>VYZX01006624.1:135281-145962 GCA_013401335.1 Brachypteracias leptosomus
TTTTTTTCCTTTCTTTCCCTGGGTGCGAGCAGAGGATAATGTGCTGTCCTTGCTGTTCTTGCCTACAGCAGAGTAATTTCAATATGCCATTCTTCCTTTGGCAGCACAGGAACAGATGACACTCATAAAACAGATCCCTGCATTAGTCCTGAGCCCCTTCTCCCACATCCCTGGCACCAAGAAGATTTATTATTCTTCTAAATATCTCCTGGCAGGCTACTCAGAATGTTGGGAAAACGATAATCAAGGATTCCAGTCTGAGCACAGGCAGCATACTTCACTGCTCTAAAGGAGTGGGGAACTACATTCCTCTGCCTGATGGGATGGGTCACAAAATCATGGGTGAGCAAGATGTTGTGTGGGCCCCAAGGGATGGCCAACAGGTCAACAACCAGATGGCCAAACTAGTGGAGTATCTTTACACTCCCTAGTTGTTACTGCAGGTCTCACACCATCTTGGTGGAGCCAGGAACTACCCACAGAGTCCAAGGACTGTGTAGGACAAGTAGATTGTGGTTGGTATTTAGTGCTCATCTCTAGTGTCTCTGCTCAGCACCTTAACCAAGAGACCTTCTCTTGTCCCTCCTCCATTACCATGCTGCTCTGACTAAGGTTGGATATTACTTGTTGACAAGATATTATTTCTTTTTTATTAAGAAGATAACAACCAATCCAGGAAGCATCTGGACAAGTAATTAAAAATATTCTTGTAGACTCCAGAAATTCTAAATGCAGAATCAGGAGCACCAAAAGCAAAATCTAAGGGTTTTTTATTGCCAGTTTTACTTCTCTAGGTGCAGATATGACAAATCTGTCAGTAAAAGCAATATATAAATGAAGTAAAGCAATTTTGTAGTCTCGAGTGAAAAATTTTGTCAAAATTTAGGACCTCCAGGGGTTATTTCAGTTAGACCATAGGATTGGTGCTTGATCTAGTGGATCCTTTGGTCCATTGCAGATTACTTAGAGAAAAAAAAACAAACAAAAAAGCAATCCTGCACTGAAGGAATTACCCAGAAATAATTTTGCTGCTTGTGCCACTATGCCCTCAATTTTTTCCTTTTGTTCCTGGCTTGGGTTGTGCTTTCTTTTTAATCTGTTTCTGACCCCTCTCTCTCTTTTTCTCTCAGATAATGTGACCACAAACTTAACTCCAGTGATATTCAGAGAACTAGTCTTTATTTGGGTGGAGGAATAGCTGTGATCAAGGGCTGGAACCTTCTTCATTTTTTTTCCTCCCGAGTCTGTAAGTGAGCTCAGTGATCCCCTACAACCATCCCAAATGAAGGGCAGCTCTTATGGGCATCAGTCTCAGCAAGGTTCCCCACAAGGCACCATAACATTAATAGGTTGTACTCCTGGGTTGTTTTCAGTACCACTGATACAGCACTGGGTTAATATATTAATTTTATGGGAGCCCAGAGGGAAATGAGATAGGGGGTGAGAAGAGCCTCTGCAAATACAACAAGATGTTGATTCCCACTAGTAAACCTCTTTTGGGTAATAGTATTAGAGGCTGTAATATCCTCCCTGCTGAAATAAAACAGTTTTGCTGTTTACAACTGATGTGGCCTGAGCAGGTGATGTAGCTGGGAGAGCTCCTCTGACCAGCACCAGCTTGGAGGACAAAGTGTTTGGTCTGCTCAGAGATCTTAGTTCAAGTTTCCTGCAAAATGTGAAATCCAGTAGTGATAAAACAAGATTTCAAGAGTCCTGCAAATATTGTCACCTTTGTAAAGCAGCCCTCAAGACAAGCAAGCATCAGTGAATAAGCAGCCTCTGGGCTCCCTGGCAAATAGGATTATGGTTTCAGGTTTAGAAATTTCCTTCAGTCATGTGGCATTTCAAGGGAAATCCTAGAGGGAATGAGAGTGGGCCTTGCCTTTTCTAACACTCCAGAGAGCAACTGTAGCTCCTAGTGCTTGGGGGGAAGAGATATCCTGTTCTCAGAAGAGTATTGCAATGTTTTGCCTGCTTGCACACCTTCTGTTTGCTCAGAAAATATGGATGTTGCTGTTCTCCAGTGGTGTTGGGCATTTCTTCAGACTTTCCAGGTTAGTCATGGCCCTCTAGGCACTGGTGTTTGCTTCTCTCATAGACAGAACTGGTGCGAGGGGGGAGTTTGAGAAGGTCCTTTTCTGATTTATATATTTTCTCATTCATAGAATCATCAGGTTTGGAAGGGACCTTAAAGATCATCTTGTTCCAGCTCCCCTGCTATGGGCAGGGACACCTCCCACTACATCAGTTGCTCACAGCCCCATCCAGCCTGGCCTTCAAAATTTCCAGGGATGGGGCTTCCAGCACCTCTCTGGGCAACCTGGGCCAGTGTCTCCCCACCCTCCTGGGGAAGAACTTCTTCCTAACGTCTCATCTGAATCTCCCCACCTCTAGTTTTGATCCATTCCCCCCAGTCCTACCACTACCCCACATCCTGAAAAGTCCCTCCCCAGCTTTCTTGTAGCCCCCTTCAGATGCTGGAAGGCCACAATAAATGTGTTTAAATGAGAACCTCTGTTTGCAGCCTGAACCCTAAATTGCATGCTACTGAGGGCAGCTGTCTGCTCATGAATGGGATAATACATGCTGCACACATCCCATCCCATGCCTTGTGACATCCTAAATGTGCCCGTGGGTCCCGCAGCCCAGTGCCCCCCTCCTCCAGCTCCCAGAGGCTACAGCTGCTGAAAGTCCCCAACATTTCTCTGTGTGGTGTTATCTCCAACTCCTCTTCTCCTACCTGCCAATTTCCTTGAAATCTCTATGAATTTTTATGTTGAGCCTATTCCCTGCTAAGTTTATCAGACCCCATTGCTCAAGGTCAAAACATTTGGGGATGGGGAAGGCAGGGAAGAGAGGCTGGTGCCCAGAGCAAGGGACAGAGAGCAGGTTTATTGCTGGGCTTGCTCCCCTTAGGAAATCAGGAGACTTCCACTTCTCCAGAGCATGCACTTAGCAGTTAGATCACATAAAAAATTCAGGTAAGACTTACAGTCTAAGGGAAAGACCTTCCTCCTTTTTCTTTGCTATTGGGCAAAAGAAATGGATGCAATACTTTGGGAAAAGGATCCTGTCTTAATGACACTCCAGCTTTTATTCATGTTTCTCTGGTGAGGTGTCTGATGCTGTTGGCAGCATTCAAATCTTCCACAGAACTTTTTCAGGAGAAAAAGTTGCAGTTATTAGTAAGTAGTGCACAATTTCTATACATCTTTTAAAGTTTAGTTTGTTGGAAGTGGTAAATGTCACACCGCCCAAGGTGGAGGAGAGAGGGTGTGGATCCTTTGGAATTCAGTTCTTCCTTAAAACATATTTGCAATATATTAAGAACATTAACTATTTAATCATATTTCTTCATGTTGTGAAGAATTTAAAGGGAATTCAGCATTGTATTCATATAGAAAAGCATCTTGGATTCTGCTGTCCTGCAGTTTAACTGTATTTTAGGTCAGTGCTTGGGAAGTAAACATTTCAATAGCCAGATGACTGTAAAAATGCTTTTGGCCCACCTTGAAATGTGGTGTATTTAATACTCTCTTGATTTTAAGAAATATTGCTATAGTAAGATGTGCTTCCAGTTGATTTTGTTGGAAATATGGAGCTAACATAAAATAATCCTGAATTAGGGATTACTTTCCAACTCTGTGAAAAAAAAAGTTGTTAATTAAGGGGCTATTCTTGCTGTGTGAAGAGAAACCCAAATATTACTGTATTTTCACTTCCTTTAGTGAAGAGAGCCCATTTTGCATGATAACATATGATTAAATTTATAACTTTTCCTATGGAGACACCTCCAGAAAGAATCCAGCAGAAATAGCTTATGTGCTGTGAGTTGCTAAAGTAGGGAAGGGAATGTAGATTACAGGGATAATTCAGATATTGAAGAGGACCTTGTGTTTGAATGCAGTGGTGCAGGTTTCCCAGTTCCTGTCATTTCTCTTTGCTAAGGATCCATCCTTTCACCTCCCCAGAAAATTGACTTGGGAAATGTTGTACCTGGTGTGATGCGTTATGGAAAAAAAATGGAAAAGACATAAAGAAATAAAAATAGGTGAAGTTAACAGCTTTTGTTGTCCATGCTGGAGATGTGGCTGCATCCTCTCCCCTGTCAGTGGCAGCTGCTTTCCTCAGCCAGCAGCAGGACCTGTTCTCCTCGGTGGATGTCATTGCAGCTTGTTTACAACAGGGTGAAACCAGCGGCAGGACGGTGCAGGGAGCGTGCTGCAAAGCTTGGCTGTGCACTTTTAAAATGCATGCTAGATATTACCAGTTAGGGTGGAAGGAAATGACAGAACAGAGCAAAGCAACTATGGCACATTAGTCATAGTTACACTCCTTCATTACTGCTTCAAATTGAAAAATGCCACGAGCTGCACAGCTCGCTGGAGTAAGTTCAGAGAGAGCTGCACACGCTCAAAGGTCAGGAAAAGGAAAATTATCAACCATACTGTTTTACAGCCTCCACAAAACGATTTGTTTTCTCTTTGTCTTACTTCTGAAGTTGGAAAGACAGAGGGGTTGTGCCAGGGAATGAAATTTGAGAAATTAAATTAACTTGCAATGCAACAGCTTTTTTTATTTGAGTGGAAAGCTTGTCAAGCAGGGCTGTATTTATAGGCATCCTTTGGGAGCTGTGCCTCGCAAGGTGAGATTTGAGCAGCTTTGGAGGCTGATTTCTGGATATAAGGCAGGATAATTTAGCAGGATAGTGGGAGTATTTGCCTCTCGTAAGTGCCTAATTTAATTTGCCATTTTTTAAAATTAGCTATAAAGCACTTTCACTTTATGTTTTCTATGATTTCTGTGTTGTGGGATGTTATTATTTTGCACACTTGGAAACTTCCTGGTGCTAGTCTAACAAATAACACGTTAGAAAATTCCACCATCCAAAAATTGTTCTGACTTCTTGGACTCTGTATTTTATATTTTCTTCTGTTTTTTTTTCTTTGTGCACATTCTATTGTATGACTGCATCTACTTACAAACCTAAAACCTGTATATGACTGTGCTAAGAGTACTCATGAACTAAACGTTCATATGTTATTTTGGTTTTTCTATTAGGTTCTTCTGGTGCAAATGGTTTTGTCCAAACTTCATAGCTAATGGGTCCCAATGTAATTTTTTCTGAACCTTATTATATATGAATGGATTTTGGTTTGTACAAAACCAGACAAATATAAAATGGACATAAAATGTCTTCTCTATTTCTGGTTGAGGGTCTTGTAGCAATCATAACTCTGGCATCATCTTGACTTCCACTCTTCTGACTGATGCAAACCCAAAAGATTTAAACATAGTCACTCGTTTACAGTATCTCTGTGGGATTCTGAGACAGAATAAAATAGCAATAATTATTTCGGGGAAAATGGCATAAATAACAAATGGTTTGGGCTTTTTGAGAGGTTCCTGCTCAAAGCCAGTTGGATATATCTTTATAAGTCACTTTTATTCCTGCAAGTGTGGTGGATTTTTAGGTGAATAGCTTTTAATCATAGTTTTTCTCAAGGTGTAGCTAGTTAATGAAGGCTCCACTATTTGCAAGCTCTGAGGTGGATTTAACTCAACTGTGCTTTGGGTTTTTCAGCCAGGGCCCTTCAGACCTGAATGCAAGACCACAACTTTCTTTGGCAGTGAAAACCTTTGCTCTGTGGAGATGCAGCTTGTTTATGAAAAACTGAGTTTAAGTTTAATGTTGTTGTCAGAAAAGCCTCTTTTTGTTTACCAGTCTTAACCTAGTTAATATTTTTTTGAGGATAAGGTGCAAAACTGAGAGAGAAAAACCATATTCTAGCGTGATACAATTTATTAGCAATATAAATTGAGTGGCAATGTTTTCTTTATGTAATGCAGTTAGTGATAAGAGATTGGAATGCACAAATAAAATGTAATCTGTTTGCAGAGTTTTTAGCAGAAAACAAGGTCGAGCCAGTTGTCTTCACAAAGTAGAAATAGATAGTGAAAACTTCTCCTAGAGTTTCTTTGACTAATTTTCATTTTAAAATATACTTCTGTGCTAGGAGCAGGTGTAGAGGACGAGTTAGTATCAAAACCCCCCAGAAGGACTGAAGTGAGATGACAAGGAAGCAAGGATGCATTTCATATCTGCAGTTAAGAGCATGGAGCCTATGAATTTTGTAACAACATGCTCTCATTTTTGAGCTGACTTTAATTCCTCATGTAATTTATTCAGCACTGAATTTTAATCAGTACACAGTTTGTTGATTCCTATTCTGTGAATTTGTAAAAATAACAAGCAATTGTGTGCTGCATAGTAAAAGGGCAGTATCTTGGTGGATCAATAATGAAGGATTCAGTGATCCTTAGTTAATCCCTGGATATTGATTCTGTGATCTAAATTCATTTTAAGTTGATTTTTCTCAGGCTGTACTGGAGTGCTGTCCTCTGAAATCTTTGTCGTGCTCCTCATTTGTTATAGTAATATCTATTCTGCATTAAAGATCTGTCAAATGAATCAAGCAATTGAAGTGACAGTTGATTGCTGAGGTAGTTGCTTGGCTTGGGGTGGTTATTATTTCCTTCTAATCATAATAATGAATTTGCTATGAAGCTTCATCTTTTCGTGGTTCAAACAACAGAGAGAGTTTCCAAGAGTTATGTTGCAATTTCTTGTTGCAGTGTCTGTCAACCATAAATAATTGTGACTGTCTTGATTTTTCTTTACACATCTAGATAGGTTGCCCAGTGGAGCAGAGAATACCAATTTAACACTGTTTAGGACAGTATTGTGAAGTATGTCTTGAGCTATGAATTATCACTCAGGAGATGCCAGTGGGAAGCCAAGTTCAAAAAGGATGTTCTTCAGAATGTGAATTTCTTAAATGCAGTTTCTGGGTATCAATCAGTGGGGTACCAAATGAAAAGGTTGCATTTCTTTGTGGCCTTTTAAGAGAGCAGAGGCATGTGAGAGAGCTGCTTAGATCCTGAGCTCTTTCTAAAGTCTGCCTGAAAGCAATTAAATGAGAATGAAGCAGTTTTAAAACCCCCAAAGTATAGGATCCCAAAATGTGGAATAATCAAACTGGTTTTTACAATGAGAAGAATTCTGATTAAAACCAGAACTGATGAAGTTTAACCAAACCTGGAAGAAGAAAAGTTGAACACTGACTTCCAGAAAACTTGGGTTTAACACTTTACAAAATGCAGGTTTCTGGCATGTCTTGAAGGAAACCCTGTAAGTTCTACAAGTGCTGCTCCAGTTACCTCCCATGGCCATAGCTCTGACTCTCAGTGCTGCTAAAATCAAGTGTGCTGAAGCTAAGAGCTTTAATTCATCACAGTAAGTTACCAGTTACCATAAGTTAATGGTGAGTACAGTTGAATGAATTGCCTTTAGATCCTTAGAAGGGGCAATCAAAAAAAAAACCCAAGCAATTTTTGCTTTACATGTCTTTAAGATATTATATAATTAGATTTCATTAGTTTTTAGTGCTCTGAGGCATAGAAGCTTGTGGAGCAGAAAAGACTCAGTTCTTCATCCTTACTCTTTAGTGAGTCTACATCTTGCTTGCAAAGCTGGAACAAGAATGGCAACAACTGTAGTTAAGGGTATAACACTAAGGCTGGAAGTTGCTCAGCACTGGAATTAAGTGGTTATGGTTTATCTCACCATTTAAGTGGATTTAATAAAAGCACGTAGGGATTCTTGCCCATATCTGTTTAAAATCATCAGACTTTTCTTTATGAGCAGTATCTGTGATGGGGATTTTGAGCAGCATCTCAAGACTAAATTGACTGGTAAAGGGATAGAAGCTTCCTACTTGTAGGAACCAATTTGATGCTATTTAAAATTTGGCCTCAGTAGTTTACAGACAGAAGTTTAATTTTACTTCTTTAGTCAACTGAAATGGGCACCCACCTGCACCCAAAATGGCTGGAATTTCTTCTTGGAAGCACTGCATTTATAGAATACATTAGTCTAGTTTATGTTGCTACTATTATAGTTAGTCAAGTGTTAAGTACATATGAGGAAATAGGTTACTCAGATATACCTTTGAAATGTGATATGTACTATTTAAAAGTGGTTTGTCTCATTTATATTTAACGTGATATCCACAATTTTGTTACTCAGATTGGGCTGTCTTGCTTCAGGGAGAAGTTATGAGCAGCTGAGCTGTTGTTTGTTATATGCATGTTGTTTATACTCCCATCTCATGTCACATTATCTGCTTGATCATGTAAAGTCACAAGATTTTGAGAATATTTAAGATCTTTTCTTCTCTGCCCCTAAAATCAGTAGATGCAATTGCCTAGAGTGAATCTACCACTGTTGTTTATCAGCTGCTTGCAGCCTGGAGCTGTGCTGGGCTTTACTTGAAAAAGCTCCATAGGACCTGACCTGAAACTCAGGCAATTCATTGAAAGTGACTTTGGAGAACTCTCAGAAAGCATGAAGCATGGTGGATAATACCCAAATTTAAAACAACAGTGCCAAAACCCAAACCCATAGTCAAGCACTGAACAGAAAGCTCAGTCTGGGATATCAGAATTCAGCAGCAGTTAAAAAGTCTGTACTTCCACTGTGGGGAATAAAAGTGTGGTAAGAGAAATCAAATGGTCTGGGGCAGTCAGGAAACCACAACAGTCCAGGACATAACTTCTCCTTGACCATTGCCCAGAAGACATCTGCTGAACATTGCTTGTTTAGCCTGATTAAAGAAAACCTTGGAATGATATTTGGCTGTGTATTTCCATCTATGTCCAAATATAATGAAACGTTAGGAAAAAATTAATTGCTTTTTGGCCCGCTTCCCATTTTTTTGTAGTCATTCCCTGGCTCTTTGAAGTCAGCCCTGAGACCTGATACTCCTACTAGGGAAGTATAGTAAGCTATAGATTGTTATTGCTGAAAGAGACACAAAAAGTGAAGTGAAATTAAATTTTCATTGAGATTGCTTTTAGAAATTCAGCATCTTGGGCTATAAGTTCAAATCCGTGTCATGTGTTACCTGTTCACATGCTGTTGGTTCAGTTAAGCTTTCACCAAATTTGTGTTTGAAAAGGGAATAAAGACAAATGTTTAGATAATTGGTGTCTCATCTCAAGAAACCCACGTCTGAGTCTGAGAGGAAATGTGATGTCACATGTTCTTGACTGGGAGAGCATCCTGTTTACTTCAGTTCTGGATCTGATGCCTTGGCAGAAAGAGAAATCCCTATCATGCCAAGGAGAACAGTCATGAAATGAATTGCCTTTCATATCACATCTGGGTTTGAAGAGATGGAGATCACCCTCAGGTTTTAGATGTTGTGCAGACCTCTGATGCTCTGACAGTCTCACCAAGTAGGAGTTTTTGTAAATCCATTGAACCCACTCAAATCCATTACTGAAATACCTTGCTTTGCTTTCACACCTGAAGCCAAACATCCTTCAACACTCCATAAAGTTACAGATGATTGAGCCTAGAGTGTATTTTGTCAGTCACCAGAGGCAATTTTGTGCTGGCTTGAAGAGGAATGAGGAACAAGGCATGTTCAGGGACACCTGCTTGTCACTGTGCATGTTATGGGAGGATCTCTGTCTCTTCTGCTCTACCCATTGCAGACTTAATATTTGAATCCCAAATATCCCTGGCAGGTGCTAACATTGCACTGTTCTGGGGTTTTTAATCCCACTTACTCTTTCACTATGTAAGTTCCTAGACCATGGGAAGTTAAACCGCTTTTGCTCGTGGACTTCAAGTTGGATTTTAGAGATTCTACCTCATTTCTAGCTTACAGGTGATGGTGTGGAGTGGTGAGATGAGATGTGGCATCTCCAGCCTGCCATTCAGTGTGACTAAACTGCTTGAATCCTAGGGTAGGACTTACTACTGAAGTCTCAATTTATGTTTGTGTCCTCCCCTTCACCTTTTGGGGGCCACTTTTGTCTGGGCATCTTTTCCCACACTCAGAAGAGCAACCAACAGAATAGATGTAATCTGAGGACACATCAGCTACTTAGTGCAACATGCACGTCTACAAGAGCTAGGCCAAATGTGCTGCATGGCAACACATTGTATTTTATGTACAACATATGTATTTATATGTACATATATATAAGCACAGCATAATGTATTTAGCATTAGTATGCTCACCACCACCAAGGAGACACCAAAGAGTTTCTCCTCGGAGGGCAGGCAGGAGGGGAAGTGTTGACCTCTGTTATCTCTTGGAAAAAGCTGCTCCTCAGTCTTTCTGAGTTGCTGCCTTCTGCTTTTTTGCTGCTCCTTTTTTTTTCTTATAGTTTTATATATTTTCGATGTCAGTATTTTTCACTTGAGTAGCTAATGATTATCAATTGAAATCTGCTTTGGTCTTTTTCCTATTTTATATTGTAGGGCTTTAGCTCCCAGTCTCTAGGCCAGCTCAGCAACCATTTGGACCAAGATCACCCAGTGGTGTTGCAACAAACTAGGTCTCAGGCTACAGGTGTTTGAAACCTGGCCTTAAGTTACAGCTTTGGCAAAAAGAAATATCTGAGTAGTTGGATGGATGGATGGATGTGACCTGTGCTCCTTCTGTGATGGGCAGAGCCCTTTCTGTCATGGAGTTAAAATATCTCCCATTAGCTGAGTTTCTGTTCTCAAGTGTTTGTTCCCTTAATCTGGAATAACCAAAACTACCTGGAAATAAGACAGCCTGTAAGTGTTGAGAAGTTGCAGATCATAGAATCCTAGAATGCC
>VYZX01006625.1:8510-27615 GCA_013401335.1 Brachypteracias leptosomus
TTGAGCAACCTGGTGTAGTGGGAGGTGTCCCTGGCCATGGCAGGGGGGTTGGAACTGGATGATCTTTGAGGTCCCTTCCAACCCTGACAATTCTATGATTCTATGAAGCAGAAGTCTCATCTTTAGGATACCTAACCTGACAGGTGTCCATAGATAAATAACAAATAACAGGGAAGAGAGATCATGCTAAAAATAATAAGTTTGTAAAATTTTATGAAAAGAAGCAAGTTTAATTTGTGAATTCATTACTCTAGTGACAAGCTGCTAAAACATCAGTTGTACTAATGTGTCACAAAAATAGACACAAATTGAAGGAGACTAAACTTTCCATTATCTGAAACTCCCCTGGTGATGGAACGTGATTATTAAAGACAGTTGCTAATATGTCTTACTATGAATTTATCTGGGAACTAATACCTTTGATTACCAATTGAAATTAGTGTTTTAGTTATTTTAGCTCAATTCTATATGACAGCACAGCCAAGGGGAGGTTTGCCACTATAGTCAAGGGCAGCAGGAGGAGGATATTGGTTTAGCTATGGGATCATTTTGAGGGAGTTATTACAAACTTTAATGAGCTTAGTATATAAGATAATGTTGGGAAAAGAATTCTGGAAGGATACAAAAACTCATGGTGTAGTTATCACAGAAATCTCTTCAGAAAAAGATAAAACACTACCAGGGAACTGACTATCCAACATCTGCCAAATCTGGAGCTACCTATGTGTTTCTAGGAAACTAACCTTGCCTGAGAGTGACAGATTACTCAGGGGACAGGCAGGTGTAATCTAACCTCCTCGTTCTTAGGCATAGCAGGAGGTGATCACTAGCTCAATATATGTCACTAAAGCTGTTACAAACTATGAAATTTGGGGCATTTCCTGTCACTGGTCATGGAAATCATAAGAATTTTTTCCCAAGGTACAAAACTATGTTGCAAGGTGGAAAGAGAAATGTTAGAGCATTTTACATCTTCAGCAGGAGACCAATATGGATTATGGTATCCAAAGTAAAACAAAATCATTTTCTCATTGATCTTGGATCCTTCTGAGCTCTGAGCGCCCTATGACAGAGCCCTGTGACAGTTTGCCGTAGAAGTCCAATGACAGTGCAGACAGGAGAATTTGAAAAAGAGTATGGAGAAATATACAATAAAGCTTCATAGACAGAAAAAAAATACTTTTCAAGCCTGCTGAAGATACTATTGGACAGCTTCAAAGATATACAATGAATAATCAGGCACAACTGCAGATCTCTTGCAAGCCTTCAGTTCCAGATAGGATGAAAGATCAAGCTCCTTCTTCAATATAATTTTCTTGCTACTAACTTTCTTTGAAGTAATTTGTCATGCTGTGACAAGCTATAGATAGGTTTCTTAGGACATAGGATTTCTCAGATAAATATAATTATGCCAAGTATAGTCTAGGTTTTCTTAGAGCAAATACAAGCTAATTATCTTCTGACTTGAATATTGCTTAAAATTTGATCCCCTAACTGAAACAAATGCAATGAAAATTAATCTATTTGGAATTAATTCCCTGTATTTTCCATTTTCAGTCAAATCAAAAGTTTTACTCCACACAAAGCAGCCTGTGTTTTGGTGTTTTAATGCTTGTATTGCAAATACCTATTTGGCTAGATTTAGAAAGCAATCATATTTAAACTAAAACAAACTGAAGTGTTGGAAATGTTGAACTGCAGCAATATTACAAAATGAAGCAGCCTTCCCCCTTGTTTATCTGTTCATTGGAATTAGTGCATATTTGCAAATACTTTGATGAAACACAGATGTGATTTTTTTCAATGAATAAAATAAATAGACGACAATTTTGAGGTGTTTGTAAATTCTATGAGCATTACCTATGTCTATAGTGGGGGTTTTTTCTGTCACTGTGTGTCTCAGTGGTCTGGTCAGAAACATATTCAAAGTTATTGCATTTCAGTGCAGATCCTATTCCTATTTCCCCATTTAGGGTGAGCTTTCAGGATGGATTTATCCCATCTAACTTTGAATACCTGACTGATTTACTGTCATAGAGAGGTATTCACTTCATATGCAGAACATAGAAGGACACAGGAATGTCCTGAAGACTGGATCTCAAGTAGACTATCTGGGCTCAGAACGAGAAAGTGAGGGTAGAACACAGGATCTAACACAAGCCAAAGGTGTTAGCAGAAAAAAAATTTAGAAGAGCAAAACAATGGCCTAAAAAAGTGTCATTAGTTATATTACATTCTTTTTTATGTTTTCTGGAGCATTTTAGCGTCTGCAGTTTCTGTGAAGAAATGTTTATAAGAGAACCTTCTCATTACACTTAGATAAATAAATAAAATAGATAAACTAAAACAAACCATAAAGAACTCTGGTCTGATTGCTGGGGAGGAAATAAATGGAAAAATTAATCTTATAGGATTAACATCCAGAAGGAAATTAAAGAATGAGGTGTCTACATCTAGAAGTAGCAACAGTGATAAACTGTTACGAATTGAAGAAGGGTTGATGCAACAATGAAATACAGAAAAGGGCATGCAAAATTAAAGACAACTTCTGCAATCAAGGGTCTAAAAGGAAATTTTAATGACAAGTAGGAATGCCCTAAATCAGCTGTTGATAAAGGTATGTTCAAAGAACACACTTCTTGGGTCTGCCTTTCCAAACACCATGTGGAATTTGTGGTAAATACTATAAAAGATGCTGCTTAGTTGCATAGTAGACAAAATAAGATATGAAGCTTCACCCTCCTTTTTTTGCTAAAGTCAGGCAAGCATTCCTTGAACAAACTAAAACCTTGAACAATTTCTTATGCTCAAAATCTCTTGGGTTGGCAGAAACAAGTTGTTAGGAAAACAATTTCAGAACATACATATTCATTTATGGTTATATATACAGAATATGTTAGAATATCATATTCTACTGGTTAAGCATTACATTTATGTCACATCAACATTAATGAGGGTTTGAGGGTCAACAAGTATCATTATCAGAGTTTGGCCTTGCAAGTACCTAAAAATGTTTGGTGTCAGCACAGCTTGAATTCATAGCCATCTTATAAGAATACTTGATGCTAAAACATCCTTATTATGCACTCTATGCACATTTCTAATCTAACAAATCAACACATTACAGGGCTTATTGCCTTATTACTCATTTACAAAATCATGATCCTTCTCCTATGTTCAAGGTAAACCCTGACATGATATCTTACATATAATTATAGTATATAAATGATAAAACTCTTAATCAGTTAGGTCTCTCAAGACCCTGATTGCTTCTACCTACTTAACGAGAAGCTTTAATATAGGCAACAGAGTAGCGTGTCTAAATATACATACTTAGAGAAGAATATTTTTCCATACATTTTTAGTGCGGACATCTCAAGGGTTTTGATCACAACTTATCTCTGACAAATTTTCAGTGGCCATAGACAGGATGGAGAAACGTAGGTTTGTTTGAGGAGTTAATTTGAAATTTGGGCATTTGATTTCTCATCTAATATTGAGTGCAAGCCAAAAGCCCATTTATAATTCAAATGTTCCAAATGAATAAGTTGGCTACAAGATTAATGTGAAGTTGTGGAGATGGAAAACCAGAAGGGGCCAAGACCTGGCTAATGCTTTCTTTCAGTTTTCACCCTCCTTAGATACTGAAAGTTCTTTTCTCCCTGTGTTTGAAAGCACACATCGTGGTAACCCTGCCTTACTAAAACCCCACCAGGTGGGCAACTGATAAGTTGTGTGGACATCTTAGAAAGATATTTTGTTTAAATTTGCCTCTTCAACCTTGGTAAACTCATGCTGCTTCTCCTAAGAAGTAAAATCTAGTTTTTAAAGCTTTTTCCACTTTAACAACAAAGGAATTGTGATGCATATAGCATCTTCAAACTCTTTAAACTGTTTGCATGCTCCTTTTGAAAGCTGCAGAAACCCTGAGTGTGGTGTATCTAGTGTGAATCCAAGGGGGGCTGGGAGTGATCCAGAGTGGGATCAAAGTTATCACTGTCTCTTGAGCTGCTCAGTCACTTGTACACAGAGGACAGAGTTGTTGTTTAGACAAACCTGCACACTAAACTGCACTGATGGTATTGTCAGTCTTTGTGGAGAGCAAACTGACTTAGTCTGGTTTCATCTACAATATGGTTTCTTCTGCAATTTAAAATTTAAATAACCTGTGTGACTGATATGTGCAAATACCCTTTTGTTTTGTCTTTCCTCTATCCAGGAACAAGTAAGATTCACTCGGTTAAGCTCTCTAATGTAAGGACCGGGCTGTATTAGTTTAATAATGAAAGGGCAAGGTATAAAAAGCAGCTTTGGGAAGCTACTCCTGTTGCCATTGGGGCTCCTTTTTGCTTTTTCAGCATCTGAGATGTTTTAATCTGGATATCTTATTTGTTTCCCAGTTCCAACCTTACTTGAGATTGTTTTGCTGATAAACTGCAAAAACTCGGTTCTATTAAAGTCATTTTATCTACCTCAAGAGGAGGAGTGGGAGAAAGCAGAAAGAAAAACAAAGAAATGTAAGAAAAATAAATGAGGTCACGATCTATGTAAAAACCTTTTTTTTTCTTTCCTGAAAAAGAGCAGAAGGATCAAATGTCACAAGCTTCCAAGAATAATCTCATGATTGATAGGGGTATAATTTGACGGTTGTCAATCTTAATGAGGAAGTAGCAAGATTGCTGTGTTTCATAGCCAAATTTTCTATCCCTGTATGCCATCAACACCATCCTAAGGATGCTTTCAAATACATGTATGAGGAAATAAACAACCTGTAAAACTGCATTTCTTTCAGGATTAATACTGGAAGTCTCAATGTCATTACTGTGCCATTAGAATGCTGAAAAAATTCCAAATATAAACGTTTTCTCTCACAGCTACAGAGCTCTAGGCATTTTTAAATAGAGGCTGTGTACATGTCTACAGTCTTTTCATGGTGTTTTTATTGGAGACATGAGGAGGCAGTAGTGAAGCTTCACCCATGTCTTCTGCTAGTTTAACTCTGTTGTGGTTCAATCCTGGTTGGCAGTACAAACTCACAGACACATCTCTTAGAAGGTGTCACTTCCCAGTCTTATTTACTAATTAGATATTTGCTAATTATATATTGCACCGTATAAATCACCCCATTTCCAGTGAGGGATCATTTCAAGCACTGCTCAGCCTAGTTTGAAGTATTTTTCAACAATGAAAATTCCATGGAAGGAAGATTTCATAGGCTAATAATTTTCCTGGTATGTAGAAGTCACCAGATATTCCAATTGCATTTTTCTTTTCTCAGTTCCAAATGTCTTAAACTATGTCTAATATGCAGTGCTGCTTTGGTGTACAATACTTCCCACCATGGGATCTCAAAGAGCCGAAACAAACATTAACTAGTTTGCAAGACTCCAGTGGAGCCGGAATTTAAACATAGTAATTAGGTGAGATGAATGGATAAGAGAGTTTTAAGGGAGGCTAGCAAGAAAATACTCCTGGAAAAGATTATGGAAACTATGAACAAATTTATCTATTTTTTTTTTTGGTAAAAAATTTTTCTCTAGGAGATTTTGATCAAAATATCCACAGTGTGTGCAAACAGTGGATGCCTGGAGTTGCAGGAATTTCACATATGTGTGTTTCCAAAAAGGAAAAAGAAATAGATTTCATGTAATTTTGATGTAAAATTTTAACATTAAAAAGTCCCAGTGATCCTGAGGTTAGATATCTCCTCAGACACAGAAGGACTATGTGTGCACTATGAAGGCTAGGACATCAAAGCTAGTTCTATGTTGACTAATGCTAGAATGGAAGAGATTGAGCCACAAGGACCAATTAGCTTACTGAAACAAAAATACACCTTCCAGACCTGGCACACCTTCCACACACTATGAAGTGCATTGGATGGATGCTTTGGGTAAGAGAACACTAATTCAGGAGTCTGCTCTGCATTCACCAGTACAGTGTTTGGGTACCCAGAAGAACTTGGTAATATAACTGACAGTAAAGTCTGGAAAGGGGTGAAGATGTCTTCATTTCAGTTAAATCTGGGTTAATCTCTTACCCAGAGAAGCAATGGGAGGTTTGAAGAAGGAAATATATTTTCTCCTGTGTTTAGACATGGTGATGCTGACAGCTTGGATATTACAGCAGTCAACAGAAGTGTGTTGGAAGACTGTTAGGTATCTTTTCCTCCCATTACTTCTGGAGTGGTCTCTCCAGTATTCATATATCTGTGAGGTAATATTCCAAACTCTCTGAAGACTGAGCAAGATGGTATTACACTGGAATGAAATTTCCCAGGTTATCTACTTAAATTACTATAGAAGCTTTTTCTTCATGATAAAATAGGAACTGAAATTTGGAGGCCATCCCTTTGCTGCAGAAATGGGGGCTGCTTGCATGGAATTTAGCTCCTGATGCTGCTCCTTTGTGGAAAACTTTCTTTTACAGCAGTTGATTACTCCCAAACCCTGCAAGCAAGAGCTCAACTCTTTAGTGAATTATCTAATCCCTGGGATTACCTGTTTAGGCTTCAGACCATAAAACTGTTAGCACTACCACTGACCATATATGTCATTAGCTTTAATTAAAATAAATAAATAAAAAAAAGAGATAAGGATCTCAGTACTGAACTGTAGTGCTTCACTTAATAAAATAGATTATATCTTTCTACTGCAGCTTCAATGAAGTAATTTCATTTCTATTTAAAACATAGATTACAGATTAGAAAAGAAGATAAGGAAGTTATTTTGCTTCTACAGATAAAGTTCAAATGTCACCCATCTTTTCTCTTTTACTTCTCCTAGATGTCCGAATAGAGAATAAGACAGAGCATTCAGCAGCAAATGAGTCATTGCAGGTAATTTCCCACTCATCAAATTACACTTCACAGGATATTAAAATTCCCCATAATTAGACTTGTTTCTCCAAGATTACAGTTTTACTGCTGTGCATATTATTTCTGCCTCTTCACCTGTTGCTACACCTCAAATTAGTGCTGATCATTCCACAGATCTTGTTACACCCCCTATGCCATATATAGTGAGAGATTGTTTTGCTTTTTCTGGAGTCCACAATTGCCAACAGGAGTGTTTCCATTAGCCTCTGTAAACTCCAAATCAGTTGTAATGATCAAATTCTAGTCTTTTAATCATTTTGAAATGAAACACTGGCACAGGTTGCCCAGAGAGGTGGGAAAAGTCCTATGCCTGGAAACACTCAAGATCAGGTTGGCTGGAGATCTGAGCAACCTGCTCTATTTGCAGGTGTTCCTGCTCACTGCAGGGGGTTCGACTAGATGACCTTTAAAGGCCTGTTCCAACCCAAACCATTTTATAACTCTAAAATGACATTAATTAAAACAGATACAGGAGATAAAGAATGAATCAGATGTTCATTTACTCTTCCTGTAGTAAATGTTCAAGATTTCACACACATTTCAGAGTGAAAATTAAAAAAAGATTAAAAGAAAAACACATCTGCCAACATGATTTTTAAATTCAGCCTTAAAAAGGAGCACTGCTTCTCAGTGAAAAAGAAATATTTCTTCTCCATTAATAACCAGGGTAGCTATTAAACAGAATATTTTAATATGAAGTGATCCAAATATCTCAATTCAACAATCATAAAAATTGTGACAAATAGAACTCTCTGAATCCATACTGCTGATTTTAACAGGTAATGGAACGAGGACTGAGAGGGACAGAAATACACTGCTACTGGGGCAGTATTTAAGAAAAGATAAATAAGGATTAATTAGGCTATTTAGTTTCAATTCAATCTCAAGCACAATCATATAAAATGATGTGGGTTGCCAACCACAAGAGCTCATATTGATAATGAAATCAAAGCCACTTAAATGGTTTTATGGATGTTACATACTGTCACACAATATTATTGGTTTTTATGAGATCAAAAGTTTGGTTTATGTGGAAATACCGGGTAGAATCCCACAGGATGTGCAAATAAAGCCAAATATTAAATATATATATATATATATAAATGATAAAATACAAAATCAAGTGGAACATATTAGATTTTAGATTGTCACCTGAAATAAAGAACCATCAGCCAGTGGGAGTGCTTTAAGTGGGATATCTCAGAGGTTTTGTCTCGGCTTAGTGTTATTGATTAAATTTAGAAATTACATGTAACAAAATATAGAATAACAGTTGGTAAAATTGGTAGATGAAAAAGAAATTAAAGCTTGGCAAGTGGGGCTTATTTCAACATAGTGCATTTCTGAGGTGTATGAAAAATTGATCATTTAAGAATAATTAATATAAGTCACATTGTCAAGCTAAGCAAGATCCCAAATTCTCATATCTAGTGACTTCAAAAGGTCACTAGACTTCAAAAAACCCACAAACATTGTAGCCTCTGGTATATAATTTGTTACATTCTGTCACTTATACCTGAAAAAGAAAGCTAAATATTTTTAAAAGGTTGATAGAAAAAAAGAAGAAAACAAAGTAAAACAAATACCACTCACCCATGGACGATGGACACGCCTAATAACGAGTAACTAAAACCCTCTGTCTATTTAATAGTCAAATTCCAGCTGTCTAGTCTGTCTTCTGCTAACAAATGTGTACAGTGGAGAGATTTCTGACAGCTGATTATTAATGTTGGTACAATCTACCAGTTAGAAACTGTACTTAAACACATGCATATGAGAGACAATGTGCACATTTTCTAACAAGTGTGAATAGCACTTTGGACTCCCTGTTTAATAATGTCAATGATTGGATATCTTTCAAGAAGATATAATCTACCTCAAATAGATGTATAGGCTTATCTAGAAGAGCTTGGGTAAGACATTTAGGCATATTAATGAAAAGATCAGATCAGACACTTGTGAGGGTCTATATAAACAGGGTGATTTAACTGATCCCCTGAGTGCTCTCAAATTCAACATGAAGGTTTAGGGGGGGAAAAAATCATATGAGATTTAGTGACAAAGTTATCTGTTCTAAGGTAGATCTCTATCCCTGAACTAGACATCTTGCATCTTCTTAGACTAAGTGAAAGAAACAGGGACATTAAGACATGCTTCACCTCAGTGTCTCCACAGATGATTCCACACACAGAAGGCTGAAGTATCTAGCCCAACTGCAGAGATCTTCACTGTAAATGCACGAAAATTTGTTAAATGAAGCAACCCTTCACATCAAAGAGATTAACTCCTCTGACAGAAGAACAAATGGGATGAAGACAGAACTTGGGACTGTTTGTTTTTTTGTTTTTGAGGAAGGAACTATTCACTGCATGAAAATATGATGGATTCTAACCATTGTGATGTTAGCTCTCTAAATTTTCTCCCTGGGTAGAGTATTTCAGAAAATATTTAGTGTCTTCCTTCGTGTATTGTTTCATGCTTACTTGGAGCACCAAGGTCGTGACCCCAGAGTTGTATTTACTCATTTTTTACAAGGTTATCATCTCATTGATTTTCATTGCAGAAAACTGTTTTAAAGGAATTTCTGTTCCTGGAGTATAATTTTACAACATGAAGTACTATCTACACAGCCTCTATCATGTATCAGTCCATAAAAGTAATTTAAACTTGAAATGACAGGGTTTCAAAATGCACAAAGAATCGTCACCCTCAGGGACAGCTCCTACCTCTGAAAGAGGTGTTTATTTATGTGAGTTTTTTGTGTTTTGTGAATGATAGATCCATGAGTTCATCTCTCATTCTTCTAGTCTCTCAAGGAGGTGATATTTACATAGACTAATTGGCAAAGCCACAATAGCAAAATGATGTCAGTCTAATGTTCTCATGTAGTTTCATAGTTGGCCTTTCTATTATGACAAGTTGCCATGTTTAAACACAATGAGAGAATTCATTTCAAGTGGCATATCAAGCACTTGGAAAAGCTGAAGTTACTGTAAATTAGCATTTACACATCACACACATTGTACAGCTCTCTGTCTTTCACTGTGAAGTAGTGAAGTTATATAAAGTAATTCAATTACAAAATATAATAATTTTTTCCAAAGCTTCCCTAAGAAAATGCCCATGTAGATCAGGTAAAAAATTACAACTCATAGAAATACACAAAAAAAAAAAAAAAAAAAAAATCTCTAAGTATTGAACATGACCCTGATCCAAACTCAGGCCTTTGTTGAGGTTACCAAAGTATTCAGACACCGACATCAGACTAAATTTATGTAATGGGCAATTATAAACCTTAGCCCTACCCTTCCATCTGAATAGCCATGAAATCCTGGAGAAAGGAAAATGTATTTCTAACATTGGTAATTGTTTATAATGATCTTTCTTGTTTACATTTGTGCACACATACAAAAAATCTGAAGATATGAAACATAAATCTAAACAAATTGTAGTCTCTTTTCATGGAGCCTGATAGTTTGCTGGACCAGTAATTATGCAAAACCAGACAGAAAATGTGTAAACATACACAAAATGCCACACTACACATCAAATCACACACATTTCAGTCATTCACAGTAAAATAATTTTAAAAGGGAAGAATCATCAGTTTTGAATAAATATATGCAATAACTTATTCAATTATAATTTATACTGTGAAATTACATGATGAGTGCATCCTCAGCAAGTTTGCCAGTGACACCAAGGTGTGGTGTGGTCGATACACTGGAGGGAAGGGATGCCATCCAGAGGGACCTGGACAGGCTGGAGAGGTGGGCCCATGTCAATCTCATGAAGTTCAACAAGACCAAGTGCAAGGTCCTGCATCTGGGTCGGGGCAATCCCAAGCACCAATATAGGCTTGGCAGTGACTGGCTTGAGAGCAGCCCTGAAGAAAAGGACTTGGGGATACTCGTGGACAAAAAACTCTACATGGGTCGTCAGTGTACACTTGCAGCCCAGAAAGCCAATCTTACCCTGGGCTGCATCAAGAGAAGTGTGGCCAGCAGGTCAAGGGAGGTGATTCTCCCCCTCTACTCCACCCTTGTGAGACCCCACCTGGAGTACTGTGTCCAGTTTTGGAACCTTTATTATAAGAAAATATCGACATGCTGGAACGTGTCCAAAGGAGGGCCACAAGGATGATCAGAGGACTGGAGCACCTCTCCTACATGGATAGACTGAGGGAGTTGGGGTTGTTCAGTCTGGAGAAGGGAAGGCTCCAATGGGACCTTATTGTGGCTTTCCAGTATCTTAAGGGGGCCTACAAGAAAGCTGGGGAGGGACTTTTTAGGATGTCAGGTAGTGGTAGGACTAGGGGGAAATGGCTCAAAACTAGAGGTGGGTAGATTCAGATTAGACGTTAGAAAGAAGTTCTTGACCATGAGTGTGGTGAGACACTGGCCCAGGTTGCCCAGAGAGGGGGTGGAAGCCCCATCCCTGGAAGTTTTTAAGGCCAGGCTGGATGGGACTGTGAGCAACCTGCTCTAGTGGGAGGTGTCTCAGCCCATGGCAGGGGGGTTGGAACTAGATGATCTTTGAGGTCCCTTCCAATCCTGACGATTCTATGATTCTATTAGATTTCAGTTCATCATTAGATTTTTAATTTAGATGTAAAATAAGAACACTGGAGTAGAAACATACCTGTACATGTGCTGTCATTGGAAATGTTTCTGTTTGTGCTACATGTATACATTTATATGTGGGCTTTGTTGCAACACCTTTATTCATTAATTTATTCTTTTTATTCCTATTAATCTATTAATTAATTTATTTTGGTGCTGCTTCATCTCTGAAGTGTCAAAATCACACTGGAATGCATAATTTAAGCTACAAGGTTCTGCCAATTTTTTTGTACTGAAGACATGTAAAGGGAAACACAGTGTACCAGCAATTAAAAGCAGGTAATCTTTTCATTAAGTTCAAGGAATTTATCATGAACTAATCAGATGTTAACTAGAATAATAACTTTGTTTGTACCTAAATTGTACAAGTACAGCTTGTTAAGTTCAAGTCCTAATTTTCAGGTTTTTGGATCACCTTCTGTAATATATCTCCTCATACATCATGGTAGGAAGAGGACAAGGAGGAATCAAAGAATCAGGGTGTAATTTAGGTTCTAAAGGGAATTTGGAGGTTACTTGGTACAATATATTCATGGTACTGAAAATCCCCAAATTGGACATGGTTTGTGAGATGTCTGCTCACAAGTGCTGAGTTGCTGAATAGTAGGAAACAGCTACTTGCTTTGCCCTGCTGGATATGCTTTTACTAATGCAGCCCATGGTTTTGTTAGCCTTCACTGCTATGAGGACACACCTGATGGCTAGCGGATTCTCCACTGAAACTGTCTGGCCCTCTTCTACAAAGCTGTCTTTTCTCCAGTCAGTTCCTAACTTGTATGGGTGCATTCAGTTTTTCAGTCTCAGGTGCATGACTCTGCACAAACTTTGTTGAATTTCATGAGGTTTCAGCCTGTTGAGGTTCTTCCAGATGACAGCCTTCCAGCACATCAGTTCTTCTCTCCAGCTTAAAGCAGGCTTTTGCATAATTCAGGTTGTTAACAAAGACAGGAATAAATTCACAAGCAGAAACCTTGTGGTTCTCTCAAAAGTCATCTTTTGGACAATCTAAGCACTTTGGAGGGCCACAAGGGCACTTCTACCCGACAGAGCCACAGTCCAGAGCCAGAACACTTGAGGCTTGCCCGTGCTCTCCAGAGATAACTAGAACATTAAAAGGATAAGCAACCACTCAGCACACAGTATAATACATTGTTAATGCTAATTATTATAGGAAAAATGATTAGGAAGAAAGAAGAGAAAAAGAGAGGTAAAGAGACATACCTCACATTCAGAATGTCTAAGGACATTGCTTTTGGGAAAGGCCAACACTTTTTTTTAAAAAAACCCCAAAACTCACAAGTGGTACACTAAGAAGTGAAGACGAGCAAGGATGACTACAGAGTGAAGAAGTGCTTTGGAAGTAATGCCCCCAAACACAGAAAAGCACAAGCTTCCTAAATGACAGCAAGGACAAGAAGGAAAAAAACCTGAAAGCCACACTAAACCAGAGGCCATAAACCAAAGGAGATGTCCATAAAAGTAAATGGCTGAGAACAGAGAAGACATTAAGTATATGACATTATTGAAAAGCTCTGGTAGAATGGAGGTATGGATTTAGAGGACAGAATTTTGCCACACGTACTTGAAATACTCCACTGAGTTGAAGAAGTTAGCAGTCTAGAAACTAGGAACCTCTTTCTGACTTTCTTCTGAAGTCAGGGAGAGCAGGAAAATCCTTCAGATAATGACTCAAAAGTTGCCCTCTGGAGGCAAGTCAAGGGAGACTATACTTATAAACATGAATGTCTCAATCAAATTAGTCCTGGGATCATCTAACCTAAACACCTAAATCACCTTTTCACAATTATTCAACTATTTTCAGTCACAGCCTCCTATGTGGGTTCATGCCCTAAAGGTGAAGTACACTTTCTTACAACTGTTTTAAAAGAACTGAATTTTAAAACTCACTCCACGTAGGAGCCACAGATATAACAAATGTGCAGCTTGAACCAGCATAAAAGATACAGTAGCCAGCATCTCCATGCTTCTTCAAAAATCCTGCTATGAAAATTAAGCTTCTCTATTTTTAATGAGAAATTCTACTTTATTTAAAAGTAAGTAGCAATGGGATTTATAAGATAGACAATCAGGGTTTTAAGTAGTGTTTATATATTATTATTTTTTAGCCTGGGTGCCATCTTTAAAATTAAATTTTTAATAACCTTTCAGACTTTTAGCCTTAGGGAAATAATTTCCTTAACAGTAGTTCAAAGGTTTAATGTCATAATAAAGGCTTTGAAATATGATATGATCCCTTTCATTCTAGAAAATCAGCATTTAAAATAATATTAATATATCAAAGTAAAAATATGAATGGGGAAAAGATATGGAGCCCAGCTCCAAAACAAGACAGGAAGATGGGGAAATAAACTCAGCTATGATTATGCTTTTGTGAGATTTCTTCGTATGTTTTTTAAAAGGTAACAGTGACAAAATCCCCACAATCAGGCTGCAAAAATTTATGATTTAAGAATGTGAGAGGAGATAGTTACTCTGAACTTCAACTCCAAGTGAAGCATTCTCCCTCCCCTCCATTGCATGTCCAATGTCTAGCCCAAATCTATTGTGGTGGAAATCTATCAGAGAATATGGAAAGTAACTCAATGATGAGGTACTGTAGGGCTTTTGAAAGGTTGTATTCTATTCTAAGTAATACAGCTGGTCTGACCCTAAGACTCTGCCCAACCTCGTCAGAAGTTTATTATTTGATCAAATTTCAGAAGATACTCATTTACCAATCACAGAATCGCAGAATGATAGNAAGGGACAAAGTTGCTTTACCATCTTTGTAGCCTCTGCTGGGTTCTTTGTAGTAGTTCTCTGCCTCTCTTGAACTGAGGAGCCCAGAATTGGACATAGTACTCCTGATGTGGCCTCACCAGGGCAGAGTAGAGGAGGAAGAGAACCTCCCTTGACCTGCTGATCACACTCTTTTTAATACACCCCAGGATACCATTGAACTGCTTGGCTACAAGAGCACATTGCTGACTATGGTGAACTTGTTCACCAGGACTCCCAGGTTGTTCTCCATGGAGCTGCTTTCCAGCAGGTCAACTCGTAACCTGTACCAGTGCATGGGCTTCTTCTTCCCCAGGTGCAGTACTCTACACTTGCCCTTGTTGAAATTCATTAGGTTCCCATCTGCCCAATTCTTTAGCCTATCCAGATCTCACTGAATGGCAGCACAGCTCTGATGTGTCAGCCATTCCTCCTGGTTTTGTATCATCAGCAAACTTGCTGAGGGTACCCTCTGTCCCTTCATCCAGGTCATTAATGAAGATGTTGAACAACACTGGACCCAGTACTGACCCCTGGGGAGCACCACTAGCTACAGGCTTCTATGTAGACTCTGCACCATTGATCAGAACCTCTGAGCTCTACTGTCTTACTAGTTATCAGTCCATCTCATGGTCTACTCATCTAACCCATACTTCCCGAGCTTATCTATGAGGATGTTGTGTGAGACAGTATCAAAAGTCTTGCTGAAATCAAGGTAGACAACATCCACTGCTCTCCCCTTCTCTCCCCAGCCAGTCATGCCATCACAGAAGGCTATCAAACTGGTCAAGCATGATTTGCCCTTGGTGAATCCATGCTGCATGCTCCTGATAACCTTCTTTTCCTCTGCATACTTAGAGATGGCCTCCAGAATCAGCTGTTCTATCATCTCTCCAGTGATGGAGGTGAGGCTGACTGGCCTTTTTTGAAGACTGGAGTGATACTGTCTTTCCTCCAGTCCCCAGGACACATATCCTGTTCTCCATGACCTTCCAAAGGTGATGGAGAGTGTCTTAGCAATGATAGCTCTGGATTTCAAATGCTAGCTTTATTTCTCAGGATAAGGTCACTGTTTGTGAAAGCAGAATTATTTTGTGTTTCAAACCCTTTTCCAGAAAATTACTGAACTCCTTGGACTGAAACTGTCTGTAGGAATATGAATCTTTTTTTCAGTTATTTATGTGGGTATTTTTCTAAAACAGAAAAATAGTCCCACTAATTAAGATTTGTTCATGTTGTGAATAAATTAAAACAGACTTTTAAAAGATTTATCTGGAAACTTCTTGAACAGCTTTCAGCTGAGCTATAAACATATAAACAGTCCATTCCACAGTTGATCTACATTTCTAAATGACAGAAAATAGATTTTAGTTATCACGATACTGCTCATATTCTTGTGAGGCAGGTTGGGTTACAATATATTGCCCAAAATAATACCAATGGTATAAAAATGATAACACCAAAAGTCAGCCACCTGCTTCAAGTAGAGTTGAATGCTGAAATATTAAATACGTGCTCAGCAAGAAAATAGAAAATATGAATTATCCTTCATATTGTCCTGTCTCTCATATAGAATATTGCATAATTATAAGTAATAATTCTATCACAAATTTTGATGTCAACAAATATTTCACTGCGTTCATGCCAGTGGTAGTGGGCGTAAAACAAAAGCATATTCCTATTTAGCTTCAAGGTTTATGTATGATCTCTCCTTCTTTTTTTCTCCTCACTTTCCACATTGCAAATAACTGACTCTAATATGGATTATCCACAAATCTGTTATCACAAGAATGGCAGGAATGGCTGAAAAACAAGTGTAAATTCTGGAGAGACTACCACCTGTCTTCTTTATTTGAACTGCTAGGAAAAGCTATGTAAATAGTGCTAAATAAATGAAAGATTTTAGTGCTTATTCTCAGCTAAACCCAGTAGACAAACAGATGGATAAAGACAAGAAACCGAGTTCAAGGAAAAGGAAAAATATTGGTCATTTGGATTCTTTGTACTGTTCCCACAAAAGGACTGTATAACTAAAGATCAACAAAAATACTACTAAAAAGCATATTAATAACAGACACATTACTTAATGTATAAGAGATTATTATATTTTCATATTTACTGTGTAAATGTTTTGCGCGTTAAACAGTAGATATCATTTTCAGTGAAACTGTGCTACTCCATTTTTGAAACTAAGGTATAAATCATAGTCTTGTTCATATGGATCAAATGGGAAGAAAACAGATGTAATCTACCAACAAGATTCTGCTTTTTTTTGCATGCTGTATGTTGATGGGAATATCACACAAGAAAAATTGTTAGCAGGGTTTTTTCCAAATTAAAATATTTAAATCCTTAGAGTTTCCCTTAAAACAATTTTAGGGTTTTTTTGTTTGTTTATTTGGTTGGGGTTTTTTGAGACACAAAATAACCAAGGAGAGGAAGGGTGGGGGAGGAAAAGAAAGAGAAAGAAACAGAAATAAAGAGAATACAAATCCAAGAGAGGTGGAGACAGACCCATTCCATCTCTTTTGGACTTAGAAGGAACAATCTGTGTTACTATTCATAAGTCAGCAAACTTCTTTTCTAAATCTCATATTATTCCTATGGACAAATCTTTTCCATAGAAAAGTAATGTTAAAAATTTTTTTTTCCCTGGTGTGTTTCCTATTCTTTTTGAACAAGTTATTATTCATGCCAGAAAGAATGCAACTGTTTATTTTATTTTTTGGCATGTTTATTCCCACAACAAAAATCAAAAGGAACTAAATTTTTGGTTTACTAGGAAAACCAAAGTGAAAATAGATTTTCAACACAAAATTTTCATGATGGAAAATTGTCAACAATTTTTTCTGCTTTCTATTAGTAGGCCTTTTTCACCCTGCTTATCCCCCTGGGTCGCTTCCAGATGGAAACAAGTGAGATAATCCATAAATGAAATTGCTCAACATGGTTGCCAGATTTTAAATATTAAAATCCAGACCCAGAGAGGGAAATCATGTGTGCACATATAAGTGTGCATGAATAAGTCAGTTCAATGTCTCAGGCATTGCCCAGCCCATCTAGTGTGACTTTATGTCTGAACATTACCCATCACACCTGGCATTGGACCTAGTGCATACTTGTGATTTATCCACAAGTTTGCTAGAGCCACTTTTATGGGTGACACCACCTAGCCTCCTGTATATATATATATATAAATTTACTTTCTTTGACTGTAACCTGTTGTTGTAAAAATATTTGGAGGAAAAAAGTTATGTAGGGAAAGTATAGCTAGTATGAGGTCTAAGTGTATGGAGAAGGATAGCCCAGATAACATTAAGAATTTTGGCAGCTCTCCCATTCAGCTCTCTCCTAGTAAGCATCATCTGATATGGGGGCCATAAGCAAATGATTAAGAGTTTGCTTTCTCATGCCAATCTTATACTAAAAATATCTAAGAGGATCTATTTTATGTTGAAGGAGAAATTCCAAGATATCTTGTGTAATTCAATGAAATTCATTACATGAATTTTGGAGTAGGAAAAAAAAAAAAAAACAAACTGAAAACAAGCCAAATTATGATCTCAGAAGACTCTGAGATGTAAAGCTTAATGGCTTCTCTGGAATAACCTCAAGTTTATGTCAACATCACATAGATCAGAATTTCACATTAAAACTGATATTTTTCAGCACAAAATCATCCAAAAAGAAAAAAAAAAATCTATTTATTTTGATCACTCCACACACACAAACACAAACTGTACTATTATCCAAGCTCAGCTCAGCTCTGCATCTTCTTTTGCAAGGTCATAGTGGAGGATGGGTTGGGTAATTTGCTCCAAAATTGAATGGCTTGAGCATGCAAAGAAAAATGAGATACATGCACTTCTTTCTAAACCGCTCCCATGCTGTTTCACATGACTATGTTTAAAGAATGAAGAAAACAAAACATCAAAAGTTTTGTTTATGGCTCACTGAGATTAATTAACTTCAATTATTCTGCTCATGATATTTTGGGGAATGCAATAAAAACAAGAGCATAAAATAGACACACCTCACCAGGCCTGTGATACACAATCACCCATCATCCTGCTGCTAGTCATTCTAACTACAAGTAATCTACCAGCACAGATTGCAGTAACAGGGTAATTTTTTCACTTCTTCCCAGCACAGAAATTCATGCTTCTCCAATCATCTTACAAAAGGGCAAGATTGTCTGCAAAGAAGATCAAGTCTGCCTCTTTTTCAAGCATGTACTGTAATGCTTTGACCATTTAATACAGTTTAAACTAAGTCATCATATTTAAAGACAAGCATGTGTCTTTACTCTTCCACTGTTCCATGCATAATGGCTTTCGTTGAGCTCAGGATCACAGCATGGCCAACATTTAACTTCATTGTTTTCTAAAGCATTTTGAGAAATGCTCTGAGCTCAGAATTACAGAATCACCAAATGATAAGGATTGGAAGGGACTTCTGGAGATCATCACCCCACTGCCAAAGCAGGTTAACCTAGGGCAGGTTGCACAGGCACATATCCAGGTGGGTTTTGAAAGGCTTCAGAGGAGACTCCACAACCTCTCTGGGCAGCTTGTTCCAGTGCTCTGTCATCCTCACGGTAAAAGAAGTTTCTCCTCATGTTGAGGTGGAACTTCCTGTGTTCCAGTTTGTGCCTGTTGCCCCTTGTCCTATCACTGGGCACCACTGAAAAGAGACTGGCCCCATCCTCTTGACACCCACCCTTCAGATATTTATAAGCAAGGATCAGATCCCCTCTCAACCACCTCTTCTCCAGACTAAACAGCCCCCAGGGCTTTCAGCCTTTTCTCAGAAGAAATGCTCCAGTCAC
>VYZX01006635.1:8412-23155 GCA_013401335.1 Brachypteracias leptosomus
GGTTATTCCCAAGGGATTGCACTACCATGAAAGAGAGGAAGCTCCTTTAGCCCCCTGTAGCACAAGGAGTCAGATTATCACTATGCCCGTCACAGGTTAATGCAATACAGTGAAGTGACAGAATGCTGGGCCCCAAGGTGGGGAGCAGAGACAAAGATATATGAACTAGAAAAGACATTCTTAGGAGAAAAATACTTAACAGTTTGAAATAACATAGCTGAGTATGAACACACTTTATATCCTGGACACACAATATGCCATGCTAGTTTATATACTATGAGAAACTGATATTATCCTGTGTGTTTTTATTGCATGTGAGAAGACAGCATTAATTATAAAATAGATTAGCTTTTCCAGTAAAGTCTCCCAGCTTTGGCTTGATGCCCTCATGTCATGGTGTTAGAGATATATACAACTGGCTGATCTGCTGGCATAAGAGAATGTAGTATCACTCTGAGTTACACTGATGACAAATCTGGCCCATTGCTACACTGGATAAGACCATTACTGTTGAAAACATAGAAGGTAAAACATCCTAGCAGAAGAGGCAATGTGCTATACAAGTTCATAGCAGCGAGGGCCAGTATGAACTTAAAACAGCCATCAGATGGCAAAAATGTCCTGTCACTGCTGATTTCACCTAACTGAAAGCCTCTCTTAATCATTACTAATTTCCTGAGTCAGCAAGTTCCCTTTAATGCCGCTCACTAATCACACAGATTTACAACTCAGTACAATATTTATGACCCAAGGGAAAAATCTCTGAGATTTAAAGATTATTAAAGACTGTTATCCTGAAACTGAAAAAAAAAAGGAAAAAAAAATAATGACCAAATTAAAAAAAAACCCCCCAAAGCAACCCTATAATGACAATGGTAAGCAATGGCAGGATTTTGACTTATGACTATCACAAAACAAGAAACTTCTAATCTAAGGGAGGAAAATAATTACNGAGAACAGAAGAGATAATTTCAACACCATTTCCCATTGAAATTAGCTCGCCATATCAGGAGCAGAAAACAAGCACTGCAGAACAGGTACAGTCCCCATATCTTCCCACTGATGCAGAGTGAGTACTACAGATTCAGCACATTTCAAATGCTGGTTATATTGTTCATGCAATTTAGCTTTCGCATTGTGTAGATATCTCATGGCTCTTTCATTAGCTGAAGCAATTAAAGTACAGTCAAACATAAGATTTATATTTTCATATTCTCTCTTTGTGCGATTCATTTTGAGATAATTAAAATAATTTTTCAGTGAAGCTGTCACAGCATAATGAAAAATGTTATGGGAATATAAACAAGACTTGTAAACATTTTATGAGATTTTTTTCTTTAAAGGGGGAGGAATCCATAACAGCTTTAAAAGATCATAAAGGATTTCAAAGGTGAAGAAAGAACTACAACAGGATTTTTAAAAGTCAGTTTACAATTACTTGAAAATAATTGCTTTACCAGAAAGCAGGTATATAAGACTGATAAATCAGCTGATTAAAACAATTCAGCATTTTCCCCCTTTTATTTTCTCTGTATTGTTATTACTGTACCTGTCTAGATAAAAACAGAACACACAATGCGAAACTGTGCACATCATTTCCTGTATTAGATGCTTTAATCTGCTGAGATTGAGAACGTATTTCTGGACACACTCCAGACAGACTTCTGGCAATCAGAACAGTGAAGAGACCTGATGTGCCTTGTTAATTCTCTTAAAGCTAAGTCCCACAGTCCTTGCCCAGGCAAAACTCGCATCAAAAGTCTTATTTAGGTTAGATTTTGACCTATTAACCTTAACATCTTGAATTCATGGTTCTTTCATCCATACTTTTCCCTCTTTAAATAAAGTATCAAGTTTACTTAATATACTGATACAAAAAGATATAATTTGGTACATTTAATGTCATGTGTTGTCATGCCACTGGGGAACAGCACTGAGAAAACCTTTCCATGAGTTATGGTGAAGTTAAACCGACGTGGACAAACTGAAATAGAAGATGGGCATTAGATCATTCACATCCCCATTTTGCAAGCTGATACGTACAGGAAAACCACTGAATCCACATACAACACCAATTACATGACTAACTTAGGACTGGAGTTCACTCCAGCACAAACTTTCTGACTTCCATCGCACTTGATTTACTAGCTATTCCTCTGGAGACTGATCTACATTTTACTAGTTTCCTTAAGTCATCCTTTTGTCCTTCAGCAGTCTTGAATTTTTTAACTCTTTGTGAGTACTCACAAGCCAATGACACTTCTTTGGGGAGATATTAATTTAAATAATATACCTTAACAAAGATCTTTCTTGTTCCTTCAATTACTGGGTTTGGAACTCCTCCCCAAGCAGTGAGCAGAGATCTTGCCACATCAGTCTGCTTTCTCAACATCCCAAAACTTTTTATTTACCTTTTAAACTAAAAAACAGTAAAAAAACCTATCCAGACTAACTCTATAGCAAAAGCTAAGTGTTTCTGATCTTCTGGTGTCATTAACATTAAATCAATCATTCAAGGCTTATTTATCTTCAGTACATTCTGTCCCATGACATATGTAAAGTTCCTCCCTGTATCTCTGTCTGCAAGTTCTTAATATGACCTGAATCACTACAATCTCCACACTTCTTATCCTTTACGGCTAGCATTAACCACCTCGGTTTGTTTGCTAGACTTTTTGCCACATCTCTGCTTCAGTCTTCACTGTGTACTTTGCTAACCTGCAGGCCTTGAAAGCATTCTGTAGGATAATGCAACAGATAGATATCTAAATGCCACCAGCTGGCTGCAATGGAGGCTGGATTTATTCCAAGGTTCACTATGTTCCTTCTCTATCTTCTTTGCTTTTATAGTTCCACTTACCTATGTACCTTTACTTCTGTTACTGCAGAAAAAGATACTTGCTGCTTTGAAATGCCTGCCATCAAAGACACAATGATAAAGTTATCAGCACTAGCATTGAGCTAGATGGTCCACAGAACAATGTTACAGGAGACCAAATAGCAGAAATTTCTACACATTAACAGCAAATCCATCATATCCTATAGACATACTCTGAACAGTCACTTTTCATGATAGACATTCCTGGACCCCAAGCTCTCTTTCCTTAAAGATGACACTAGAACAGCCGAAGACATGACTGGTAAGCTAATGATTCATTTCAGAGCACAAAATTCTCTAAGATCTGTTATTCTTAATGTGTTCTTTATCATCTGTACCCAATACAAATTCCTCTGTTGAATATTACTTACCTAGAACCAGCTCCTAAAAGCACTTTGGTAAGTATTCTAACACGGAGTTTGACACTATTTTCTCTTTACAAAGCATTTTAAATCATGTACTGCTTTTCTTTTTCAATACTTATATCAAAGCTATCTGTACAAGCAAGGGTGTAAGGTTAAAATCTGAAGGAAAAAACTCACACTTTCTATGTCTTTTTTGCAGTAGGCAAGCACTTAAAAGGAACCAGACCACTCAGTTCACAGCACTGTTCTATTTGAAGTCCTGATGTTTAAACTAATTATGCATCTAGCTAGGCAGGCTAGCATTAGAGCTAGAGAAACAGCTTGAAAAAAACCCAAATCAACAATTTAGGATTTAAAGGATTAGATTCACACCCTAATGAGAAGCCACAAATAATAATGAACTCTCACTTTTTTATGAGCATTCATTGCTGTTCTGTTGGATAAGATATGGGCTATTTCTAGATAATAGTTCATTTAAAAAAATGTCCTGTGAAGTAAATAATACAAAATGTTTCTTTTTCTTAAGAGTAGAAGAAAAGTTCCAAGTTACAGCCATTGGGATTGCTGTATGCAGTAACCAAAAGCCTGACCCTCCTTTCCAAACCAACAAAGATTTTAAAGGAAGAAACTAATCTGAGGGTGGAAGTGCTCAGAAAGTAAGTTAGTAGAGACAATTCCCCCTGGAAAGAGTGTTTTGGCCAGCAGACTTTACATCTGTTCCTTAAACAAAGTGTAAAACTGTATCACTAAAAGGAGGTTTCCACTGGAACAATCATGTTCAGAGCTGGTATTTGCCAGCAAGAAAAATACATTTTGAAAAGTAACGGCCATCAAGGTGAGAAAAAGCTCTGTTCCTTCTCAGAAATGAGTAAGAGAGAAAAGAGAAAATATTACAAGCAACTTCATCTCCCATTTTCATTATTCTCCCAGCAAGAGCACTCTCACCTCACCCGTAGGTTCTTATTCATACAGAGCTTCACTTTGAACCTCTCGCTTTCGCACAAACATCCTTGTTGCTCACATAGTTACAGGTTAAAAACAAGGCTGAGCAGAGTATCTACAGCATCCAAGTCCCCACTGGGGAAATGCTATTTCCCAACCATAATCCTTTGGCAGTGCAGCTACTCTTTGAAAGATGTGTCATGCATTCTACCCCATACTCACCCTTTAATCATCCACCACTGCGTAGACACATATTTTCTAACAACTTCAACTCTGTAATTTCCCCTGTTCTCGTTTAGAGCTCTCACAGAAACTCATTTCTGCCAGGCATCCACAAGGGCAAGCTAGCCAAAGGCAAGCCCGCAGCCTCAGCCATGGCACTTTAGTAAGAGATGCAGCAGAACTGGGGAACTAATAGAATTATAGAATTTTAGAATCACAGAATTGTCAGGGTTGGAAGGGACCTTAAAGATCATCTAGTTCCAACCCCCCTGCCATGGGCAGGGACACCTCCCACTAGATCAGATTACTCAGAGCCCCATCCAGCCTGGCCTTAAAAATTTGCAGAGATGAGGCTTCCACCACCTCTCTGGGCAACCTGTGCCAGTGTCTCACCACCCTCATGGGGAAGAACTTCTTCCTAACGTCTAATCTGAATCTACCCACCTCTAGTTTTGACCCATGCCCCCTAGTCCTACCACTACCCGACATCCTAAAAAGTCCCTCACCAGCTTTCTTGTAGGCCCCCTTAGGATACTGGAAGGACACAATAAGGTCTTCTCAGAGCCTTCTCTTCTCCAGACTGAATAACCCCAACTCTCTCAGTCTATCCTCATAGGAGAGGTGCTCCAGTCCTCTGATCATACTCGTGGCCCTCCTTTGGACATGTTCCAGCACATCCATATCTTTCTTGTAATAGGGGCTCCAGAATTGGACACNTTGTCTTTTAATGTTGTGACCTCCTCATAGAAGGCCACCAGGTTTGTTAGGCATGATTTGCCCTTGGTGAAGCTGTGTTGATTGTACCCAATCACCTCCTCATTATTCTTCTGCCTCAGCAGTGCCTCCAGGAGGATCTGCTCCATGATCTTACTGGGCACAGAGGTGAGACTGACTGGTCTATAGTTCCCTGGCTCCTCCCTCTTTCTCTTCTTGAAAATGGGGGTTATGTTTCCCCTTTTCCAGTCAGTGGGGACTTCACCAGACTGCCATGACTTTTGGAATATAATAGAGAGCGGTTTAGCAACCTCATCCGCCAGTTCCCTCAGTATCTATGGGTGTATCCCATCGGGTCCCATGGACTTGTGCGCTTTCAGGTTCAGCAGATGGTCATGAACCTGATCTTCACTTACAATGGGCAGTTCTTTCTGCCAGCCCTGCCATTATCTTCTGTGACTCTGGGAGTGTGGCTATAATGTAAGTGTTAGCAAGGTTACATACATGGCATCAGGATACATCAGTATAATTGGAACTGTGGAAGCAATACAAGTGTTAAATATAATCAAGAAACCAAAGTTCTTTAGCAGGATAATTCACATTTGTAGCACTTTTTTTTCTGTTAAAGTTGTCCTTTGAAAGTGGAAAAAAATTAAGTATGGAAAACCTGATTTTTTAAAAGCGCCTTCCTTATTTCTCCTAAAAATGGCACCTTTTATTTAGGTCACAACAACAGCAGTAAAAGACATTTTAAATTTCTGTTCCCCTTAGCTTTCTGTTATTTAACCTGGGAAAGCTAAAGCCACATTTGGCTTTCCAAGCAAACATAAAATGTAACTTAAACAAAAATAATTGAGCACCAGTTCCCACTTTTCTTTTTCTGCCCATAATTTAGGCACGTGTATTTTTTGTATTTCCTTTTCTCCTGAGTCTAATTTGACATTTTCTTCCAACACACAAAATTTTAGTCCTAAAGAAGGCCAGAAGCAAAATTTCTGGCTAGTAGAACTCCACTGAAGTCAGGGAGAATTTATCCCATGTATATAATGATCTGGGGACATAGCAGTTGTAGCTTCAAAAGGAAGCCAAAAAGTTTAAGCACTTTAGACACAAAAATGAGGTGTAGGAGTTTGCTTATATGGGTAAATTAATGAGCTTGAGTAAGTAATTCTGACTTACTGTTCTAGAGCTGTCACCTGCCATACAGAATACCCTTACAGCCTTGCTCATTTTATAGTTACAAAGGAGCTAACTCTACTACAGCAGGATTGTAGCAAAAGAAAAGAGAATATACAAAACCCAAACATATTTATTTGAAAAATAAAAATAGTGTAAGACTCCAGCTGAAGTTTCACATGAACCTGACTACTGAGACATTTCCTTCATTAAAAATTAGTTGTTGTATGACTAGCATTACTAATTAAATGGTTTTCTTATAGATTTGTCCCCTACTGTCATGACCCAGTTCCTGCAGCAATATTTCCAGCTGCATCTTGCAAGAGACAGCTATAAAGCAGATTTAGACCTAATGTGATAGTGCTCAAATACTAACTGTATGGTCAGGTACATTTTGATTGACTAGCTACAACCAGAAGTTACATATAAGGTGTGAGTTTTCCCAGGGGATCTTTATTTGTACAGTTCTCTTCTAGGCACAGGCCAGTTCTGCTAAATTTTATGCCCATTTAGACTCTCGCTCTGTGAGTCCTACCTATTCCTCTTTCAGGTTTCACTGAAATTAACCCCTGGGCTCAAAAGTAAATGGAGATAGGGGCAGAACTGACAGAGAGACAACCACTACACTATGAAAATGTTTTTTTTGGACACCAGACTTACAAATAACAAAACCAACATCTGGAAATACCTCAGAATCTCTGCCACTAAAACAAAATCATTTAAACATCACAGAATTTCTTTCCTCACTCATTCTTACATATAATGAGAGAGAGCAAACACATAACTTAAAAGCAGATGCTTGTGCTGCTCTACTGGTTCTAAGGTTTGAAGGTCTTCATAAGTTTAGAAACAGGAACTGCAGCGGAGTCAACTATCTTTCAGAGTAGAGTTGGTGGGCAATATGGGGAAATTTATTATTATTTTTAAAAATTAAAAGCCTTAAAGAGGTGGATTGGGGAGCAAATAAAAATTGAAGGAGCTGTGAAGCAGCTGAATCTTGTTAGTCTGTCAGAGCATTTTATAACACACCGAAGGCCAAAACCAGATATTCTTCATCAGCAAGGCAACCACATGGAGAGAAATGTTGTCATGAGCTCTGACGTTCCTCTGAGCAAACAGGATTTGGAGATCTAGATTTCTTCCTTGCCACTGGCAAGGAATTAATAAAAGACTGTGGATGGATGCACCTGAAGTGCAGGACAGTTTCCTTACCACTTTCACTCTGGGAAGCATGATGGTTTCAGAGGAACTTTTTGAAATACAGATCATCAAGTAGTCTCCATGAAGGGAGCAGACACTTTGTTTTCTTTCCTGAAACCAGAGTGTTTTGTTTGTGGAAAGCTTTAGTTGCTTCTAAGTCCTGAGCTATATGTTTTCCTAACACATTAGATTTTGCTCAAAGTCAGGTAACCACAGTTTGTAAGAAAAGGGGGAAGGTAGTTTTTGTTTTGGATTAAAGACAGTAGGGTGGCATTTGCCTTCCAATTAGCTTAAGTCCCTGTTTCATCTGACTAGGCAATGTGATCAGAACTCAGGGCTACAGCTGCCAGCACAAAATAATACAGCAAAATAGTTTAACATATTAAAATATTGAGTGATATCTGAAAAACGCAATGTAGGAGTTGTGCCACCCAGTGGAACAACCAAGAAGAAAATACTGGATACAGAAACTTCTAGTGCTCAAACTGCACGCTCCTTTAAACATCCTTAATGCAAACTGAAGGAGTGGAAGAATTTAAGGAAGAAGCAGCATGAGAAAAATGCCTTCTGCCTTACATGGGGTATCAAAGTGGGAGCCAGTCAATGCTTTAGCAAGTTCCAGTGGTAACACTCAGAATCCTTCTGCTGTGGAAAGGATAAATAGCTAGAATCCCTCTCTCTAACAGTTATCAAAGCCCAAACTCCAATATTTGCTGATGTGTACTAATATGCTAATATGGTAATGTATTTGTCAATGTACACATTTGGTATAAGATAGTGCCTTCTACATAAACATTACATGCTTGTTCTAGTCAATGTCAATTCTGATGTAACCCTCTAAGTCATCTTAGTGGTGAACCTCAGGATGAGATAGTTTTGTTTAAACAATGCTAGGTCTCTGTGTATTTTAAAAGGCCTCCAAATACAATGCCATAACACAAGACACAGAGGAACACTAGGCCTTTTTTCAGAATCCTTGAGAAGCATATGAAATTATCTTATTCTTGGTACATGAAACGAGATATCACACTGCCATGTGACCTTTCACTTGCAAATCTCTTTTCAAAACTACTTTTTCTTCTATTAGCTATTCAGCATGTTCTCAGAATGCAGACATTTGTATTGATTGTATCATTTGATAGCCATCACAAAAGATATAAAGAATCACGTTTATTAAGATGAAAGGCAATGTGAATGTATTCCTTTTTGGTACATATCTAGATATCTGCTGTTATATATGAGACTACCACCTAGCTTCAAAAACTGTAAGCTTTGCATTTTGGAGGCTTTCTCTAAGTGCATTTAAGCTTTGCATGTATTTGTGTGAATACATCCACTGACACAGATGGCAAAAAACATCACGAAAAACATCCAAACACATGCAAACATTTTTTGAATGAAAGCATCGCCCTGATTTAATGAGCACATTTGTAACAGCGATAGCTTTCCCTCTTTCTGTGTAGATAAGGATCCTGTCATGACAAGGGGCCCAGGTACAGAGATGAAGAGAAATCATCAGCTGCTCTTCTCAACCTTTTCATTGCCTGTGCAAGACAAGTAAGAAACAGCAAAAGGATCCATGATGATAAAGACACTGTCAGTGACCACTGTTTTATTCTTAAACTTTCATCTGCATGATGATTTCAAAGCTGCTGAGACCTCATGTAACTTGCAAATATACACATACTTGTGTGTATTTTCAGATTGTGTCCATGATGAAAAAAATCTGAAGATAATTAAATTTCAGAAGTATCAGCTGTTTTTAAATTTATTTTTACTTCACAATTACGAGTTTAAACATAGGAAGTATATTCTTTCAGGACAGAGGTTTCCTTAGCAGACTGTACTGGTTTGAGGACACAGACTCAAACCTTGACACAGACCCACCGGAAATACTGAGGACTGCAAATGCAAGTGAACAGACAGAGAATTTGATTTTGAACAATCCATACATAATTTACATAGATTTTTTTTGCATCTACAGACAATTTAAAATTATGAATTTGCAAATAAGCTGTTAATGCCTTTTAATTCTGAGAAAAATGGTTGGCAAAAATAATTTGTCACTAATCCATTCTTTAGACACATTACCCTCCTTCTAGTGCCACCTCTAGAGCTTTCAGTTTAAACCATGCATCTTTCATCTTCATACACAGTATCTTAAATGTCTTGCTTTTTTTTTTGTTCAAAAAATTACCAGTCTTTCAAAGATGCATGCTACCGGTATGATCAAGTATCTGTGCACTGACTCTAATGAATCTTAGCAATATCGCTGCCAATAGAAATGGATTTTTTTGTTTACACAGTGTTAGCCAAGTGAAGTTGTTGGGCTGACTCAGATGTTTTGTATTATTACCTTGCAAGGGAGTTATGAATCTCAATTCAAAGAACTTGTATTCTAGAAAACTGCTAGCATGGACTCCAGGCTAAGATCACACATATGTGTAGATTGTCTGCTTGAAGAAAGATCCAACAAGAAACAGGCAGCAGTGACCATCTTAGAAAGACCATGCCAAAGAGTGTTGGACTCTGGGAATATCCTCTTAAGTTGCTTCATTAGGAGTTGTTTGGAGTGATACAACCAGATTTTGCTCTATTGTTTCATACTTGTGAGAGGGACAATGGGGTGACTACTCTAGAATCTTTCATTCCTATTCACCTAGCTCAAAATATCCTGAGACTGAATTATTAAGGCAGTACTAAGTGGTTTGGACTAAATGACTTGGAACTCAGAAGTTATTCTGGCTTTCTGTGATCTGCTAGTCTCATCCTCTAGTATCTGCCACTCACACTCCTCTTTATCTCAGCCCTTGAGGAGTGAAGAGACAGTTGACTAAACTTAGCATCTTATAAGTGTGCTTATGCACTGGAGCATGCTTATGTGAATCTGACATGGTGAGCTTGTGGAAGAGTGCAGCTGGTTTAGCAATCACAACAAAATAATCATTCAAGCCAATCATGCTGTTCCTCTAGGCTCATATTTCCAGAGGATACCAACTAGAGGGTTTGCCACAAAACCAAAGCAAATGTGCATTGCCAGGAAACAAAGCAGAACACCTTAATTTGGGTCAGTACATCCAGCACCTCATGACAGAGGTGGGGCTCTCAATGCCTGAAGGCATGTACCCTTTTGTCTACTGAATAGCTACTTTGATAAGATATTCTACCTTGTGCTGTGATCTTGATTTTCTTATAGTCTCCAGCTGCATTTTCACATTTCCCTTGGAGCTTCTGGGAGAAGGAAGGGGTAGAATAACTACTGTTAAAAGAAAAGTTTGGAGTGAAACATTATGAAAAATTATTTATTTCTCAGAACTGCCAGGTAAGACAAATAGCAGGCTGTCACTCTTGTTAAAACTGCACAGCACCCCATCACCAGTCATCAGCATGGATAAATGAAGCGCTCCTCCAATCACATAACTTGGGCTGGAATCCTGTCCTGAGCTCATTTAACCACATTTCTACATGAAACTAAGCACATCTTTTAGTCTGTTCAGGGCTTGGCCTGAGATTCCAACCTAGGATTTTTCCTTTGTTTTCCTCCTGTTAACATGGGTTAAGTGAGAAGGAACACAAACTTACAGATCTGAAATTCACTTGGCAATACTGGCAGCGCAAGACTAAACAAGATTCTGCTTGAAAGCTAACTAGCTTTTACACTTCTTTACTCAGGTATGCATAAGGTAGGAAAAGATCTCTGTCCCAAGGGTCCTTATGCACTAAGAATAAAAAAAATGAGCAAAGCAGCTGCCCTTTATCAGAGAAGGAGAAATAACTCCTTCATTCCAGCAATGATTTACACAATAATAGATTTTTTTTTTTAATTTTTTTTTTTCCACACTATGTATCATTCTTCTTTTTTCACCTTATATAGAGGCATAATTTACTCTGTACTTTCAAGTACTTAGAGGACCCTCTTGGAAAGACAGCTGGTATTTATTGTGAAATACTGATGTACAGAAATAAAGGGGTGGGGAAGCACTGATCACAACTTAAAAGTAGCTTTAATTTTACTGTGGAAAGACATGGTTCCTCAACTAGAAAAGAACATCTCCTCTTTCTGTTTTAGTCCAGGTATACTTCCTACCTACGTATGCTCCCCTGTGCTCTCCACCTTCCAAGGTATATAGCACTGCTTTAAGCAGGAGGCTGGACTAGATGAACTGTGAGATCCCTTCCAATCACCAAGTTTGTAATTGTGTCTCTCATATCTATATTATTTCTTGCCCTCTGCACCCCACTCAAGCTTCTATGGCAGGTATTTAATTTTTAAAAGGTCCTAGAACAATTTCCTTTGTCTGCTTGCAAATATTGTCAGCTGGCTGACAGGTCAAGCTGTGCCAATATGCCATAAACTGGCTGCTCAGCAAGAGCAGAAGCAGTGACCTGCACTAAGGTTCTGTTCATGAGAGAAGACCAGAAGGCACACACAGAAAACAAAATAAATTAAGATCTCTACCACACGGCTAAAAAGAGAAGCCTGCTCTAATGCATGAGGGGTCTTGTGCAGTCCCACCTGCTCTTCCCAGCAAAAGCCTAAGGAATGATATGACAACAGCCAGCCAACATTAAGACACTGTGAAGCAACTAAGGTCAAGAGGCATCTATGGTCACATCTGTTATCATGATAAACTATCTAACTAGAATAATATCACTTAGATAAGTGTCTGTGCTATGAAAACTGATCTGACAGCAATTCCAGTTACTGTCAAGAACCTCACTATTAGTCTGTGCAATAAAAAATGTGACTTACCAGTCACTGTCCTCCCTGCTCCAGAAGTGACCAGTGTAAACCAAGAGCTTACCATATCACAGATGAGTTGAGTGACTTTAATGAGAAATCTCTTCCTTATGTATTACTGTTCCCTTGCCACATCTTGTTAGCAATTCTTCAGAAAATTGTTCTACCATTCTCAATTGCAAGGAAACAGATGGCACATGGAGGAAACCTCTCTGATGTGTATTATTGGTAAAACAAGAATAAATAAATTAAAGACAGAGGCCAACACTAATATTGTCTTCTATCAAAATGCTGCTTAACTAGGTGTATTGGGTTTGTGTGGCAAGGTTTTGGTAGCAGGATGGGTGGGCGAGGGGAAGGGTTACCCATGTGGCTTCTGTGAGAAGCTGCTAGAAGCTTCCCCCATGTCCAATGCTGATGGAGTCAATGCCATCCAGCTCCAAGAAGGACCCACTGCTGGCCAAGGCCGAGCCTATCAGTGATGGTGGTAGCATCTCTGTGATAACATACTTAAGAACCCACCACACTAAGCTACATTTATGATCATTTTAAGTTAGATAGGACAGTCATCATTTGATCTGCATTTAGTTGATTCCTTCAACAGATGCCTAAGCAATATACACCATTTTCACAATCTAGAACACCAACAATAAAGCAATGTACTGTAAGGCATAGAAACAGATGAAGCAAAATTACTCGGAATACATGATTTCCCTTGGCTTTCCAAATACCTGAACAAATATCAGGATATTCATACTTTAGTCAGAATTTATATGTAGGCATACTACATATACATCTATCCATATGAAATCCATCCAAGAGATAATGAATATTCAGTAAAGTGCATTTGTAACTCTTGCTAGTGCAATGAATCCAAGCCTTAAAAATTGATGTGGCATGTTACAAAAATTAATATCTGGGTAGCAGTGAATAGATACAAAATGTATTCTTCATTTGCTTCCACGGTTCTCAGCTACATAACACAAAAGAGAGAGGAAAATTTTCCTAAAGGAAAGACTTGCCATAGACTTGCAAAAAACATCTTTAGCAACTTACAGTTGGAGAATAAGCAGAGTAATCGATTTTTTTCCTTCTTGAGCTAGTATGGGAATTGGTTCAATTCTTAAGTATAAATACAGAGATGGCTCCCATAGAGAAAGTAATTCATTCAAACATAGTTGGCATAGTGTTCAACAATCTTTATTTCTGCAGGCTGCGGCCAAGGAAAGTCACAGCATAAAGCAACCGTACAGATATGTAAGCATGAACATACTACTACAGTCATCAAAACCTGCCACCTCTAGTAAGCTCCTGGAACTGTTTCTATACTAGTATGCTACTTCTTCAGTCAAAAGCATGATGCTGCGGAAGAAGACTGAGTATCATTTAAAGGACAAGGAATAATTCAGAGGATGCCCTAAGAACCTGAACCATTGGCTGTTATGTGGCTGATCTTCAGCTGTTCTGAAAAACTCTACACTCATGTAGAAAATGAAACAAATCAAGTACTGGTTCAGTCTTGCAGACTTTCACTCCCTCTCCAAGGACTCTCTGTTGGAGAACATAAAGTTGGAATAAATATCTGATTTTCCTGATGGAGGAAATTCCCTTTAAAGTACTGAGTTCACACAATGTTGAGTTTCCAGCCCTACTATGCAAGCACCTCAGGTAGGTGAGCCAACAGTGTCCAGCCAACATAGCTGTCACTGGAGAGTTCAGGTTCCCCAGCGAGTGACAAGAAAAACAAAACAGAGAATAAGTAAAAATTTAAGAGACGAAAGCAAAAAACAGGATGCAAAGAGCTATCTGAAGTCTGCCTGAACAGTGTTTATCTCATTGACAGTACCATGAAGATCAACAGCTACTAAAACTGTCCATGTCACCATGAAAAAGAACTTCTCTGGAAAAACTCCTGGATCTTCACGAATTATACACAAAAGAACAAGATATAGCTTTTGTTAGAACCAGCCCAGTAGCCTAACAGCTGGTATTAAGTGTATGAAAACTTTGATGAAAGCAGATTAAGAACATGTTTGTTGTTTGTAGAAAATGTACAACTTTGATGCTACCTTTCATATTGTATAAGTTTGAAATAATTACATCCAGTCTTGCCTTCCATGTCACAAACTCTTGCTTTTCACCTAAACACAGCTCTGCTGACATCTTCAGCACATCAAAAAGCCCTGTTATTCTGGTGGCAGTTAAGATGACCAATCTGTACCTTCTTTGATTTTGTGCTGGCTATGTGATAGCTGTTATGATGCAAACAACCACTTACCTTGCAGAGCTATATAGAAAAGATGTGACTCACGTGCTCTGATACAGGTTGTTTATTAGTCATGACCACAGACCATGGGTTTGTGCTATGATAAGCTCTGACTCCTGCTATTCCTATTACACCCATGAGTTTTTGATGATGACACATGAGAACATTCAGTTGTGAATGAGAACAAGGTGCCCTGTACTATGATATTATCTGCTGTACTGTGGAGGTTTGCAGCTGGA
>VYZX01006637.1:0-57830 GCA_013401335.1 Brachypteracias leptosomus
CCCTTCCAGCCTCTACCATTCTGATGCTATGAATGCTACAATTATACAGCTACAGGAGTGCAAAACCATGAGCACAGAGATTAGAAAAACCTAGGTGGGGTTGATCATCCTGTCTTTGGAGAAGAGGTGATGAGAGCTCTGGCATGAACAAAGCTGTCTACCTTTACATTTTCAGCCTCCTCCAGCAAGACATCTCAGTCAGCAGGTCTGGTAACTCCTGCCAAAGAGCATTGAAGGTGATGGCCAAGGTGCTTGCTGGACCATTCCTGATGATGTTCAACATCCTTGCAGACACTGAACATCGACAGCAGACTGGGCAGAGCAACCAACACAACATCAGGATTTCTTCAATGGGAGTGACTTCAGACCTCTCAGCTATATCAGCTCCAGGTGAAATAACCAAACCCTCAGCATAGCTCTTGGCTAAAAGGGAATTAAAGGGAAGTAGCAGCATTAACACTCCTGCAAGACTGACAGAGACTAGATCCTGTTCTATTCTCTCTCTTGTCTTTCTACAAGATTGTTTGAAAACAATCTTGGTCAAAAGGAGTGACAAAGTCAAAATCACATACATCATCTTCTCTAAACCATATGACTTGGAGATTGTCATATGACTTTTGTGATTAAGACATGGAATAATTCAAAATACAGTCAGCTAAACATGTAGCCCTCAAAATATAACTGTAAACAAGGAATATTATCAGTATTTTCAATGGATTCCTGCTGGGAACCTGTAGGGTTTTGCCCATAATTTGACATTTTTACCAATCATCTGGAAGAGTGAAAGCACAGAGGTTGGGAGATGAGTGAATAACAAAGGGCACAGACCATCAACATAAAGTAGATTGCTGGCAACTGGTTTGAACCAATATCTACCCTGTTTTTAATGTGTAAATGCAGAGCCCTATATCTGAACTACAAAATGCAGCTCTCCTAGGATTGGGGACTGCCCTGTAAAACAAACTGTTTCCCACTGCCTTACAGGGGGGAGACAGAAGAAAAAGGCAGCGAAACAATCACTACTTCACCAACCCAGTGCCTGCAGCAAACCCCATCGGAGAAGCCAAAGCACATTTCTGCCCATTATCCATCTCCAGCCTTCGAGGAGCCCGGCAGGGCAGGAGCAAGGGTTGGGAGGCAGCCCATGCTACCCTCCTGGGCTGCTATTATATCAATCCCAATTTTGGAGATGGCAGATGGAAAACCAAGATGGTCTAACAAGACATTTGAAAGTCAGGAGCAAACACCGAGAATGTGAAAACCTGTCAGTCAGAGAGCTCCTGGCTTCAACGGCACCACTTCACTCCTGCTGCTGCGATTATCCTGCTGGAAGAGGGCATTCGGAGTAAGGGCATGCACCACTGATGGACAAGCATCCCTTTGGCTCTAGACTTTCCAGAAATGGTGGGCATGGACCAGGTGGCCACAATCAAGATCTCCGTTCCTGTCTCAACTCTCAGCACTGGCAGAAGAAGCTTTTGTCCAGGGAAGCAAAAGCAGCCCTGACCTGCAGCAGCTCATGAAATTTTCACTATCCTTCCCCTCAGTATTAAAACTCAGTAACAAAATCAAATAACCAGTGTGATTTACTGTTACCAGCCAACATACATTATGGGGTGAGAGAATCATAGAATCATTTATGTTGGAAAAGACCTTTCAGATCGAGTCCAACCGTTAACCCAACACTGCCAAGTCCACCACTAAACCATGTCCCTCAGCATCACATCTATATGGCTTTCAAATACCTCAAAGAAATTCCTTTTCTATTTCTCCTCCTGGAGTGACACCAGTGAGCAACACTCCTCCTGGAGTGAGCACATCCTATTTTTTTATATCTCATTTCATTTACAGTCACCACTAACTTTTACCTTCTAAACCCAGGGAGAGGTCAAGAAGGTGGGTTAAGTTAATTCACCAGCCTTTAAGCTGGAGATGCCTGGAAGCAGCACACCGACCTCCAGCAGCTGTCTGTGCCTGAGCTGGGTAGGGCAGGAGCGGGATAGGCTGCCATGCTCACATCCAGGCAGTAATAAGGATTACTTTTAATAGCAGCCTTTCCCCATCGATTTGTCTGGGTAAACCTTGCTGCAAGAGGAACAAACCAGCATCCCCATGGAAGCCCATCGGGCAACACTGTGGATTGCAAATGGCTTTCATTAAGGCAGAGCGTTAATACAATGCATTACAAATGAAACCCTAATGACAGGACACTAGCAGTAGTGCCTCTACTTGATATTAATTGGGTGACACTTTCTTTTAATGGTACATTAATGTGTGAATATCAACAGAAGTCCATGACACCCGCATTAATACAAATGAATTCATTACCATCGGTGTTATTACAAGAAATGACAAATAAATTTGTAACAGTGGGGCCCTTCAAATAATAGCCACGAATCATTAGGTATCGCATTCATTTATACAGCATACTGCACATATATACATGCAATCTGGGGATGCTTATCTATTCACACGTTCTTCTCCATGCCAGCCACTGTCTGTTTCTCCCTTGCTCCCAAGCTGTGCTGGGCCAGCTTGAAGGAGGACCCAGTGGCCAGCCCAGCTGATCAAGGAGAAACGGAGACTTGCTTTCACATCAACTCACTGCCAGGACTTATCAATATCTCCTCTTATCCCACAAACACTCAATGGCCATCTCAAGTCTTCAAAAGACCCAATGCATATGTAGAATTATAGAATCATTTGGGTTGGAAGAGATCTTTTAGATTGAGTCCAACCATTAACCCAGCACTGTCAGGTTACCACTAAACCTTGTCCCTCAGCACCACATCTACACAGCTTTGAACCCCCTCCAGGGATGGGGACCCCACCACTGCCCTGGGCAGCCTGGGCCAGACCTTGACAACCAATTCCGGGAAGAAATTTTTCCTAATATCCAAACTAAACCTCCCCTGGTGCAGCTTTATGTCATAGGTAGGTAGAAACCTGCCCACTTTACCACTTTATTTATTTTACTGCTTGTTTTTCTCCTATTCTGGTAGAAAATCTAAAAGCACCTTTCACAGCACAGAGTGGCTGGCTTCTGGCCATAGGTGGAGCAAGTAATTTGTCCTCAGAAAAGTAGGCAGATAAATAAATACATAAAAATCTCTCTTTGAAGTCTGGGATTTATAAGTCCCAAAGATCCACCAAAAAGAAACTCCTGCAAGAGCCTCCACAGCAGCCTGTGAGCAGATATCGCTCTCAACATGCTCTCAAATCCATACAGCTGTGCTGATTAAAACAAAATATTTCCCTATCTTCCCGTGGATGGTTTTATTACTGAAGGAAGGATCAATAACAGTTCAGCTCAGGTCTCCTTATTAGGCTTTGCTCTTGCTAAACCAGCAAACTCAAGCACAAAGCGTTTCTGTCGAGACATGTCATGATACAGTCTCCAGCAGCATGGATACCACTCTCTCATGAGAGCTAACACTCCAATTTGCTGTCCTCTACCACCTCTGCAGCACTCACAGGCTGAAAGGGCATTGACGAGCCTGGGACAAAGGAACATATGGGGAATATTTTTTTCCTTAAAATACAATATATGAAGACTTACTGACTTGCCCTTGAACCGCTAGAGCAGGAAAACCCAGCAAGTGAGCTAGACCAAGCTAATTAAGACATATAATAAAGACAGGAAATCTAGCAACCCGAAGAAGAAAGAAATGGGGAAAAAAAACCATCGAATCTCCCAGTTCATGCAGCAACCCAGTGCAACAGGGATGTACCCCTGAGAGGTCTGTACTGGGATAAGTGTTGTTTAATATCTCCATCAATGACACAAACAGTGGAATTGAGTGCACCCTCAGTTTGCTGAGAACACCAAGCCAATTGGTGCAGTCAACACACTGGAGGGACAGAATCCATCCAGAGGGACCAGGACAGACTTGAGAGGTGGGCCCGCGTGAACCTCGTGAGGTTTAACAGGGACAAGTGCTAAATCCTGCACCTGGGTTGGGGCAGTCCCTGGTATCAACACAGGCTGGGGATGAAAGGATAGAGAGCAGCACTGCAGAGAAGGACTTGGGGGTGCTGGTGGGTGAAAAGCTGGAGATGAGCTGGCAACATGCACTCACAGCCCAGAAGCCGATGGCATCCTGGGCTGCGTCCCCAGCAGTGTGGGCAGCAGGGCAAGGGAGGGGATCCTGCCCCTCTGCTCCACTCTGGGAAGACCACCCTGCAGTGCTGGGGCTGGCTCTGGAGTCCTCAGCACAGGACAGACATGGACCTGTTGGAGCGGGGCCAGAGGAGGCCACAGCAATGATGTGAGGGCTGGAGCACCTCTGCTGTGAGGCCAGGCTGAGAGAGTTGGGGTTGTTCAGCCAGGAGAAGAGAAGACTCCGGGGAGACCTTACTGCACCTTTCAGTACTTAAAGGGGACCTGTCAGAAAGATGGGGACAGACTTTTTAGCAGTGTCTGTTGCAACAGAACAAGGGGTGATGGTTTTAAAGTAAAAGAGAGTGGATTTAGACTAGAGAGAAGGAAGAAATTTTTTACGCTGAGGATGGTGAGACCCTGACCCAGGTTGCCCAGAGAGGTGGTCAATGCCCACATTCCTGGAACCATTCCAGGTGAGGTTGGATGGGGCTCTGAGCAACGTGCTCTAGTTGAAGCTGTCCCTGGTCCCTGCAGGGGGGTTGGACTAGATGACCTTAAAAGGTCTCTTCCCACCCACACCATTCTATGATGCCAAATAAGCTATAAACAAACCATGGTTTGATCTGTTGATGTGCCCAGCAGACAATGCCGAGCACTGGCCACGCAAGCCTTTGGCCGGCGCACAGAGACAGTAGGACAGGAATCTGATTCATCTCATGGCATCCACCTACTTCCAAGGCCACCATGGGCACAGATGGCTGCGGGTGTCAAGCTGGTAGCCTGCCACCGGTGCAACCGGGAGCAGGACAGAGCAAGCGCTGGAAGAGCGGTGGAGCAGAGAAACTGTTTGGAAGCCATCAACTAGTGTGATGTCTGCACCACCAGCTGTGGACTAAGCTGTGCTTACCCAGGCTCAGCTTTTTCCTTGATCAGGATGATGGAGAAATAGCAGGAGAACTGGACAGGAGGATAAATGATACAGAGGTGCAGAGAGTGAGAGGCGGGAAGGAGGCAAAGACAAAATTGACCATTCTTCCCTCAGTTTTTTTTTCCTTGCTCTGAGCAAAGTGAAGACATGATTAGAGAGATTCTTGTAAAGAAAGCATCTCAGGAGAACATGTATTGTTCAGCACTGTGAGTACTTGTGCCCTTGTGGCCAAAAAGGCCAATGGCATCCTGGGGTGTATTAGAAGGGGTGTGGTTAGCAGGTTGAGAGAGGTTCTCCTCCCCCTCTTCTCTGCCCTGGTGAGACCACATCTGGAATACTGTGTCCAGTTCTGGGCCTCTCAGTTCAAGAAGGACACAGAACTGCTTGAGAGAGTCCAGCACAGAGCCACAAAGATGATTAAGGGAGTGGAACATCTCCCTTATGAGGAAANTTGTGGCCTTTCAGTACTTAAAGGGGGTCTATAAGAAAGATGGGGACAGACTTTTTAGCAGTGTCTGTTGCAACAGGACAAGGGGTGATGGTTTTATACTAAAGGAGGGGAGATTCACGGTGTACATGCCACACGCCCGAAACTCATCTCTGCTAGCATGCATGCTACAAAAGGTGAATTTATCACTATGCCACACCTCAGCTTTGCCATCTTTGACCTGAGAACTCCCTGCTTAGTGCTACTAGCTGTACCCATGCTCACAGCAGCTTTGTCTCACTGTTACACTTGGAGCCACCTGCCTGCACTGAGGATGAGGCACTCTGAGAACGGAGCGTGCCCTCTGCTATAAGCACAAGATGCTCCTCTTACTCTGCACAACACAGCTGGGTGTTTTTCACTCTTTCTTATGACACTAAGGGGAAGATCTGAGGCAAAAGAAGGCAGGAAAAATTACCCAAGAGCTCTGAGGTACATAATCAATAAGCTTCTGGTCCCCAAACAAGATGCCCTGATCTTGAAGCATCAGTAGCCAACCTGTCTGAAAAGAACAGGAAAAGGGGCAAGTGAGAGCACAGCAAGGTTTTTAAAGGGAAGAAACACCTTGAGTTGGACCAAACACTGATGTTCATTCATCTCTGAACAATAAACAAGCATCCTTCAAAGTCAAACACAGACTGAGGACTAATGCTCTGAATTTGCCAAGATGATGCTAACCATGCAGACCCACACGGCAGCACAGCAGTTATTTGTGAAGTGGAAAGGCAATATTAGTGCGAAAAGGGCCAATAAAGTCATCAGTCTCTTGAGGACAGAGAGAGGGCCATGTAATTCTTGCCTCTAGCTACAGGTGAGGGGAGTACCGCAGAATTAGTAATGTCACTGAGGCTGTCATTTTTTGGCATCAGATTAAACATTTTAGAACCTATCCTGAGGAATGGATGGACAAATCCGTTCAAAGCACTGCCCTCAGCAAGGCTGAGGTTTCCCTGCAGGAGACAGGGAAAAAGGAAGCCCTAAAAAGTGTTTTTCCAAAGAACCGTCTCCTTGCTTTATGGTTCTTTGGCTAACTTCCTTGCAGAGGCAAAACTCTTCTATAGGAGCATCCCATGTCCAGGCTGCCCTGCACAAAGCAATGCAACCAAGCGGCTGGCACAATGGGAAGGGATGCAAAGCACTGGATGCAGCTGCAAAGCCACATCACTGGGGCATTTCTCCTCCTCTCCTGGGCAGCAATATGCTCTCCAAGCTGTGGCTAAAACATAAGAGAGCTTTTTTGCAGCACGAAAGCTCTTTGAATCATTCGGCTTCTTGGTTGTTTAGTTTCAGCTTTGTTTTTCTTTAGTACAGGCTGGGATCACATCACGCTATTTCCCTGTCTAGTAGGTCTCCTAATGAAATGGATTTTCCCAGAGGACTCAGCTCACTGGCTGCATTGACAGTTTGGATGGGGCTTGGAGCAACCTGGTCTAGTGGGAGGTGTCCCTGCCCATGGCAGGGAGGTTGGAACTAGGTGATCTTAAAGTCTCTTCCTACCCAAACCATTCTATGATTCTGACTGCACACCATGGCTTTAAATACCTGCTCCTGGTACGGTGAACAGCTTTGCACTCTGAAGCAACAAAATCAGCTATTTTTGCCTCTAAATCCCCAAGGAACAATTGGACCAGGAGGGAGAGCTTTCAAGACTCATCAAAACCTGAGGCTGTGAGGCTGCAGAGGCAGAGTAAGGTGCACTGGGTACAACAAGAACATTGGCGTGGGACACGGTCAGGGCTGATCACTTCATCAGTTAAGTCACAGCACAAATACCCTATTTCTAATGACGCTTTTCAAAACCTCAGCTTATCAAATGTGTCCACAAAAGCAATCATGTTGGACACGGTTTAGATGCATCCTCCCATTAAAAATGAATACTTCTTTTCTCTCTCATTTCTCAAGCTTCTCATCCCCAAAAGCAATGCAAACCACCGAGAAACACCAGGAAGAGCTGAGGCTCCTGCACAACATTTTTAAAGACACTTCCAGTCTCTCCCTTGCCACTACCCATACAACGATCTGCCCCCATGCCAGGGACAAGTGGTGGGATAAGCCAAAAAAATCCATTTTTTCTTTCATACTATTCATTTTCAGACTGAAGCTGGAGGTATAAAGTCCCACTCAGAGCACTCAGCCTGAGATACACCCATACCTCTCTTCCGTGATGGAGCTTGATGGGTAGAGGTAGGGCTGAGCCATGTGGCCACAAGCTTGTTGCACATTGCTCTTCATAGGAGCATAAGGTGGTTGCTGTTTGGGGCTCCTCTCCATTTTCCCTTCTCCTCTTCAGAAGGACTGCTGGCCCAGGACTTTCCAAAGGGATGCTTGTTCTGCATATTTAGGACTGTATCTTCCCCTCACCTCTGCCTATCACAGTCCTTGCACTTCATTAGGGTTCAAACCTTTGTCAGGGGCATGCTGGGGCCTCTCTGCTTGCAGGAGAGATTTGTGGATAAGCTTTAATACAAGCAAGTAATTGTAATACCATAGCTCGGCAATGCTACACTAAACATCATCCTAAATTGTCAACATGCTCCATGAAAGCTCCAGAAGATATCCTTGAAGGCTCCTACACTACACAGTCAGGGAAACAGCATAGGCCTCGCATCCAGCCTTGAGAGCCCTCTCCTAAAGCCTCCAGTCTTCCTTGCAATCTCTTTCAGCTCCAGTGGTCCTGCCTTCTGCAGTCCTGGGCTGCATTTGGCTTCGTTAGGTTTTCCAAACTCCCTCCAGCCAGCAGAAAGCCTCTGTAAGCTCTTGTAAAGCTCCTGAGATCCCCTTCAAACTACTCCCTAAGCTCGGTTTTGGGAGGGATGATAGCAAAAGCAAACCACTCTCCACTTGTGTGATACAGCACAACCTGAACCAGTATCCAGCCAAGCAGGAATGTCCCAAGCCACAAGCAGCACAGAAATCCCTGGCTCCTTGCTCACCACTGATGGTCTCCAGCTGCCTCCTCACACCCCTCTCAGTATGCACCCTCTTCCTGCTACTTCATCAGTTTTTGGGGCAAGAATTATGCTTTTTGCTTCAACTCTGTGCATTTGGTGCAGCCTCATAACTCCACATTAGGGTAAACAATTTTTCTCTTTAATTTCCCATAGCGTTGCCAAAGGAACCAGCCTTTGCAACACAGCCCAAAGAACCCTCCAAGCACACTGTGAAGCCACGTCAGAAGAGGGGTCAAAGCAATCAATCAGTGACACCAATTGTGTCAAGTGGATTTTAAAAATACCTGGTATTTTATTATAAAAGTGCTCAGGATTGGTTGTTTTGTTTTGCGTTTTTTTTTTAAGGAGGTCCAGTCTCTGAACAAACCCAGGAACATCACAAGGACTACGGCAATCGAGTCCTGCAGCCTCCCCATAGTACCTCCCTCGGGGACAATACACCAGTAAAAAGCACTGGTGTGGAAAGCACAGTACAGAAAGAAATCTCTATGGTAAAGAACGGGAAAAAGGTGAAAAAGGAAAAAGAGAGAGAAAATAGAAAGGAGAAATTAAAAAATCTGCATTTTGGCCCTTTTTAGGGACAACTCCTTCTTTCCCTCTCCCAGTTCATCACATCTTTTTTCAACCAGCAAAGGAGATCCCAGCTCTGCCAGCATCCCTGCCAGGTCCAGGGAATTAGCAGGGCTTAAACCTTTAGCATTACCCGGGGAAAGAAAACCAAAAAAGCCACACAACCTGCAAAGCTTTCTTTGCTCAAACTCTTCACTTTGCGACACCGGCTGTGGCCAACAGCCATTTCCTGAGCACTGACATCCCTCTGACAGAATCAGACTAAGCCTCATCGTATCAACCAGTGCTGTGGACGAGGACCAGGAGAGGGCCAGGCTCATTCGCCAGGGCAGGGAAAAAAAAACTAACCCTGCAGCATCACTGCCCCTGGAGCCCTCTTGCTACGACTCCTGCTCCCTTTTCTGTGCTGATTGCAAAAACTCGCCCTTCTGCTGATTACAGCTGATGGTCCTGGCTGGCTTTTGCCCCTCCAGACCAGACCCTCTATTATTGAGGGTCTGGATTTTTTAAAAAGGTTTGGGGTTTTGCCTGCTTTTTCAGTTCAGCTAGTGAGTTTATTTTTTGCCTGGGCTCTTTCCTAACCTGTCTGGATGTGCTGAAGGATTTTGGTGCTCGCCAGAATTCAGCAAAACCAGGCTTGCTGAGTAGCATTAACTTCTAACCCCCATGTAAAAATAGCTGCAATAAAGCAGAGTGAATAATATAAGCTTCACCTAATGTAACTTTGATTAAAAAGTGCTGCCCTCTTCATCACTCCTGGGTGGTAACTCCCGAAAAACGTCCTTCCTGAGATCTGGAAAGCCTACAAGACCTGGGGAAGAGAAGAGCTGATATGACACCAGCACATGAAAGGGCTGCTGCTGAGCCCAAATGGGAAGGTGGAGGGAGCAAACTCACAGGGAAAGACCACAACAACAGAAAAAAAGACAGATTGCTCCCACCTCCAGGTAGCAGAGGCAGTAGAAAGGCAGCTTAGCAGGGCAGCCTACAGATCTTCCCAGCTTTAGCCCGGCTGCAGGACCTAAGCACCCAAGTCCAGGGCAGAGAAGCATCATCCTTTCCCTCAGAACACCTTCCCTCAGATGCAAAAATCTCCACATGTTTAATTATTCTCTTCACTCATGCTGCTGGCAGACTGTGGCAAGAGCTGTTTTGTTACAGCATGCAGGAGGAGGCAGGAAAGGTTTTAATTTCACGCCTTGCACCAGGCGCTGCAATTTTGGACACTTTGTTATCTGACTTTTGGCCCTATCTCTGGGCCTGGTGCTCCTCAGGCAGCCGTGGCCAGTTGCTTTTAATTTATTCTCTGCTAGGATGGGGATTCTGTTCAAGTGAGAGCCCTCACCAGCCAGGCATGCTGTTTTAATAACAAAACGCCTTCAAGTTTGGAGGTGCGACTTTGTGCCAGGCTAAGTAACAGCACTTGCCACTTCTGGGGGGCTGCAGCTCCTGTGCCGCAGCAGACAGGGCTGAAATGCCACTGCTGTAAATCACTGTTTCCTTCAACCCTCATTCACTCAGAAAGAAAAAAGTCACCTGGGACTAAAACCAATTCCCAAATCTCCCTCCTCCTCAGATGGCTGAGCTGTAACCCCAAATCAAACAACCACAACTGGGAAAGCGAGAAGAAGCTTGCAGCTGCTACATTGATATCTTCATCACCATCAGAATTACCGTGAGGCTGATCCTTTCTTGGTCTGTATTTTGATTGTTGGTTTGGGTTTTTTTTCCTACAACCATGCCTATGTCTTTAGGAAAACCTGCTGTGGTACAAAAGGCCTCAGAAGAGTATTTATGCAGGCATTTGCTCTCCCTAGTGACCTCAAAATGTCAGCATGAATCTCTGCTTTCATTTTTTTAAAGACATTTTCAGCCCTTTTCCTTGTAATTTGGACTGGAAAGTCTCCAATGCACGCCTGCACAGCCCCATCCCTGCTGCCAGCACACCCCGCAGAGCCTCAGCCCGATGCCTCCAACACTTGACTAACCCCATCCCCATGCACAGCTGCTGGCGGCATCTCACCCAGCTGCCTGTGGGATCTCTCAGGTTGCCCGAAGCTGAGCCACCCTCTCAGGTGACAAGCCAGGGTAACCTCCATGCACATGAGGCACCAGCTTAATAGCACAAGAGAGAGCAAGTGACCTAAACCTCATGCCACCTGATCCTAACTGCTTCTGTCAGAGGACAGACAACTCCTTGCTTTCTCCATTAGCACTCCAGCCCTATTGCAACCATGCACAGACACAAGCTCTTCAGAACAACAGCATGGGGAAGTTTCTGCCCAAAAACCCTCAGATAGACACAAATCCTGATTTTGGTCTGCGCAACAGAATCACAGAATGGTTTGGGTTGAAAGAGACCTTTAAAATTCATCTAGTTCAATCTCCTGCAACAAGCAGGGACAGCTTCAACAAGAGCAGGTTGAAGCCCCATCCAACCTCACCTGAAATAGTTCCAGGGATGGGGCATCGACCACCTCTCTGGGCAACCTGGGTCAGGGTCTCACCATCCTCAGAGTAAAAAATTTCTTCCTTCTCTCTAGTCTAAATCCACTCTCTTTTACTTTAAAACCATCACCCCTTGTTCTGTTGCAACAGACACTGCTAAAAAGTCTGTCCCCATCTTTCTGACAGGTCCCCTTTAAGTACTGAAAGGTGCAGTAAGGTCTCCCCGGAGTCTTCTCTTCTCCTGGCTGAACAACCCCAACTCTCTCAGCCTGGCCTCACAGCAGAGGGGTTCCAGCCCTCACATCATTGCTGAGGCCTCCTCTGGACCCGCTCCAACAGGTCCATGTCTGTTCTGTGCTGAGGACTCCAGAGCCAGCCCCAGCACTGTAGGAGGGTCTTCCCAGAGTGGAGCAGAGGAGCAGGATCCCCTCCCTTGCCCTGCTGCCCACGCTGCTGGGGATGCAGCCCAGGATGACATTGGCTTCTGGCTTCGAGCACACATTACTGGCTCATCTCCAGCTTTTTACCCACCAGTACCCCTAAGTCCTACTCTGCAGTGCTGCTCTCCATCCCTCCATCCCCAGCCTGTGTTGATATCAAGGGATTGCCTTGACCCAAGTGCAGGACTTTACACTTGGCCTTGTTAAATCTCATGAGGTCTACATGGGCCCACCTCTCAAGCCTGTCCTGATCCCTTCTTGATGGATCCTCAGGCATGTTAACTTCACCACTTAGCTTGGTGTCATCTGCAAATCTGCTGAGGGTGCCATCTATCCCACTATGCCATTGATGATGCTATTAAGCAGCACTGCTCCCAGTACAGACCCCTGCGGGACATCGCTAGTCAGCAATCTCCATCTGGACATTGAGCTGCTGAGCACTATCAGGCTTTTGTCAACCCAAAGCATATCTTGCTTGGACACCTGTGCCTCACCTACCTTGGCCTGGTACCTCTCTATAGCAGGCCACAGCTCACAGAGATAGGTGCTCATTCCCCAAAGCAAAATTGAGGATGACTTGGAAAGCGGCTGTCCTCAGATCTCCGCATTGATCCTTTGCACAGCAGCAAGGCCAAGAATTTCCTACATTTTCAGCATGAGCAAAAAGCAAGGCATAAAGTCACATTTGCAGGCTGTGGAGTCACAGCATCCCTCTCATGTTGGATGACAAAACAAAAAAAAAAAAAAAAGAAAAGACTGACTGAGCATCTGCAAGATGATCACACCCCAATGGAAACTCTCCCCAAAGTTTTTTGTTGTGTAAAACTTCTTCCCAGACCCTGATCCCTCTCTTTCTTCCAGGGTGGTTTGTCAATACAGAGTTTAGATCTCTGGCAAAGGACTGGGGATGAAAGAAATCAAGAGTAGGTAATTGCTGCGTGAAAATGACAGCGCAGCGATTTACACAGACAAAAACGGACGGTGGAATATCAAGAGGCAGCCAACAGCAGAGAATCAATACCTCCCAAGAGGTGGGATTATTAGGGAGAGAAAGGGGCTTGAAAGATCCATAAGTGTCTGATGACTGACTATTTCCAAAAGACCGTCCACTGAATGAAAATTGCCTTCGGAGGGATGCCAGGTCCTTTCTGAGGGCATGAGTTTAGCCTGGGGATGCTGCCACATCTCTGAGAGGAGCTGCAAAGCTGGGCGGCAAAACACGGCTGGCCCATGACCCCCAGCCTTCCCTGCACCTTCCAGCAAAGGCTCAAAATCCCCACTGCAAGAGGGACCTCTTCCCTCTCTGGGGTACACCCTGCTCTGGGGGTGGAAGGTGTAGGTAACATCCCAACAGGGATTTTAGGTAAACCAGGCTCTCGCATTTTGGTCTGTGCATCAGCATTTCTACCAGAAATGCAGCAAAAAGAGGCAGCAGGAGAAGATGTGGATTTAGAATTCTTCTTTTGCTTTGTCAAAGCATCCCTCTGGTCATTAACAAATAAGATCTATCCATTTCCCTTATTTCCTGCAAAGGACGGTCACATTCCACCAGCATCTTTCAAATAGCAATTTCCATGCTTCACTCAACTCCATGCTGTAGCCACATGCAAGGTCTATCCTACACAGCCTTCAACATTCCCAGAAAACAAGTCTATCTGTTCTACACCTCTCCATGAAGCCGCAGGAAGTCACCAGGATCTCCTCCAGTACTCCCAAATGATGCTTACCTCTGTTTTCAGCCTGGTACCCACACAAGCCATCCTGTTCTCCAGGGACAGCCAAGCATTTGAGCATCCTAGCAGCTAAGATAGCAACACAGGACAATATCGCTTTGCCTTTCCCTGATATGGCAGGCATACACCTCCAAAAGCATCCTTAGGAACAGTTTCTTGGAAAACATAAATACATGCACCTCCAGCTGAGGATCTGCCCTCTGAACAGGAAGGGAGCTCATTTTTAACAAGGCTGCCTCTGGCCATTTTGGCTTTCCATAGAGCACACACAGGTTTCCTGCATCTAGGAGGTCTCTGCCAAAAGCAGGCTGCTGAAAAGACAGGCTGGAAGCTGCTCTCTGTGGCTTGGGGGAAACTCACATTTGACTTTACTGCTAAGTACACTCAAAATACAAAAGTTCCCTCTGGATGAAAGCAGTCAGGAGACCCAGAAGCCTCATTTTCTCAATGGATAGCCAATTGCCTACAGCATATCTGGGTAGGAAAAAATGAGTAAAAGCCAGAAGAGCTACCTCTTCACTGACCACTATGCAGCTCCAGAGTGTGCACATCTGATTTTCTTTCTTTTTTTAAAACCATTTTTCAAAACTGAAAACATACATAAATATGATTTTCTTTTAGGAGGGCAGAGGAGGAAGATCACAGTGGAAGCATGAAAGGAATGAGGAGGACCCTAAAAGAGCCAATTTTGAAACGTCAAGCAGGCAAGAGTTTGGCCAGGGACAGCTTGGACAGACTATTTCTTTTTCAAAGGAAGGTATAAAGAGCTGTTATATTTCTGGTTTTGCACCATTTAGTTCATCAGCCTGGACAGGAGCTATAGGGCAGGAAAAGAGCAATGCACAAGACATGATATCTCTGAAACCTTCTTCCAGCAGTTTCTTCTATTACTATTTATTTTGTACTAAATGTATACAGGAGGAATGAAAAATGAGCTGCCTTTGGGGGTTTTTGTTTGGTTTGTTTTTTTAATTGGGGAAGCTAATTGCCAGCACTTAGCTTGTGCCAGGGAAAGAGGGTTGAAAACTAAGGACTCATGAAACCTCTGGGACAGAAGTAGAGATGGAGCTGCACGTGCAGACTCTGTCTTAAAGCATCTTTGGCAAGTCTAGCTTAGCACCACTAGTGCCACAAACAGCCCTTGGAGCTCCTCTGGGAGCTGGGAGGATGATGAAGCCCAGGGATGAAGGACAGAGGAAAGCAGGAGCTGACAAAAGGAGGACAGCAGCAGAAAACTCTTCCATCCAATCCTACGTTGTCCAAGACAAACCTTTTGCACTGCTAAACTTTGCTACTTCCCTGAAGCCTTTTCAGATATATGAAAAAAACCCATGATCCCCAAAATACAGAGCAGAGAAGAAGAGGGTGAGTCAATCTTTCCATTTTTGAGTTTAATAAAAGGCAGGGGATTTAACCTTTACACACACATAGGAACTACCTAGTACCTGGGGAGGGTCAACAGACTAAAACAAAACAGCAGCCAGCACTAAAAATAGGGAAAGTTCAAGCAAGAGCAAGAAAAACAAGCTTTAAAGGAGGGGTCATTTCATACCTATGCAGACCTTCACAGCTGGTGGTACCTCTGCATCCTCTGACTGTGAGCAGACATCATGCTCCCCTAAGCACAGGAGCTAAATAGGCAAAGTTGGTGTGGTGGCCATGGTTGGAGCAAACACATGTTTTGTAGGATCTACCTGTGCCCTCACCATGTTCAGTTTGTAGACCTGACTCTGCATAGAAGAGCAGCTCCCATTGTTTTATTTCAAATTACAATTAAGAGAACAAAGAAAATAGGCTTATGTTGGTACCGCATACCTTCACTGTGATTTTAAAAGCACAAAAATCAACAAAAGGTATCCTGGAATCAGAAAATCAATGAATGAGACCTGTAAGGAAGCCCAACAGTCCCAAACCACCAGATATAAGCTGTTCCCAAGATCTCATCCCTCCCTCAAAGCCTAGAAGAGAGGCAGAGAATGAACACTCAGCAGCAACAGATGTGGGCTATTTTGGGCCAAAAAAAATGAATGCCAGAATTGGAACGGTGTAATGGTGTCAGCCAAATAACTGCAGCAATGTCGGTTCTGGAAACGCTATGCTGGAGGCAGGACTTCACCGCCTTGCACATTGTCAGCCCCTTGCACAAGCAGCGGAAGCAGACCCCCAATAACAGCACATCATCTCTCCAGCCACCTCTGCTTTGTCCTCCCAGCACCCTAAAATGAAGGCAGTAGGGACCAGACACATTGCACAGTCTTAGATAGAACAACTTCACAGTGAAGAGATGTAAAGTCACAGAATCATAGAATCTTTCAGGTTGGAAAAGACCTTTATGATCGTCACATGAGATCATAAACCTAATACTACTAAGTCCACCACTAAACCATATCACTAAGTGCCACAGTCAGGTAGCAAAAGGATAACACAAGGGAGATACAGCAACAATAAATGCTATTAATGGTAAAGAGTTATTAAAGCTGAGCACACTCACTGAAGCCAAAGGAAAATTCACCTGGATGAGGTGAATCTGATGAACCCAGAAACAAATATTCTGGTTGCAGCCCAAAGTGAACATACAGTTATAAATAAAAAGAAGAGAGAAGAGAGGAGGGACTTTTGATATCTTGCTCTCTACACATTCAGTGCACACTTGATTCAAGGCTTATCCAGGAAATTAAAACAAAAGCACCTTGTCAAAGTTGTGATAAGGAGGAATATTTGGACAAATGAATGATGCTTGTTGATCACCGGTTGTAGCCAGCCCCAAAGAGGTGAAAGAAGAGATGCCAACTTGGCACAGGTGCAGGATTGAACCCAACATCAGACCTGCTCCCATGCACTGATTCCCACCTGCTTTGCCAGCAAAAGCCCATTAAAATGCAACAAGCAAAATAATGTTTCAAGAATGCATCCACTTCAAAACAGCTGCACCCAGCAAACACTATGTGGCCAAAGACTCAACTGCTCTTCTTCTTCCCATCAGTCAGGCTTGGTGAAGGATTTGCTGTGTGGGTTTTGTTTTGTTTATTACTTCTAATGACTTTCTCATTATCATTTCGCTGTGAAACATAAATGATGGTTATGGGAGAAATCATATTATTTGGATGGCTTTATTAAATTAGAGAGCAAATCTGTGTATATTTCTGGCTCAGGATAAATGTTTGAACTTTGAGAGGCCAAAATTCATTTTCAGACAAAGCCATTTTCGGAAGCTCTGGAATCAGTAGTTAAATTGGCCCTCAGCTGCAAGGGAGATGTATGGGGGCATTTCTCAATTTAATTCCTCCTAGGGATTTAACCAAATCACCAAACAAAACCATGCTTCTACTTCTGTTTACGAGAAACTCGGGACTTGCAGAACATAATGGAGAAATAAGGGCAAAACAATACTGAAAAAAAATTAAAATCACCTTTTCTTCGTGCCCCCATTCCCTTAGTCCTCGTACAGGGACTTCATCCAGCTCATGCATTTTCTGTGAGTGAAGTCTCTGTCTTCACACCTTCACAACAAGAGCTGAAAAAGTGCTTATTTTTATATACAGTGCTGCTAACACCAATACAGCTCCACCAGAAATAGTAACATCAGACATGTAAACAGCTAACTGTGCTGGTACAGGTTACCTGCAAGAACTAGAGCTGCACCACTTAAATATACATGGAGATGTCTGGCACCTTATCTACACTAGGATTCCTGTAGGACCATAGGCAGAACTCTGCTGGTGATGACAGTGGAAGGAAAGAGAGTGTGAAACACGCACAGGATGAGAAAGCTGTTGGTAGACAGGCAGAAGTTGCAGTTTCCTCCTCTTTTCTATCCCTCCCTCCCAGTCAAGGACCAGAAAACAAATACATTTTCCAGGCATTGCATCAAACAGCCCCACCTCCAGCCTTTTAAAGCCAATACCTGACACTAGAATAAACCAGTTAAAGAGAATAAATTCCCCCTAGCACACCCAAAGGGTAAAGGCAATAGAAAATTGACCCTGATAAAAGATCTGTTAAATGAAAGCACTTTCAGCATGCCAACCCAGAATATATGGCCCTCAACAAGCAAGCTTTTGTGAGAGAAATCCCTGCTGGAAAAAGATGGGGAGGAAATGTTTAGAGTCCTCCATTCACCGCTATGACAGGGAATGTGATATGACCTTCAAGGAACAGGCTCTGGAGCCACTGGACATGCCTGTGGACCCCAGGACCTCAAAGACAGTGTTGAGCAGCCTGAGCATCTCATGGGAGCACAGGCACCCAGGATGAGAAGAGGCACTGGAGGAGAACATCAAGCGGGATGCAAGCAATATCTATTTTGTTAATTCAGAACTCAAGCGCAAAGAGACATGAAAAAACAAAGGGAAAGAGGCAGTTTTTCAAGCAAGGGCAGCTCCACGGCATTGGCCATGAGCAGCTGGAGGATGAAAAGCAAGAGTTGGTCCTATCTGTCCACTGCCCTAGGCAAAATACATCTTGCCATCTTTCTTCCACCTCCATGAGCTGGAGACAAGTAGAAATGCTGTCCTGAGCACCCCAGCCAGTCCTGAATGTGCTTCACCCTTTCCACTCCAACGTTACATGGTTGGTGGACAGCAGGGGCTGCTCCACCAACTCCACAGCCAAGAGCCGGCCACCCCTTGCATAAGGAGGGAAGAAAGATGTCTTAGGAAACTGAAGCAGGCAAACCCAGAACAGCTACCAATCCCTCTGTTCAATCCTTCCTTCAAGGAGAATCTGCAGGAACACAAATACCGTTGTTTTACAGTGGTGCGGCTTCCTTAGGAGAGACTGCTGCGTCCTGAAGCACATCAAAGGAAACACTGGACCATCACCTTCTCTCCAAGTGTGGTGGTTTAAACCCTGCCGGGACCGGGCACCACGTGGCCGCTGCCCCCCCCTCCCCCCCGGACGGGAACAGGAGAGGCAGCAAAACACAAACCCTGGGGGTTGAGATAAGGAGAATTTAATCCAGCGATGCAAAAGCAATAGTCACAACAACAGTAACAGGGGTAACAATGCACAAAACAAGAGGTATAAAGGTACACACCGCGTGGATACAGCCACAGACACAGAGCGAGGCAACCCGGGTGAGACAGAGCCCGGACTGCCCTGCCCAGGCCTTGTGTGCCGGACATGACGTCAGCTCGGTATCGAATAGCAACTCCTGGGGGAAATTAACCCTATCCTGGCCGAACCAGGACACCAAGTCATCCTAAGTGCTCTGGGCAGCAGCTCTACTGGTCTTCCCAGAGACTCGCACACAGTAGCTGTGAAGAAGGATGACAACACATAGCTGGCTGAGCTTTTCATGCTTGAGTTTAAGTTTATGTTAAAGGAGGATCCATTTAACTTTGTACTAAGGGGTTGCAAATTGTTGCTACTTCATCTGGTTTGATTCCATCTTGTCTGGCTGCAGTCACTTTTCCGCGGAGCTGTGAGTCAGTCCCAAAAGGCTTGGAACTGTCATCTTCTGTTGTGTTATTTTATCTGGGTTATTTTAAATCTTGGTGTTCTGCTGGTACAACAATCACAGCTGCGACAGATCTTATGCAGGTGGTGAAATATATGGCTGCAGAAGCCTGTCGCCCATGGGTATCAAACCTGTGGCTATTGTTTCACCGCATGCCAGCCTGTTGCCCTACATGGAGCAGGAGAAGCTGGAGACTTCTTCCCAGAGATGGCTCTCTTGCCAGGACAGCTGGGCAGGATCCAGCTCCCCTGCTAATGTCCCCTCTCTTACTTAGCAAACAAGTCACACAAATAAGTGCAGAAATAGCTGGATCTGCAGAGAATCAAAGATGTGCAACACCCACAAAAGAACAAGTTAATTAAAGCCTCCTTCACTCAGACCTCCTGGGAGCTGCAGGCCATCACCACATGTCACCACTACTACTTCCCCTCCAAGGGCTCCTATTGGATTGGGATTGCCACCCCCCCCCTCCCCACCCCCGAACACTCAAAAGTGCACTTCATTGCAAGCTAGGTCTAATGAATACCATGGTGCCTTTCAACTCAATCCACTCTATGATTCCTCCTTTACTTTCTTCCTCCTCCTCACCCCCTGCCAGGGTGCCTGCTGGCACAACCAGCCAGCTCTCTGAGTTTCTCACACCCACCAGCCCCACCAAATCCATAACCCTATTTGGGGCCCAAGGAGCAGCAATATCACACACCAAGGGCTGGTAGCTCATGACAAGAAATCTCTCCTAACAAAGATCCCTTGCTAATTAGCAATGAAACCTGCTCAGTTGGAGCACAAAGTAATGTTGTTAGTTTATTCTCCTTTCAAGGGGAGGAACTTTTCTGGTTAGTTGAACAGCTGGAGATGAACATCTTGCTCCATAAAGCATCTCTGCTCATTACTTGTAGGACATTGCTACAACCAATTGGCCTAAGGAAGACTATAAAGTGCACCAGTTTTCCCCAGGTGTGGTAATGAAAGTGCTGTAAACAGGAGGAAGATAAAGGAGTGAATCCTCCCCAGTTCTGGTACAGAAGAACCTAAACTGGAGGGGACATTACTGTATTGAGGCTGAAACCCACCAGCCCATATCCTGGCATGCCCTATCCTCCCATGGTGTTTGGTCTGTAGATGGAGAGGGAAGTGGCCACATACCTGAGCTTACATGAAAACACTGGTTGTGACAATTTCTTACCTTCCCCACAAATGCTTGAAGATGGCTCTTAAGCTGAGACTGGGGAGGGCAATAAACCAATCCCATCAACTCTGACAACCCCTTTTTAGTCTGTACCTGTCCAGTCATACCATATTTCTAAACCCACAGGCAGGCAGATGTTTCAAGCCCCTCAAAAGGAAGCCACAGACACGGCCAGGAGCACACAAGTCACGGTATGGTGCATAAAACCAGCTTTCTAATCATGATCCAGAGCCTGCACTGGATAAAGGTTCAGTCGCAGTGGACAGCAATGAACAACACCATGTTTCACACACCACCTGCATAGCACACCTAGGAATGGGGTTGCAACATGAAACTCATTGACAAAGAACTGATGTGACATTCTTCTAGGAAACTCCTGTATCCAGGAACGACGTCTTGCTTCTTACAACAAAAGGACAGAAGTCCCATAAACACACCCTCTGAAAAATATCTCTTGACACCAGATTGATGGAAATAACCTGCAGTCTTTTCCCACAAGAAGCTGGTAAAGCACTTGCTTCAAGCACAAGGAGGGGTCCATGTCCCATTCCCCATCTCTCCCTGTGCTCCTCAACACTTTCATTCCTGGTGATGCTCTCTTCCAGAAGTAAGAGTACTCCAGAGGATCCTGACACTTCACCAAATGGATAGGGAGACAGAGAAAAAGGAGAAGAGCAACTTTTGCCAACTGTATTTTTCCAAAATTGTAGAAAGGGAGAAAGAAGAGCCAAGCTCCTTGGGAGGCAAAGCTTTTAAGTTAAATGTATCATGAAAAAGAAAACTTCTGTCACTGCTTAAAAAGGTTTTTGACAGGTCTTCATTTGTAACCCACAAACAAATGCAGTTTCTCATGCTCCATGGACTCTAATATCACTTTATAGCAGACCTGAATCCAGCTCTCCATTGAAAAGCCAGAGAAGCAACTACATTAAAATATCTCTCTTCACTGCTTTTAGGCACACCAGAAATCTTTCATCTTCAGGAGCTGCACCTAAGTGCCTGGAAGCACAACCTGAATAGATAGAAACGGCTGTTCAAAATCATTTCAATAGCTTTGGGTGGACCAGCTGCAGTTAAGTCAAGCCTAACAAACAAGGCATTATTATACAAGAAAGAAAGAAAGAAATAGTGCTTTGCCCTATTTAAGGTACAGTCAAGTTTCAGCCTCCCTGAAATGCAGGCTCTTGTCAAAATCAGCAAGTGGGAGATGGCCAGCAGTCATAGCAATGCACAAGCCAGGCCCCACCTCCAGGGGAACAGAAAGATGAATGGAAACAAAGAGAAGGCCATCCTCTAGATGATGGAGATATTGAAGGACCAATGTCATGACAACAGCCCAGAAGGTATGGACAATGCATCCACTGGCCACAGCCTCTGCTGTTGAAACCTCAAAACCAGCTACAAAAGCACTGACTGAGAAGCAGTCCCTGGCTACCTGCTCCACAGCTCAGACCATTCATCCTTGCTCATATATTTAAAAGTTTAGCCAGCATGACCAGTGTGACCAAAGAGTCCCTTTTAAGAGATTTACAAGCCCAGTCAAGCCTGAAAGTCCCTATTTCATCTGCACAATGTGAGCAGAGCATTTTAACCTCTTAATCTTGTATTAATTTTGGTTCCTCACTTTCTTTCTGCAGAGTTCCCAAAATTTCATGTCAGCTACTAAACTCATCCCTCCTCCCAAAAGCGGGACGAGTGGCTACAAAGCCCAGGTTTGTCACCAGTCAGAGGAATCCTCTAGAAAGAAAACCTGCAGGAGAGAGATAAGAAGCATCTCCTCCACTCATTGGAATTCAGGGAAAAGACCAAAACAAATATTAATGAGAGGCACTTAACTGCGTCTGTTCAGCAATCAATAATGCACGACAAGGTACACAATCAGTGTGCGCACTTCCTGCCGTCACCGTGGTGGAGATCCCAAATGAAGGGGTCTTACTGTTAATCCCCTCCTCGAAGTCACATCAGCAGTTCTCCAATTCCCTATCCCCTTTCACACACTCCCTCCATTAGAGAAGCAGGGGACAAGAGCGGCGTCTAACATCTCACGTTTTTGTTTAATAATTACCTTCATCTCAACTAGCCACGTTTCTCTCTCTTTTTGTTAATCTAGTCCTTCCAATTATTCAAAAACTATCACCCTTTTGGCCATGCCAGGGAATGCTCTGGAGCCTTCCTCTGCACATGGGTGGCATTTGCACAACAGGTGTCATGGGGATTGCTCTTTGGGGCTCCATTCTGACAATCCTGTATGGGGAAGGGGTGCAGTGGGAGGATGTGACCACAGATGGAAGCAGGGAGAGGCCATCTGAGCTGCAGGAACTCATTTGGAGCACATACTGATGCCTGTGAGAATGGAGATTGTGACTCAGGAACCTCTTTACCTTTCTGTTGTTTCACCCTCAAAGCCTTCATCTGTCACTAGTCTGACTTCTCCTCCACATTACCCCTATAGGGACCGTCTCCTACTCCTGAAGAGCAGGTGCCCCCCTCTCAGCTCTTCTAGCAGGATTCCCAGGCTGGCATTTGAGGGTGCTTCAGCAGGTCCTGCAGCACAGGCTGCAGGAATAGAATGGCTTTAAGCTCAATTACCCTTCACATTCTGATTCCATAACGCTCCGATGAGGCTTTTTAACCAAACCCCCCCCCAAAAGCAAGCTTGCTGCAGCCCAGTCTCAAGCGCAAACGTGCAGAAGGGCTGTGACTCACAGCCAGAGCAAGACTTGGCTCTCCTGTTCCCACCTTTCTTGAGGGTCTCCTCCTCTCCTTGAGTGCCTTCTCCTTGCCAGGCAATCTCCTGCCAGAGACTAAGCACCTTCTTGCTCCTCTTCCAGCTTCTGCTTGCCTCTTGAGCTACCATGCCCAAAACACCAGATGTGCAGAGATCAGGCTCTTTGGAGACATAAGTGAGGTGCAAGCAGAAAGCACCATCACTGCTGTTTGGGCCACCAAACAGCCCCAAACTCTCCACAGAGATGGGTCAGCACAACGCAGCCACTTACACTTTTCCTGTCAGAGGTGTTCACAATAAGAAAATAATGCGGTGAAGGATTCACTGCTTCGTACAACTAGAAATAACAAACAGGTCTGCCATCTAGAGAAGAGCTGACCTTCTCCTGACATTATCTAGGCAGATCAAAGACAGCAAGACACCAGTTAAGACGATGATGAAGGACTGATGATGAAGCATATGCTTAGGAGGTGCAACCTTGCTGAAAAAGTACAATTTGTTCTGCAGATAGGGGTAGGTCTCGTGTTCAAGGCCCTCAGAAATGAGGTCATCAAGGGAAAGCCTTGCAGAGAATCATAGAATGGTTTGGCTTGGAAAGGATCTTCCAAGGTCATCTAGTCCAACCTCCCTGCAGTCATCAGGGACATCTCTGACTAGATCAGGTTACTCAGAGTCCCCTCAAGGCCTGCCCTTGAATATCTCCAGGGATGGAGCCTCCACCACCTCTCTGGGCAACCTGTTCCAGGGTCCCCCTATGATACATGGTGGGCTACCTGGCTGGCTCACCCATGTTAGGAGAATACAGGCTTCCAACTTTATTCCAGCCTGTCCCCTGAAGCTCACACAGCCACCGGACATGAGCAAGAGCTTGCATGCAATGCAGCTGTGCTCAGATGCAATGCTGCAGCCATGTCCTGCAGGGCAGAGACAATCCTACCTCCATGACACTTGGCCTTTAGCCCCAACAAAATGCTTCTAACTGCAAAGACTGGGGTGAACCATGGTGCTGTAGTCCTTGGGAGCTCGTACCAGAAGAAACAGCCTCTTTGCAAAGTTCCCTTCCCCAAATGCTCAAGTTATATATAGGAAAACAAAATATCCACCTGTCCTGCTATTTCACCAACCAACTGAAAACCCCTGTGATGCTTCACAGGCCATCAGCTAACCACTGCAGTGGAACAACTTTATGCTTTAACCCTCTCAGCCTACCTCAAAGGCAAGGCGCAGGCAGCACATCTCGGGGCAACATTTTCTCCTGGGAGTCTGAGAAATCCACACACTCACATCTGGCTGTGTGTTTCCAGCATGTTTAATAGAGTGATTCTCCAAGTGCTGGCTCAGCAGTTCCTGACTCGTGTAGGTTTAGGGTCCTCCAAATCACACAAGTAGCAGAAATCGTTCCTAATTCAGGTTGTTCATCAACATCTGGTTATGGTACAAAGCAGAGGTGGGTCCTTCTTTCTCCGAAGCTCAGAGAGCTGTGCTCTCAACTTCTCTCAAAATAAAGATTTACTAATTAAATATTTAAAGATATTTACAGCTTCTACTCTTGCTAACTAACTGAGAAGTGCTAAAATCAGGCCTTGGATGAGCATACCAGCTACAAACTCCTTTTTTTCATTCTTAAATATCACTATGAAGATAACAATGGTGGCTACCCTGGCACAAACAGCCAGACCCTAGGTCATCTAAGCAGGAGGTGCCTCCAGACACGTATTGAGCAATTGAGACTCATCACATGCAGGCTGGGCAGGAGGTTGTTGACTTAATTAACACCTTCGCTTCTCCCCTCCCTCCTTCCCATTACCCTTTCAAGTTTGATTTACAATTGCAGGCCAAGCTTAGCTGGAAGTGACATGTCAATGTGATGAAAACCAAGGCAGGTTTGAAAAACAGGGAGGCTGTCAGTATAACCATCTTCTGAGCTTGGACGAGAAGGGTAGGCCGTGATTGAGTACACCACACTGGCACCTTAACAAGACTCCCAGATCACACTGAATAAGCTCTATCCCTAGAAAGAAGGACAATCCTAGAGGTCTTTTCCAACCTAAATGATTCTATGATTCTATGTCAAACAACTCCTGTCCCTAAACCAAGAGGCAGGGGATGGTCTCTGCAATACAAGTGCCACCACCTCTTCCACCTGTGCACCTCTTCACCCTTAATTATTTGGGGTCATGCTCCATTGTGACACAGAGCTGGCTTGCAGGGCTATTTGTCGAGACCCTTTACATGCATGTGCAAGTGCGTGTGCGCCCAAAACAGCCTTGAGATGTGCTCATGCTGAAAAGAGCAGAGTCTGACATTTGGAGAGCAAGGCAGAGAGGCAGGAACACAGTAGGAGCTGGGAAAGGGGCAGTGGGGAGGCAAGACAACTGCAAAACCATATTTGCAAAGCTCATTTACTGCACATTTACTCAGTTCCGCTGCTCAGAAGGGAGCAGGCTCAATGGCAATAGGGCAGAGGTGGAGATGGGCTCTGTAGATGCGCAGCAGCTCAGCATCACGCTGAATTCCAAGCCAATCATTCCCACACATCAGTTGTCTGAACCCACGTCCACCTGGATTTAGTTTGCATCCTCATTTAGAAAAAAAAAAAAAAGCTTTTCAAATATCCTGTAAAGCAAATCCTGAAAATTAAAAAACTTTCTTTTTTTTTTTTTCTTGAAATGAAATTGCCTGAAACCCTATATTCAGTTTTTCTGCTCCCTTCATTATTCACACTGACAAAATAAATCAACCGCATTTTAAGTTTTCAACAGCAATTAATGGTTGAAATTAAGCAACTGCTGCCCAATACCGATTGAAACTTCTTCCTAGATCAAATTTCTTCCATTTGTAATGGAAATAGTTTGAAACAGATACAAACAGCTCCATTCACACATAAATATTTTAAAAATATGGGGAGAGACTGATTTAGTCTATTATTTTATCACAAAGTATGACCAACAGGAAAAAGCTTATTATACATGACTGTCACTGACACATTGCAAACTAATAAAACACAAAATGCAATTCTGAAAAAGAAATTGGAATGAATCTTTTGCAAGAGTGATTTTTATTGTTCTTTTGAAATGCTATTTCTGCCCAGCTTTGCTGTCAAAATGGTAATATTTTTCCTAAGTATTTCCATCTTAACTAAAAACAGCATTTCTATTGAAAAAAAAGCTTTGCAAGCCTCCTTCTGTTAGCTCTAACATCACCTTCCCTAGCTGGAGTGAGTGAAGACACTGCTGCCACGTGCCCACCTCGCATGCCTGTTGCGGAGCTCAGTTCTTTTAGGTTGGAAACAGTCTGTATCTTAAAATGGCAGCAGCTGGGGCACTGTCCCCTGACAAGGTGCTTTTCAGTGCGACCATCGTCACACCCTCGTTTAGGTGGCACAATTGAAAAAGGAGCCCCAAACGCCAAACTGTGTGATTACATGGGTTGAGAAAAAAACCAAAACAAAAATGTTTCAAGTAAAGGCTCTTCTGGTGCCTTGTACCAAGCAGTCGCTGCCCGAGCACGTTAATAAATATTTCAAGCACCAGGCATGCTCCTGCTGCTGACTTAAAAGATGATGTATGGAGAGAGAGGTAAACAAAACAGGGATGCAATGGGAGGGGAATGCAGCTTTTGCTGCCTGGCACGAGATAGTAAGTTATGGCCCAGGCTTCTGGGCAAAGATCGTAACCAGAAGAAAGACACATAAAACAGAACTAATTGCTAGCAGGTCACATTCATTAGCTCCTCGCTCCCCTGCCTATTTCTGGCAGCATAGAGCCCTTCCTCCTGCTGGGGACAAGGAGGATACCTTGAAGCCATCTGCTGCCCAGATGTGTAAGTGTAATTATACCAAAAGGGCTGGGCTTGAACACCTCACAAGGGCGCTTCCAGTCTCCTGGAAGAGAGCAGCCTTTCAGCCCAAGCCTAAACCGCTCCTGCAGCAAAAGGTGCTGTGGAACCATAAATCCTGCTTCTTCTCTGAAGGAAGTGTGCCCAGTCTGAGCAACCCTGACTGAGAGGATCTCAAGGAGCCACCATCACTTTGCATCAGCCATCCTGAGCTCAAGACATCATCCTGACCTCAGGGATGCACATCTGCAATAAATTCAGAGCTTTGAAAAATCAGTGGATACTGGACCTCAGCACCCATATGAAGAAACTCCTGCAGAGCACCCAAGAGCGTGCCTGTGTCCTGGGCCACTCAGGAGTTCAGCGAGTGGAGATGTTTTCCCTTGTCCCCATTTCTTCCAAGAGGATTGATTCATGATTTTCCTAAGTTACCTTTCCCCTCTTTCCCTGGGTGCTCCTTGCCTGGAGAATGCTTTTGTATGCTTCCTCTGCCCCAACATTATTTCTTTGGCTCTGGGAGTCTTATTTTCCCAGCATGACGGCTCCTCCACCGAGGCACCAAATTGCTCACTGCCCTTCACTAGCTTCCTTTCAGCTCTAAATCTGCCGTTTTCTCCCCTTTCTGCTTTCCCCTGTCCCTTCGCCTACCTCAGCATTGCGCTGGTCAGAACAGCACGAGTATTTCTAATTTTCAGGCTGCCCCTCCTTCCTTGTTGCAGTATCCTTCCAGAAAGAGCCCAAGTTTTGTCTGGTGGAAATGACTGTTATCTCCAGGACACTTTACACATTACTTCCACACCATTTGGAGTTTTCCGCCCCAGTAGTTTCTGTTTCATCTCTCATTTCACTCCTTGGGCACGTGTTTTAAAGGACTAGGGTCTCCTATTCACCAGTGAAGCCACAGAAGTGACAAGGTGGAGACTTTCTCCCTAGGACATCAGGACATCACTCAAGACCCTTTGACATTCTCCAGCTGGCATCACAGTATATGCATCAGCAATGACAAAAACTTGCACGCAGATGACCTTCAGAGGGAAGGACACTTCCAGGTCTGAGCTCTTGCTTCATCATGCAATGGCTTTCTCCATGCAAGGAAAGGAGAGACCTCCACGAACCTCACAGCTCTGTGCAACCCCCCATATTCAAGCCATGCCACTCAAATCATAGAATCATTTAGGTTGGACAAGACCTTTAAGGTCATTGAATCCAGTCATTAACCCAGCACTGCCAAGTCCACCACTGAACCATGTCCCTAAGCGCTACATCTACACATATTTTAAATATCTCCAGGTATGGGCACTCCACCACTGCACTGAGCAGTTTGTTAAATCCTCTGCGTCTTATCATACAAATGCAGCACGACTCTTTAATAAGCACCTCGCCCCTTGAAAGTTTGTCCATAAATCCTGGGGACATCTCTGGTGTGGGCTGTGCATACCCTCCAGTCCAAATGTCGCATTTTACTTAATGCGCTGCAGCCTGTTCCATTTAAGCATCTTTCTTCAGTGCTGGTGGAAGAGAGCAGGGAGAAGATGGCAGCTGCTGCCTGGTGTGCATCCAAGCTCAGGCTCTTGCCCAAAGCAAGTGCCAACATCCAAAAGGCAGAGCAAATGCCCAAGACAGTGCCTGAACCTCCCTGTGCTTAAACAGCCCATTTATGTTTTGCTTGCATGTGGAAAGCGAGGATCTTTATGAATATTTACACACTCACCCCAGAGCCAGACGTACCCAGCGTGCCAACGCACATGGCATCCCACTCGTCAGGGTAAACTCTGCCTGATGCCTTGTGCATTATTCACGTCCCTCAGTCCCCATCCGCTTGCTACTTCCTCAGCTTCCCTTCTTTCTGCTCTTCCACGCAAGTGCAAAGCGGGAGACGGGCACTTGCACAGCCTCTTGATTGCTGATGGAAAAGGGCATCCCACGGCACTACTGGCAAAATCTTAACTTGGCAATTTTCTGCATGTAAAGATACATTTTAACATTCAATCTTCCCAAGCAATATAGAAATAGCCCCATCTTGATGGATCATCCAGGCTGGGCTTGAGAGAGTAGGGGAGAAGGAATGATTTCTTTGAGGGATATTAGATTTTACCTAGTGATTACAGAACAGATCAAACCCTCTCAAAAGGATTATCTCATCCAGCTAAGAGATGGCTTTTTTAATAGATGGAGAGTATGCCTGCACTTACGACTTGAGAAGGGACACCTTTCACAATATGTCTCTGCTTCCACAAGTTTGCTGGACAAAGTTGGAAAGTAATTAAAGGTTGCTCATAATAATAACAACAACAACAACAATAATAATAATAATAATGCAATCTGGAAAGGAGAAACATCAAACCAAATGCATAGTGAGCAGCTCTGTGAAGCCAGAGAGACTATATGGAGATCTAACCTGGTATTTTGTCAGCCACCTATCCCCTTAGGGCTGATGGAGACTGTCTTTGAAACCTAGTGATGATAAACCCAATTAAAAAAGAAGATGCTCGGAAAGATTATTGCTTGAAGATTATTGCCATGTGTCTGTGCAACTGAGACCTTCTTCCTGTGGTAAGCATCAGTTGAAGCCTCACCTCCCTCTTATCCAACAAATACTGGAGGTAAGAAATCATGGAATCATAGAATGCTTTGGTTTGGAAGGGATCTTTAAAGGTCATCTAGTCCAATCCACCTGCAGGAAGCAGGGACAGCTTCAAGTAGAGCAGGTTGCTCAGAGCCCTGTCCAACCTCACCTGTAATGTTTCCAGAGCTGGGGCATTGACCACCTCTCTGGGCAACCTGAGTCAGCGTCTCACCACCCTCATTGGAAAAAATGTCTTTCTTCTCTCTAGTCTAAATCTCCCTCTTTTAGTTTAAAACCATCACCCCTTGTCCTGTTGATCACCTCTGTCCCCAGCACTGGCCATGCTGATGGTATGTCAGGCTGGAGGAGAGACGGAGGTGCTTGCCTACCCAGGGAAGAAAACCAGCTTGCTTCTGGCCAACAACGTCTAATGAGCATAGCTTGAACAATTAGCCAATTTTTTTGTTGCCACTGTTTAAAAAAAACAAAGAACACAAAACCCACCACAAACCCCATCATAAATAAACAAATAAAATTGCATCTGAAATGCTGTGGGGGAGTTTGATATGCTTGCCCGTTTTGCATGTGCAAAGATGGCAGAGGGAAGGAAAGGCTGGATTTTGTGGGTAAGTTATCATATTATTTGTGCAGTTCCAAAATCCACACAAAAGCATAAGGGCCGGGAGAGAAGGAAAATAGTGAGCGGGGAGAAGGGGCAAAAAAGAAGAAATAAAAAGAAACAAAGAAGGAAAGCAGCCAGCGATGATTATAGACCATTCTGCAACGTGGCAGGAACATCTTTCTTATCAGCTCTGTTATCATCGCATTCAATTTAAGGCCTCTTTATTTAAAGGAGGAGGAAAAAAAAACCCAACCCCAAAAGGTACCTAGGAGCGTGCAAGGGAATGGCTAATGTGGCTGAAGTGGGAGCTCACGCTCATTCCAGCTGCTTTGTATGCACAGCGTCAGGCCTCAGAGCCATCGCAATAGAATTATATGAGCCCCCGAAGACTCCTGGGTAAGATGGCAGGAAAAACGATGTAATTACTGACATTATTACCATTAAAGCAAAATAATAATTTTAATTACAGCTAGGGCTTTTGGGACTTTCTCTGTTCCTCCCTACCCCTGCTTACTATCTCGCATGGTCTGGTTCCAGACTGTATGATGGGACAGGGCAGGGACAGTTCCCTCCTTTCTCTCCCCTCCCTGTCAAACACCTTTCTGCACAATTAAAAAAAGCAAACCAAAACCCCAGCATAAATGCCACTGTTTCAACTACATCATCACATTAAGGATGAAAATGGTGACCGGCAGCTTGTGAAGGCTCAATCCCAAAGACTACTCCCTGAGCAGAAGGGACTGCTGTTGACAGTAAATGCCTGCCTGCCTCCCAATCAAAATAAATTAGTAAATCAGGGCTGAGTTCAGGAGATGCGACACCTGCAGGCTGGATTGTTGTTTCCTAACCGATGCTGTGTGCTGCCCAGAAAGTTTCCTTTCTATTTTTAAATACCTTTCCGTGCCTCTTACTGACACTTGCTGGAACTCAAGATGAGGTGAGCACATTCCCAAGGTTGATGGCTGTGGTTATAGATACAGTGAGTGCCTTTTGAAAACAGAGCCCCGTTACAATTAATATCTCCTGTCAAGTTGCAGATACTTTTTCACGTTGCAACTGTCATCTCATGAATGGTTGGGGTGCTAAATGGCAGTCTCTGGTCCAGAGCCTGGCTGAGGACAGCTTTTTGCTAGAAGATGTAACCCAATAATACATATTACTTTATAAATCACTCAGTGTGTTAACTGTAACGGAAGGAGTGAGGTGAGGAGAGCAAAGCCCATTTGGAACCTCCTGAGGGAACATTCAGCAAAGAAACAATTAAGCGACCCTTCTGCCAACGTGTGAAGACTGATGATGCTCCAGGGCCACAAGGAGGACATGGACAGTTTGAACTTGATCAGCAAGTTTGAGATGTTGGAGGGTTATGGGTGAAACAGCTCTTCATGAGAAGGTACTAGACATGGTTACCACACCACACAACAGCATCGACATCTGAGGAACCTCTGCAGGATCCAAGATGCGGTCCTGTAGATGGTGTAGTACATGGAAGCAGCAGATGCAGAAGACAGCAGATGCAGAGTTATGCCTTTTAAGCTTTAAGATTGTTCGCTTCAAAGGTGAACGGAGGGCTTCATGCCTCATGCTTAGAAGCTGGGACAGGAAAGTCAACAGGCACCCAAAGAGAACAGTCCATCCTGATCCCAACACCACACCAGGTACCACCAAGCCAACATGGAGGCCTGGCTCCACTTCACTTGCTCTCTTCGCGTTGAAGTGTTGAACCATGACAATCCAAGAAGACTGAGCTTCCTATGGATCCAGTCAAATGGAAAAATAGATCAGAAAAAGTGGATCGGACTTGTCAGAAACTGAGGCATGGCCATAACAGCCTGCCATAGGCTCGGCAATGTATCTCTCCCAATTTAAAAACCTGACACTCCTAGAAATGTGGCACCCCGGGCCTGGGTGAGAATGAGAAGAGTAAAAAAGGGCGCATGCAACGGATGCATCCGAGAGGAGAACAAACCCTGAAGGTCAGAGTAGCAAGCACATGAGTGGCTAACTAATGTACTACAGCAGCACCACGGGGCACAGACACAGGCACACACACGTCCTAGCAAACTGGAAAGCCATAAAAGTCTATTATAGCAAATCAAACAGCAGTCAGCATGACAGCCATTAGCCTGAAATGAATACACGAGAACTTAATGAGCTCTGTTGAGGCCAGCTTGGTGAATTGAGTTGCCAAGTCTAGCAGGATTCCCCTTTTCTTTACAGACTTGAACGTGCCCACACCGCCTCATTGCTTTTTCACAAGCAAATCACAGGGCAGCCTTGTCCAGACGGGATGGATGATTACGCCGGAGCAGTGTCCCTCTCCCGACACGCAGGCCTTCACTCAGCTATTCCAGGCAGGTATCAGCAATGCCATTAACACACAATGAATGTAGAAGACTGATGGCATCAGCCCGACACAGGAGCGATCCCCGGTCTGGGTATCTGGAGCCGCTGTGATGCAGAGGAACTCACGGTTAAGCTCTCCCCCCCCTCCCCACGCTACAGAGGAATTGCATCCTCAGCCTGTGCCTGAATAAATTCCCATTCCCAAATCAAGCGGTCTGAGTAAAACACCAGGATGGGTGTTTAGAGGCAGTATTGTTTTTAAAGGTCAGTTTACTTCATGTTCCATTTATTTATGCACACTCTTCTTTTGACTTTCCGAGTGCCACACAATAGCGCGGAGGTTTAAATAGCCTTTCTGTTGCTGCCCCATTAGCTAGGACAACTGCAAATCGATACCATCCATTTATCTCAAAATTAAAAAGAGAAAAACCCTCATTAGCTGCCAATTCTGTGCAGAGACAGGATACGCAAAGCCGCACTAGCACTTCTGCTCACCTCTTCTCCATCCCCAAGCTGCAGCCCTTGTTTACTCATTAGCTATAGGCCCTTCAGCTTGGGCTGGGTGGTCTTTGAGACAGATTTTCCTACCCACGCCCTTGCTGCTCATCTTGGCTTGAACTGTCTGGAGCATGGGGGTGGACTGGAGATACTGTCATGCCCTACCACGACTGGTTCCCCAGTGTCAGCCAGTCCCCTGGCTCTGGGGGCTTCAGCTTCTGAAGGTACATCACACCACATCACCTCCAGTTTTAAGTACTTGTGGACAAGCAACAGGGAAAATCCATGGTCCAGCAAAGGTCTCAGAGCAAGTGGGCAGCTCTACCTTGAGAACCATGCCAGCACACGCATTAAGTTCATCGTTCACATCTCCTGTGGGCCATAGCTCTTGGAGGATTCTCTTTAAGTGGTGGGACCCCATCCCCTGCTTTCATAGTGCCTGACAAGGAAGAGCTTTTTCCTCAGCAGAAGAACAGAAGTGCCTTCAGGATGCTGGCTGAGCAATGCATTTGTGGCTCATTACTTCTGACTGGTGCCCCTGGTTAAAGATCATGGTTAGAAACTGGAAACTGGCACATGATGCCTTATGATTAGATTAGGCCAACCTCCAGAAAAGCATGCATCTGAAGGCCAAGTGGCAGAGAGGGTGAACTGGCGGAAGCCCCATGCTTGCTATACCCCAAACAATTAGACAGTCCTGGCAATCCCTCCCAGCAGAACTGTGACTCATGTGCAAAGCAGTGTGACATGCAAGAGGGAGGCTCTAGGCTTTAGCCTCTTCTTTTATTTATTTTTTTATTCAGATCACCTGCCCACAGTCCCATTTCCTCAGCCAGCCTTAATTTTCCAAACCAGGACTGGACCTTTTCCCTCCCTGCTCCCCAGGTTTGACATAAGTTAAGATCACAAATGTGGAGAGTTTAAGGTTTGCACTGTTGGCCCTTAGGACAGAATCATGTAATTGTTTTGGTTGGAAATGACCTTTAAAATCATTGAGTCCAACTATTAACCCAGCACTGCCAGGTCACCACTAAACCATGTGAATCCCTCCAGGGATGGGAACTCCATCACTGCCCTGGACAGCCCAGTCCAGGACTTGACAACCCTTTTGGGGAAGAAATTGTTTCTAATGTCCAACCTAAACCTCCTCTGGTGCAACTTGGGGCCATTTCTTCTTGTCCTGTCACATGTTTCTTGGGAGAAGAGACCAACCCTCACCTGGTTCCAACTTCCTTTTAGGGAGTTGTCAAGAATGAGAAGGTCTCCCCTGAGCCTCCTCTTCTCCAGACTCAACAACCCCATGTCCCTCAGCCACTCCTCACAAGACTTGTGCTCTAGGCCCATCTAGAAATGATGAGCAAGAGGAGATATAGCATGGCTGATCTCAGGGCTTAACACAGCACCAGGGGAGACACAGAAACCCACTTTCCATCTCTCTTTTCACATAAGGAAGGGAGTCCTCTGTGCCAAGTACCGTAAATAGCAAAACCAGTGGTAAATCTGAAGGCAGGGCGAAGAGACTGTTCTCCTTCAGTCCTACTAACATTCCTTTTGCTTTGCAGGCCTCTGCAGACAGACCATCACTGGGAGGAGTAGCAGCAAGTCAAGATGGCCACCCGCCAGCTTCCAGAGGTCCAAACAGAAAGGCAAGAGTGAGGGGCAGCTCACACAGGCTTTGCCAAGTCATTTCTGCACTGTCCGTGCTTTAAAGAGGAGAAGAAATGACTCTAACCCGGTGTCATCTCAAAGAGAGGTTTCAGATGACTTGATGCAAAGATGAGACTAAAACTCCTGACACATACATCACAAGCAACTTGATGAAGAAACCTCATCCTCACAGCAGAGAGACAGGTAAAGATCAAAGCCCAGCATGGTAGGGCATGAGCAGCCAGCATATTAAATAAACCTTTGTAACACAATAGTTTGCACCTCTCAATTACCAAAGACTGCTTGATTTCACACACACAGAAGAACACTTGACCTCATCCACACCCTGAGGTACGCTTTGGGAAAAATGGACTCTGCCTTGGCACCAGGGTACAAAAGGGAGAGGTTTCCCCCACTGAAGGACATGAGATGCCCTACCAATCCCATTTCAAATATAATACCCTGAGTTTGCTCTCCTCCTAGCACCAGCAACCACCTTTCACTCCACATCTTTAAATTCCCATCAGATCTGCAAGTTCCTGGTATATTTCTGCCAAGCTGAACTCCAGGTGCAGGCTCTCCTAACTCTCCTATGACACCTAGTCATAGTCTTCTATGACTAAGTGTCACCTCCTTTGCCATGTATAGCATAGAGAGAGAGAGTGAGAGAGAGAGCGGAAGAAGGTTTTGGAAACTTGGTCCTTGGAGATATTCAACACTTGTTTGGATAAAACCCTGAGCAACCTGATCTAACACAAAAATTCTCTCTACTTCAGTGGGAGCCTGGGCCAGATGATCTCCTGTAGTCCCTTCCTACCTACTTTAGTCCTAGGACATCATGGGACAAGTTCTGCTACAGAGCTGTTAAAGAAAACAACTAGCAAGGGCAGAAGCCTTTGGGCAGGACTCTGTCAGAAATCAGTCATTTGGATAAATATTTATTTCTGCCTCAGGTCACCTCTGTGACAAGAGCTAAACATCCTTCCTGGCTCAAAAGAGGAAAAAAATAAACTGATTTCCATTTACAGATATTTTCAAGCTGCACATTTGTCAAGGGAAAGACATTACCAAGGCTTCAAAGACTCTGAGCATAAAAGCTTCCTCTTCCACCTGCCTTCCGCCAACACCCAAACCACGGTCGCTTTGCTTCTGCCCATTTTCAGGCATCAATAAATTCCAGAGGTTTAATCCTCCCCCTAACCCCAGTGAGGGTCCAGGGCAGGAGGAAAGTCTTGTAGTTTGGTGGCCCTCATGCAGCCAGGCAAACAGCTCTGCAGGGCAACCAGACAGCAAATGTGGCCACCCAGGGAAGAGCCAGAGGCCAGGTCGCATGGAGAGGCTGCAGTGATCCCTACCTCTGGGATGCGGACGCTGTAGGGCTGGTTGTGGAACCGTGGGGCGTTGTCATTCACATCTCCAACTTGGATGTTGACCGACCCTTTGATCACCTGTGGTCATGAGGATAACAACAGATTATCAGTTTTATTCACAGATTTAAAATTTAAAGCAAGCCTGTGGCTGTGTTTTCTGGACTTGGGCTTTTTGCAAGTGATGGCTGGGTTGGCCCCACTCCCCAGACCCATGTGAAGCAATGCAGAAGGCCTGCTGGTGACCCACACTCATCCTCCCCACTCCCCTCTGCCCGTGCCACAGACCATGAAATGAAAAGTTACACTTACCCCTTGACTGTCGCTGACAGAAAATTCAACTGTGAATTCTGACTTAGTCTGAAAGGGAAGGAGAAGAAAAACATATAATTAAAGATACTGTGGTGTTTATCTGCAGATGGCAGGCTTGGGACTTTTAGCCAATATTATTACATGCAAAATGCTTTCAGGACCTTCAAGAAAAGAAGAGGTGCTTGAGTGCAATTAACTACGTTGAGTACCTTGGGGTGTCACAGAGCTGGGAACACTAGGGTGGGTAAGCACAGGGTTTGTAGCAAGAATTGGCTGAAATCCCATAGAACCATTAAAAATAAACCTCTGTGCAGTCCTCTCTGCCCCTTATTGCTTTGACTAAATTAATAGCTTGGTCTTAAATGGCAATATATTAAATTCACGGGTGCTAGTGTAAGGGACAAGTGGAAAAGTGGGGATTATTTTAGTGTCAGGGCAGGGGGATATTCCTCGTGGAGGAAGACCTTCTCTTCCTGACCTTTCTTTTCCACCAGTGACAGTTTAACTTGTGTTTTGCCAAGGAGTCATGCAGGGATGGACAGCAGGGACTTGGACCACCACATCTACCTAGTAACTGGGTACTGGCCTGATGTTTTGGTTCCTTCAGCCCCAGCAACTCCTTCCCAGTCCCAGTGCCCAAGTTGCTAGAGCACAACTTGATGTTTCCAAACCATTGTGCAGGAAAGGCTGGAAAGAAAGTTTGAAATGGCTCTCCACGCTGCAGATTTGGTTGATTTATTTCCTAAGAAGATCAGCTCAGGGACAGGCAGCAGCTGCTGGTGCCCACACCAGGAGCTTTGCTTGCACAGCAGTTCATTTTGGAGAAGGGTTTGGGGAACAACGCACAGGGGTGTGTATTCACTTCTCTGCCACCCCACATCTGCTCCCCTATCCAAACAAACTGGAGAATTCAACCCGAGGAAGCCCTTCCTAGCTCCTGCCATGCTTGCACTGTAGAATGAAGAGCTGACCTGGCAATGGAGAAGAGAACCTCTGCTCCTTGTGACATCCCACCCTACTGTGCTGGCACCTTTCACCCATCTCCCTCCTACCCATCGGTGCCACCACAAGGGACAAAGCAGCAGGGAAGAAAGGAAAAATAGGAGCTAAGCATTCAAATTTTAAAAACTCAATAAAATAATCAGAGAAAGCTGTCATTTGTTAATTTATGTGTCCACTCTTCTTTTTAGCACATACTTTTTTTAGACCCAGGACTCTTTTTGTAACCCCCCTCTTTTCCATCTAGTCTTTGTGGGAGTAAAAAAAACTTTCTTAAATTTGTTTTGCCTCTATACATTTTTTCCTTCCTCTTTTTCTCTATTTTACCTTTTTCTGCACCGTTTACCTTACTATGACTCCCTCTCTCTTTTCAAGCACTTCTTTTTCCCCTCCACTGTACAAGAATTGATCTCTTTTGCTTTTCCTCCCCACCACTGTTCTTATACAGCTTTCTCTGCCCTGACTTTTTGCTTGCCAGCATTTTCTGCTGCCACCATGCTGTTCACCTCCTTTCGCTCTCACATCTTCATGCTTCCTCCACCATAAATTACCATTTACACCTTTCCCTTTTCCATACCAAGCTATGCATGTGTCTGTCTTCACCCTCTTTCACGTATTGCTGGGTTTGAGCCCCTGGGATCAGTTGATGGGTGCATGCCCCTCTTCCAGCTCAGCCTGGCCATGCATGAAAGCTCTGCTCAACTCCTTCCCTTCCCACCCTCTATCAAAAGCCACCTAAAATCTATTGATCACCCTCTTTGGCTTAAGGCTGGTATCATAAGTATTGGGAAGCAGTGAGAATAAGAGAAAATTTATGACTCATGCCAGCAGCTATTGGCATGGGGAGGTGAAGGGGAAAAGGGTAAAGAAAAATGTTTTATTTCTCCAGAGCTTTGCTCTTAATGCTACAAAATTGGGTTTGCCCTTCCCCAGTCTGAGCAGCACCCACCGCCCTGCTCCTCTGCATCCCCACATCTGGCTGGCTCCAATCTGACCAACCATCAGCACCTGAGGGGTGTTAATGGGTTTTACCTTCACAACACTGCTGCTGTATTAAGTACTAAACACAGGCCACAGAAGTGCATGGGAAATTAAGCATGTTGCCCAAGTATTTTCCCAGTCTTACCAAACTCCCAACCAAGCACCTGTGCTATCCCTTCCTCCTTGCTCCATGAATGTGGCAAGAGTCAGGGCTTCTGGAAAACAGGCACCAGGATGGGATGCCATCTCTGCATGCCAAAGCTACCATTGAAAATAGAGGTGTGAAACAGCTTTGAGGCAAGAATCTTGCCAAATTTAGCATCCAGCAGCCTGAATCCACAAGATGATGAGAAGTCACAATGAGATTGAAGCAGGGATACCTCACATCTCCTCATACACTGTTCTAAATAGTAAAGGATTTAAACAGAGTTTAGGTTTAAAGAGGGGGCCTGTAGATTCCCCTGGATGCATGAGAAATCTTGGCTCTTTTTCTCTCTCCTTCTTTACTTTCAGACTCAGAGACATTACTCTGGGATCCAGGAAAACCAAAAAGGTAGATTGAACCAGAGCACCCTGCTTATTCCCTGTGTCCTCACTGATCTGGGGACAGCGACGGGGTGGCTAGGGTCAGACCCTGATGGGGACACACGTGGATTGCTGACTCTCCATGGGAGCAACACCCAGGCTGCATCTCAGCTGCCACAGAAGGAGGACAGCCACCACTTGAGCTGAAATGTTTTTTCTCCTGCCCTCAGCAGAGGATGCTCTCAGTAGCAAGTGGCATTACCTCTCTGTCCAAGGGCTGCCTGAGCCAGACAACACCAGTCACACTCTCCACTGCAAAGAACCGGCTGGATTCCTCACCAACCACGCCAAAGACGAGTGGATCGTTGTCCAGATCCCGGGCTAGCAGCTGAGTCACTGAGGAACCTGGAAGAGACAGAGAGGAAAGAAATAATGAGAAAACAAGTTAGAGAGCAAGAAATCCTGAAAATATTCAGCTTATCAGAAAACGGCCTCAAGTTGTGTCAGGGGAGCTTTAGGTTGGATATTAGGAAAAATGTCTTCCCCAAAAGGGTTGTCAAGGCCTGGCCAAGGCTAACCAGGTCAGTGGTGGAGTCCTCATCCCTGGAGGGATTTAAATGCTGTGGAGATGTGCTGAGGGACGTGGTTTAGTGGTGACCTGGGAGTGCTGGGTTAATGGTTGGATTTGATGATCTTAAAGGTCTTTTCCAAACAAAATGATTCTATGATTCTCTGAATGCAGATCTTCTGCCTTCCTCCCTTAAGTTGTCCACAGACTATTTTTTCACAGTGCTACAATGCCTCAAGCAGAAAGGAGAGTCAAACTGTGCACGATCTTAGTGTTCTCTCTAGCACAGATAAACCTGAACCACAACTCCTCTCCTCCCTTGCCCTTATCAAAAAAGAAAGTCACATTTGTTCAGCAGAACATGGCCATCTTGGTCACTAGAGATAGTGAGAAACCCATGCTTCTTCTGGATAAGCACCTACCAGTCCTACTTTCCCCTACCAACAGCCACCACCAGTAGATATAACAACATTTCCAGCTTAAAAGCAAACATCCTAAGGCCAAGAGCACAGATGTGATGCCCACAGGTGCCTTGAGGCTCAGGGTTTCAGCAGGGCCTGGACCCAGACACAGACCTGGAGTTTTAAACATGGAAGCTGCAGCATGTGCTGGTCTTTCTAGCATACATGAAGCCCATGCACCCAGAGAGCATGAGAAGCACTAGGATAAATCTGTCACTATCTTCTGCCAAATCATGTTTGAAACCATCTTCTGCAGCATCCTCAATACCCTAGATAACAGAGGTCTTGCTTGCAGGTAGGGGGTTGTAAATGTCTCTTCCTAATGGCACCCGAGAGGCAACCTAGACCCTCTGAACTTGCAGCATAGGAGCCAGGTGTCCTCTTGCTGATCTCCACAGAGCAGGATGACTTCTACTGCTCCAAAAGCAGGTGACAGCCTGTCATTCTGGGTCTCTCCATGACACCTCTGAGCACTTTCAAAGTCTGCTGCAGCAAGTTGACCATGGCTGGCTGCCAGTCGCCCACCCAGTTGCTCTCAGTATTCTCTTCAGCAGGACAGGGGAGAAAATAGGGGGAAAAAAGTTGGTGAGTGGAGATAAGGACAAGACATCCTCTTGGCTGCCTGGCCTTGAGGATGAGGGTGGACATTCTCTGCGTGAGCCATCTTTGGCAGTATGAGAGCAGTCTACAACCCCAAATCATCTGGCTGAGGAGAACAGATGCCAAAATTTCATCTGGGAAGAGGAAGGAAGTTCCAGCAGACCAGAGGGCGAACGCAGTGGCACAGCTCGGCAAGCAGAGCGACCCAGGCAATTACCAACCGATTGGCTTGACATCAATCATGGCAGAAATAATGGAAAAAGCTGATACAATATTCCATTAATAAAGAATTAAACGATAGAACATAATTAATGCCAGTCAACGTGATTTTGTGGAAAATAGGCCTTGTCAAACAAACCTGATTTTACTCTTTGATGAGATTACAATTTTGGCAGATAAAGGTAACTGCGAAGAAATAATAGACTTTTGTCAGGCATTTGACTTAGCACTGCGTGACTTTCTGATTAAAAGTTTAATGCTGTATGACATTGACAAAGCACACTCGAGTGAGGATCCAGCTACCTGGCAGGTCCCAAGGCTGCTGACTGTACTCGGGAGGACATCCTAGAGCAACGTAGAATTGCTGTCGGTACAAACTTGGGTGACAACATGGCAAATACCTGGGAGAACCAAGCAGGCAGGTGAAGTGCTTGGAAATTTGGGCTTGTTGGGTAAAAATCTAAATCTGTTTTCATGACCCTGGTCCCAAAAGTCTGGTGGACCACAGCGGGAGAGGAGAGCATTCTGAAACCAGCCATTCTGACAGGCCTGGGAGTTCAAGCATGCAAGGAGCTCTTTCCATGCCCTGGCTGACAGAGCCATGGTGCTCTTTGGGCACTTAAAGGAGTGACTTTAGGGCCATATATCTGGTTCTGCCAAGTCTGCAAGCTGCTTGACTGGCTGCATTGTCTTCAGGACCGGATGCAAGAGGAAGGAAGCCACAAATGTTCAAAAGCCAGCAAAAATGCTTTAAACTTAAGAAGGGCTTTAAAAGCTTGAACTGCTTTATTTATGATAAAGAAGAGTGGGATGACTCAGGGCATCTCAAGCACATCTATGAAGAGGACAAAATGTAATACTTAAAAAAAGACTATTCCAGAGCATGAAAGCACAGCAAGACTTAGTGCCCAACCCCTGACAAATTTCAATTTGGAGAAGAAATAGTGGTTGTTTTGAAAAGAGCCAATTAATAACTTGGAAAAAAAAATTCCTTCCACCAATACAGGTGCAAGCAAGTGATGGGTCACAATCAAAGGCATTTTGGACAAAGACCCAAAAGCAAGAATCATAGAATTATTTTATTTGGAAAGGACCTTTAAGATTGAGTCCAACTGTTAACCCAGCACTGCCAGGTCACCACTAAACCATGTCCCCCAGCACCACATCTGCAGAGCTTTTAAACCCCTCCAGGAATGGGGACTCCACCACTGACCTGGTTAGCCTGGGCTAGGCCTTGATGACTCTTTCAGAGAAGACATTTTTCCTAATATCCAACCTAAACCTCCCCTGGCACAACTTGAGGCCATTTTCTCTTGTCCAGTAACGAGGACAAGTCCAGGGTCATACCTCTCTATTCTGCCAAATCTAATGGAACAAACAGACTTTCCCCCTTTATATCTCATTCAAGACCCCTGGACCAACAGGGTATCTGCAATTTCCTCTAGCATCATGAATACTTCAAATTCTGAAAGGTCTCAGTTGCATCTCAGTAGAAGGGAAATGATTTTTAAAATCCTGCTGAACAGGAAAACCATGTCCCACCCCGTTCTAATCATAGTCACATTCATGGTTTGTGCACTGATGAAAAAAAATTATAAAAAAAAGAAATCAGACAGCAAATGAACATTTAACTCTTCTCTATCTCTTTACATCACAGCCACCTCACACCATCAGGGAATTCAGTTCCTAAATTCAGGATAACTTGGAGAACAAGGCATTTCTGGGCAAAGTGCATCATCCCACCTGCATTTCACACTCCTGTCAGTTTAGAGACATGCAGAGTAGATCCCTGTGAAATATCACACTGGGCTTGACTGCTCTCTGGTCCCAGAGTATCAACATCAAAGACAGGTTTAAAAAGAAGAAGAAAGGGAAACATATGAGAGACATTCACAGCCTATAACCTCCCCAGCTTTTCTTTTATTTGTTAGAAACAAGAAACTGCATTAGAATGTAGACAGGGCAGCTCAGAACACTCAAGTGTAAGCGGTACGGTATCACAGGAAAAATATCATCTTAAACCCTCACAAGCAAGGTACCAAAACCCAAGAGCTCTTTTACCCATCCCCTTACTTATCCATCAGCTAGTGATCACCATCTTAACTTAAGAACACCTCTGAAATCATTAAAGAAAAAAAAATCCCATAATGAAACACAGATCAAAATAACAAATTAAATAGTGGATAATGAGAAACAGATCCCTGAAATAAGACATGAAACTTCACAGTTGCTTTGTCATTTGTTGTTCTGATTTTTGCAACCTTAACCCCAGGGGAATACTAAGTTAAGGTGTGTGGTGTAAACCAGGGGTGCAGGATGCAGTGAGAGGGGACCACAGCAGAGCACGCTGGTCTCCTTCACCGCTCTTACTATTACAACATGAGTTTATGTGAGCTACCTTCTACTGATTTCTTTAGCACCGATTTATCTAATCCTACTTTTCCCCCATGTCTTCTTCCTCTCTCAATTTACTGCACAAAGGGAGAAGGAACAGACTATATGTATAGCACAAGGTGAACACACAGCTGGAGTGTTGGTACCATTGTCAGAATCATAGAAATGTTTTAGCCGGAAGAGACCTTTAAGATCATCAAGTCCAACCATTAACCCAGCACTGCCTGGTCACCACTAAACCATGTCCCTCAGCACCACATCTACATGGCTTTTCAATCCTTCCAGGGATGAGGACTCCACCACTGCCCTGGGCAGCCTGGGCCAGGTCTTGACAACCCTTTCGGGGGAAAAATTTCTCCTAATATCTAATCTAAATCTCCCCTGGCACAACTTAAGGCTGTTTCCTCTTTTCCTATCACTTGTTCCTTGGGAGAAGAGACCAACCTCCACCTGGTTCCAACCTCCTTTCAGGGAGTTGTGGAGAGTGAGAAGGTCTCCCCTGAGCCTCCTTTTCTCCAGGCTAAACAAACCCAGGTCCCTCAGCTGCTCCTCACAAAACTTGTGCCCTGCACCAGCTTCATTGCCCTTCTCTGAACGTGCTCCAGCCCCTCAATGTCCTTCTTGGAGTGAGGGTCCCAAAACTGAGCCCAGGATTTGAGGTGTGGCCTCCCCAGTGTCAAGTTCAGGGGGATGATCCCTGCCCTAGTCCTCCTGGCCACACTAGTGTTGATCCAAGCCAGGATGTTGGTGACCTTTTTTGGCCACCTGGGCCATTCAACAGACCACAAGAAATCTCACTTCCCAGGTTGATGACAGAGAAGGTGGTGTTGTCTCACCAATAATTGAAACCAGACCAAGACAAGCAGCCAACACAGCGATACTCAGCTTCACAGCTGGACTCCATGTTATCTTTCATGAAAGCAACACAGGAATTGCCAAGGGATTGCAAAACCAGCACCAACATAAAGGCACCTTTATCACTCAAAAACCACCAAAAAGCACAAGGTCCTGCTCAGACAGGGCATGCAGAGCCTGGGGAGCTCCACATCTGTCAGAAATGTCTCTCAGGGCACTTGCAAAGTATGCTCTCCCTGGAGCCACTCTGGGGATTGTGTTTGAGCCACCACAAACCCAAGTCCCAACCTGCCTCTGGTGAAGGTTGAGGAAACAGGGACAAACGATCCTTTTGCAGTGTGAAGTTACAGGCTCCATTTGTTTCCCCTCCGGAATCAGACAGGGCAGTTAAGTGTCTTGATTCCAGCAGATAATCACAATTTATCTTGTCTCCTTTTTCCTCCTTTCCCTCAATCACAGCTACTTCTCCCTCACACATACACAGATTTTCTTTTCTCCAGGTCTTGAACTTTGACTGACCTTAGGAGCTTTTTTCTGTTGTTGTTGCCTGTTATTTTGCTCCTGTTAGGATATTATTTATTTAATTTCTTTAGGTTTGGCTGTTTTATGTGGTGTACTTTCCCCTCCCAAACATTTTGCTAAGGAAGAAAGTAGACAAAGGGGCTGTGCCTTCCCCATTCCTCTCAATTAGTTTTGCTTTCAAGAAGGGGATGAGAAAGGAGAAGCAGCAAACTCTCTGGGAGGATTCCAGAGCTCCTGAGGGGTTTTGAAAGTGCCACGCCCCAGGGCCAGGGAAAGACTTGGAGGACAGAGAAGCTGTCAGAACTAGAGGATGACACGGTCTGCACAGGGGTGGGGTGGAGGGCACTGGGATCCAACAAAAGGGGCGGGTTTCTAATTAGTTGCTTAATAAGATGTTCTCTCAAAAGGTCTGATCCATACCCAAGGGGAGTTAATAGGAATCTTTCTGATGACTGCGCTGGCTTTTGGGCTCAAGACTTCAGGCATCAGCTACTCTGCAATATTAAAAACATTTTAATCCCTGTTTTTAAAAGCCAGTGCCTGTTTCTCCTTGACTCGTCATTTCTCACCCCTCCCAAGCTCTGGATCACTTCTGTGGGCACAGTCACCGCACAGCTTCTTGGATCTCCGTCTTCTGCCACCATTATTGAGAGTAGTCCGGAGCCTCCCAACACCATGGATGATCAGTTTAGAGGCAAGGGGAGGTTTGCAGAATAAAAAGCCAGAAATTTCTAAGTAGCAGCAGCAAACGGACCAGAGGCAGTAGGCACAGGAAAGTGAAGCAGCAGGAAGACAGTCCTTATGCCAAAGGCAGTGCCTGTGGTCCTCAACCAAGGTCACAAGCTGGCACAGAGAACCCTCAGTTGCTATTCAACTTCTCAAGCCTGCACAAATTTGACATAAAAATCATTGTAGCATCCACACCCTGCACCTAAGAGTCCCTTTACATGAAGGCCACCATCACATTTTTGCTCCCAAGTAGCTGCCACCAGATTTTCTTGGGTCCCCTTCCTTCCTTCCTTGGGAGGAAGATGGGACAATCATGTCCCATTCACTTCTCCCACAACACTCCTGATGTTCGCAGCTAGCTGGCAGCCCTGCCTTCCCACCCCAGTTGCCCCAGAGCAGACATCTCCGATGAGCCCAGTTCCTCACAGCAGCCTGGCCTCTGGTGCGCTTGGTGTCAGGATTTGATGGAGCTGATCTTGAAATTCAAACCCCATTCTTCTCATTTGTCACCTGCTACCTTTTCTTGGCCTGTAATTTATTTTCTCTTTCACCTTTCAGAAAAAAATAAACAAAGGAAAAAAGCCCTTTCCATGACGTTTTCCCAAATTTTATTTTTTTTTTAAGAAAAGATTAAATGCCAATATTTCTGTGCTGCTGAGAAATCTGTGAGTGATGAGGGAGAGAAAAAAAGTGACTCCCTAGCAAGGAAAATAAAGCAAACTTTAGTTTCAAGCAGGAGGACACAGCAAGTGGGAGCTGCTCTCATGTTTGGGATGAGGCTTCATCGCTTTCCCAGAGCTGGGAACAGAGCATGCACAGAAGACCTCACCTGGTGTGAAGTGGGGGATGCAAGTATGGGCATGGTGCAGTGGTCTAGGAGAACAACCAAAGCACTCTTGGGCTCAGGAAATCTCTTGCAGGCACCAGGGTCTCTCCATCTTCACTCCTGCCTTCCTCCCAATCATGTTCCAGCCTCCTGAAGCAGTTTCCCTGGCCATGCCACAGCTTGCTCAGAAGATGCGAGCTTCCAAAGGCTAACCACCACATGCTCCAGACTGCTGCTGCCAGAAAGACCTTGCTTCTCGCAGCTGAAGCACGCCTTGGATGAACAATAAAAGCAAAACTCATGCTACACAAACAAGCTGAGATTAAACCCTGGCCAACACCATTCAGACATGCTCAGGAATACCTGAAAGCACACCACAGGTATAAGGGCAACCCACTGATCCATCTCCAAGAAAGTCCCAATTTGTCCGAAAGCAAGTGGCTGCCAGCTCATTTCCATAAACACAACCTCAACAGATACTCTCTGGCCTCTTTTTCAGAAAGAGCTCAACCACTTGAGCCAAAACTTTCCAGAACAACTCAGCAAAGAAAGTTTCCACTCCTACAATTCCAGTTGAGCTCAACGTTACACACTTCTATTTCCAGGTGCTAATGGGAAGCATCAGCTTACCTCACCACCAAGGCTGCCTCCACTCTGATTACTGTAGAGATTACTCCAATTCACTGCAGAGTAAGTGAAAAAGGGCAGAGAGACACCAGCACCTCTTAAAAAGGGTCTTATAATAAACAAATAAATGAGAAAAGAAAAGTTTCTGCCATCAGAAAAACAGGAGGTCTTTGCTAATTAGGAGAGAAAAAGACCAGGACAAGCTGGTCCAGGAACTGTGTGCACTACTGCCATCACCCATCGCATGCAGGAGAGAAAGGAGACGAACACAGAGGTGACAGAGAAGAGAGAAAACAAATCTGTGCAGTCAAAACCATTCATGAGGGAGTTTATCAAGCCTGGAAGCAAAAGGCACAGCAGAGAGTTTTTCCTACTTCCTCAGACACCGAAAGCCAGAGCAGGAGACAGAGCCTATAATTTCTCTGCTGCATTTAGTTATTTTAAGTGGGGAGTCAGTGTCGAGACAGAATCCTTAAGTAGACTTGACAGCCAGTGGTAAACCTTGGAAAGAGGCATCGCCTGCCTACATTCCACCCAACTCTCATAGAGATGTTTTAAAAGGGTATTTAAAACTGTTCAAAGGGAAGATTGCAGCAGTGAACCAAGCGCTCACACCAAAAGCAGCCCTAACAGAGGGCTATTCTGGTTTACTTTGCTGTTCACCCCACGCTTTGGTTAACTTGGGAAGAGAAATGAGAGGGGGGAAAATTACAAAAAAATCAATGGTGTATTGAACTTTCTTGACATTACCATTAAAGTAAACAGAATACCTGAGGCTCTTCTGGCAGATGCTGTGCACACAGGCACTGGCATGCACACAGGTAGGGAAGCAGCATCCTCCCAGTTAAACTCAACACCTATATCGACATGGTTAAGACAGAGCAACTTCCCTCTGCCAAGCTTCAAACAGGTCTTACAGCAGGGCAGATATCAAGCAAGCTCTCTGAAACCAGTTTCAAATGCATGTCTTCATGCTGGTGCTATATCTTTGCTGTGGCTGGAGGTCACAACCTTTGTGCACTCGCTGGTACCTCCTTGGCTTGGAGACAGCAGTTTATTAATTAATACGATGTTTATTAACCAATATGAATTTTATTAACGGCTCGATATCCAGATGGAAGAAGGTGACAAGTGGTGTCCCTCAGGGGTCTGTGCTGGGACCGGTGTTGTTTAATATCTTCATTAAGGACATTGACAGTGGCATTGAGTGCACCCTCAGCAAGTTTGCGGATGATACCAAGCTGGGGGATGCAGTTGATGTGCCAGAGGGATGGGATGCCATCCAGAGGGACCCGGATAGGCTGGAAACGTGGACCCAGATGAACCTTATGAGGTTCAACAAAGCCAAGTGCAGGGTCCTGCACCTGGGCCAGGGTAACCAGCACCATCAATATAGGCCGGGAGAGGANACTCTCCAACCAGGCTGGCGTATTGCTGCTGAAATCACCGATCACTGGAGCACCTCCAGACCTGCCTGGAAAAAGTGGATTTAAAAAAAATGCTCATCCCCGGATGAGCAGCCACCAGCAGGCTCAGGAGGTGCCTGCCTCTCCTTTCTCCCTGCCTACTCAGGCAGGGATCCAGCAATTCCTGCTCTCTGGATTACTATGAAACCCATAGCCCATCCCTGGGATGAGGAAAAACATGGAGAGGTTGCAAAAATGGAAAGGATTTTTGTTGTCTTTTGCTTGGGAAGAAATAGGCTGTATGAGCATGAAAGAGGCAAGTAAATACAACTGCATCAAAAAAAACCCCAAACCTCAGGAGAGTAAAATAAGGAAACACACATTTGTAAAAGAAGGAATCTGGGTCTGTTAAGATATTCCCAGTGTGAAAAAGGTTCCCGCACTTAAAAAGCCCTCTTGAAAGTAACTTCCTTTCCAAATGGCCTAGGAGCCTCATAATTACCAACAATGATCACAGACCTATTCATTTCATCCTAAAATTAATATATCATGTTTGGAGCAATATCATATTAATTTATCACAAGATTTATGAAACTTGTACTTTTTTCTAATGAGTTTTATGCAAATTCTGCTCCATCCATTGTTTGCGCCATAAGGAAGAAAAAAGTTCCCTCACAGAAGAATCTGCTCTGTCAAAAAGTCTCATTCATTTTCATTATATCTGTCCTTCCCTCTTCATCCTCACAATAGGAGAGGGAAGGAGAGGAGCCAGTTCCAGCCGGGATGTGATCCCGTTCCCAAGCAGAGCTCAGAGCACAAGCAAGGAGACCACTCTCATCACAAGGAGGAGGTCTGCAGGGGAGCCAGACATTCAAGGCACTTAGTTTTAAAGTCATTTTAAAGGAAAATAACTAGTGGTTCACTCACGCCTTTGAGAAGGGTCAGAAAGCCAAGAGAAGCAGGGGGAAATTGTGAAATTAAAGTATTTAAACTTTCCAGGGTGGAAAGTCAGTGCTTGGTAAATTTACATAATAAATACAAAAGGGAGAGTGTGGGAGGATAAACATGGAGCGAAGCATAAGCACTGAGCATCATGAGGTTATATAAAGTGGGAAATCACTCCAGATAAGTTGATATCTTACGGGAGATCTGTAAGTTGAAGACAGGAATGCACAAGATGTCCCATCAGCCCAGAAAAGCACTCGGTGAAGCACTTTATAAAGCCTGAAGTTTCCCAAAGACCAGGGCGACTCTCAGAAGCATAGACAAGACAGTACAAAGCAGGCATGGACATTTCCAATTTGACCACAGCAAGAATATTACCTTCATTTCTGAGCACTGCCAACTGGAAATCAGACTGAGATCTTCATCAATACCTCCACAGCTTTTTTGTCTAGGAGGCTGGGGAAGGGGATGCTTGAAAAACCTTAAATATTAGATGAAGTCTTGCTCCTTGGAGCAGCCCTCACGCAACTACTAAGAACTATTCGTGAGACACATATAGGGGTGGGAGAAGGCAGGATGAGCTGAAAAAACAAAGGAAAACATAAATCTGGGGTTAGCAGAAACATCCCAGTAGTGAAATCCCAGTGAGGTGTTAAATAATGGCAAAAGCCCCAACAGCACCTGTGGGTTTTTAAAACTGGCCTGGAAAAGATGCTACAAAACCAATCCTGGAATAGTCTCCAGAAGCACTGGCTAGATGAAATCCAAACCCCAATTTTAGCAGCTCTGGGGAGCAGGGAGGAGGGTGTTCCCTGCCCTGTGAAGGCAAACCCATTCCCTCTGCATGGCTGTGCTACCAGGTATCTCCATGAGCACCGCTTCATGCTGCCTTGTGCCCAGCTCCAAAACACCTCAAACACTCTGTACATCCCCAGTCCACCCCCTCACACACACTCCTCAAGGAAAATCTAGCTAATGCAGTCTTGATTAACATTTCTGATACAAAGTTTAAACCCTAAATCCACAGAATATCCTTTTCTAATTAATTTTTGAAATAAGAAACAGCCCAGAAAGAATTCCTTTGTTCCTTCTTGCCTTCTCCTGACCTCCCTACTTCACTCCAAAAAGAAAGTTCTTTTTGTAACTAATTAAACACTCAGAGATCAAAGGAAATGCTGTCACAGGTACCAGAATGGAGGGAAACCCCACCTGGTTCTCCTCTGCATCAATATCATGGCTCAGTAGAAGGCAGAAAACCAAGACTATAAGTGATGGTGAGACATTCACCCTCACCCTGTTTTCCACCAGTGCCTTGGCACTGGGCAAGCTCCAAGATGGTGGTAGAGACCACTGGAGGGGACTCAGGACACGTGGTCACTGGTAAGATATTTAATGAAGTCTACTCAATGCTAGGGAGAGGCATTCACCACAAACTGCCCTTACACTCACACTTCCCTACATTATCAGAAGGGTCCATGATGCACACACATCCATCTGTACAAATATCACCTCACACAGGCTGCAGCATCCCCTTACCCAAATGCCATTTTTTGAAGGCAGCCTTTTGGGATATCAACACCTACCTTGATGGCCAGAAGTCTCCCTGGCAAGTTACAGCCCAACACAGAATGATTTGCACCGCAGAAAACACAGCATTCCTGCAAGTTTCATGACAAAAAATGGCTGAACTAAGGAAAGCTGAGTATCCCTCCCTGGGATCACAACCCTTTTTCTTTGAAAGGCTTAGTTGCCAGCTGTGCCATCAACATGAACCAGCAGAGGCAGGAAACAAGACATCCCAATTCTCTTGGGACAGCTAAGGGTCCTCGTGGACATAGCAAGGAGACCTTCCAGGGTTTTTACTGACTATACATAGAGATAGGGTTTTGGGAAAACTCCTCCAAAGCAGTTGCTCCAAGCTATTCCTTGTGGTGAACTCCAAGTTAACATGGATCTTGAGGTTGGAACCACATGGCTGGCAGCTTTCCGTAGTGACTGATGTTATCATAGGGTCACTGTGCTCCCAGAAATGAAAAATTATGCCAACTGACCAATAGGTTGTACAAACAAGCACAGAGACTACATCAGCAGCACCGCCGTGCTGGGATCAGTCCCATATGAGAAGCTGAAGGGCTGAGGACTATTTGTCTAAACAGAACCAGGCAAGCTTGCATTTCAAAGGCTGGCAGGAATGGAGTTAACAAGAGACTCCTGATCCTGTCAGGGAAACCATGACACCATAAAAAGAGCTTTCACAGCTCAGAAGAAACCATTGTAGTAAGTGACCTGTTGTGACCTCCTTTCTGACCACCAAGAGGTGGTCCTGCACCTGGGCTGCAGCAACCAATGGTATCAATATAGGCTGGGAGAAGACACACTAGAGAGCAGCCCTGTGGAAAAAGACTTGGAGGTATTTGTCGATGAAAAGCTGGACATAAGCCACCAATGCTCAATTGCAGCCCAGAAGGCCAATTGCATCCTGGGCTGCATCAAAAGAAGTGTGGCCAGCAAATCGAGAGAGGTGATTCTGCCCCTCTGCTCTGCCTTGGTGAGATCTCACCTGGAGTACTGTGTCCAGTTCTGGAGCCCCCGGCACAAGAAGGATGTGGACCTGCTGGAACTTTTCCAAAGGGGAGCTACAAAGATGATTAAAGGGCTGGAACATCTCTCCTATGAAGACAGGCTGAGAGAATTGGGCCTGTTCAGCCTGCAGAAGAGAAGGCTCTGAGGGGACCTATTGCGACCTTCCAGTACCTGAAAGGGGCCTATAAGAAGGAAGGGAAAGAACTATTCATGAGGGTTTGTAGCAACAGGATGAGGGGTAATGGCTTTAAGCTGAAAAAGGGTAGATTTAGGTTGGATATTAGAAAAAAGTTCCTTAATATGAGAGTGATTGATCACTGGAACAGGTTGCTCAGAGAGGTGGTGGAGGTCCCATCCCTGGAGATATTCAAGGTCGTGCTCGATAGGGCTCTGAGCAACCTGACCTAGTTAAAGACGTCCCTGCTTATTGTAAGGGGGTTGGACTAGATGACCTTTGGAGGTTCCTTCCAACCCAACCCAACCCAATCTATGATTCTATAAGAGATGTCTTGCCAGCTAAAACCAAGCAGCATCAAGGATGCTGAGAACCCTTTTCACCCATTTTCAGAGACATGTGCCAGTCAGACATAAAGACTGGGTAGACAGCTGAAGCAATTCATGCACTTTCACTAGGAAAGATTGGACAATGCTTGCCTAGGGGATCATCGAGCCAAAACATGCCATCAAGACAGACAAGATGTTGCCATCTCTCTTGGCAAAGGAGGTCCAGAGTAGGAAGAAGACTGGGAGCTATCATATGTCCAGAGAGTAGCAACCAGCTCTGCCAGCTGGGACAGCAGTGAGGACTGAAACCAAATCCTAGCTTCAGGGATTACTTTCTACTTAGTGGATTCAATGAACTAACAGGAGCTCCCCTGAGATCATTCAGATGGGAATCTCCTCTCCTCAAATTGGAAAAACAAGGGTACGTGCCCACTGCAATCTCGCACTCAGGAGGGCAGAGGAGACTAGATGCAGCTGACCCATCATCCTCAAGTTCATTGCTTCTCTTTAGCCATACCAAGCTTTCTAGAAATACACCAGGCAAACAGAATAAAAGCAGGACCCCAGAAATCTAGTTAATGAGGTGCTTTGCTACTTGGCGTAAATAAATGATTTAAGAGTAAGATGACACACGTTGTAGTTTGCATCTTACCCAGATGAGGTAACATAGCTTTGTGTTAATTAGAAAAGAGAAGCTGTTCTGCAATTAATATGAGGTCAGAGATAAAGCTCATTAGATTGCAATGCCTACAGACTGGGTTCAAGGACTGTCCTGGCATTGAGCAGGACTGCAAGATACACATAGGGTGGAAGACACCCCCAGAACAGTAAGGCAACAATCCAGCAGTGCTAACAGAAAAGCCCTATGAACATCAGTGGCCCATCACCACGATGCCAGCTGCACTCCAGTAACCAGTATGCAGAATGCCAGTTACAGAGTGTAAAATGCCACCTCTGAAATAGTGCTGCCCGAGAGCTGCTTCCTCCACCAGCCACCCTGTCATGCTGAGGAGCTCATCGGTATAAATGGAGAAAAGAAAAAAAAAACCACAACCCAAACAAAAAGACCCCCCCAAAACCAAAAACCAAACCTGTCAGCAAATTCTACTTGCACAAGTGAAGTTTGTGTGGGATTCATTCACTTCTTGTTTGAAATCTCATCTGTGCCTTACAAAAGCTGAAACATCTCTGAGGCTCTCAGTCTCATGAGGAACACAAAACCTTTAGTGTCACAGCTTGCCTATGGCCCAGCTGCTCCACTCTCTGAATGCTTCAGGGGAACAAATAAATAAAGCAACCCTCATCCCAAATATCGCAGGGTATTGTGCTCCAGCACAAGCAGGCTTTGGAACGTGCATCAGAGTCCCAAAGCCAGAAGGAAACAGTACCAACAGTCAAGATTTTTGTCTGCAGAGTTCAGATCCATAAGCAAATTGGCCTTGGACTGTCACCGTAACTCTCTGAGGTTTCAAAACATGTGCTGGGTGATGAATTCTGCCTGGTTATAATGAATCTGCAGTGAAATCCCTTCTTGATTTATCTCTGAGTTGAGTTAGCACCTTTGATCTCTAAGATAGGGCTGCAGTAAAAGCAAGACTTAGAAAAATTGGCCAGAAATTTGAAGCCCAAGTCAGCCACTTTTGGAAAGGTTACATTTCCTGTTCCTCCCCTTGAAAAACAAACAAAACCTTTAAGAGAACCAAGAGACACAATCAGATGCTTGGAAGACTCTCCACAAAGGTGACATCCTAGAGAAATAACACGTGTGCAACTCATCAAACCCCTTGTCCATTGGTCCTAGCCTTGAAGCTGCCTTCCTTCAAGCACAACCCAACTCCTTGGGGTTGTCAACAATATCCACATCTCGGAGTATTTTCAGAGAATCAGGGAATTGTTTAGGTTGGAAAAGACCTTTAAGATCATCAGATCTAACTCTTAACTCAGCACTGATAGTCCACCATTAAACCACGTCCCTCAGCACCACACCTACACATCTTTTTAATACCTCCAGGGACGGTGACTACACCACTTCCCTGGGCAGCAGTTTCCTACCATGCCTCCCTCCTTCTCTCTTCCCTCCTCTCAAATGCCAAAGAGAACGTGGGGAGAGACTTGGCAGGTGGTGCCTGGATATCTGAGGCACAAGCTTATCTGTGTCCCCACCGCAGCAAATTGCATGTTGATAAATGAAGCTATTTATGAGCAAGTGATGCCAGCATTACGGTTATTAATGACGCCGACGTGAAGAGACATTTAAGAGCAGCCCCATGTTCTATTGTCCTCTCACCTATGAGTAATGGGACACTTCAGCTACAGGGCTTCAAAACCAGCTAGGGCTGTTCAACAACAGAAACCAAATAAGACTGAGAGAAATGGATGGAGTGCACTGGACTAACGACTCTAACATATTGATAAAGCCAAGCTCCTTTGGTAGATGTTGGTGAAATCTCCAGTCTTTAGATGAAACTAAACCAAGAGTGTTCTCCTTTTCTAACCACCAAAGCTTTTCCACTCATCCTTGTGAGCTCCTGGAAGCCATAACACAACACACAGCATCTTGTTCTCCCAAGCTACAGTCCTGTGTAGCAAAGCCACCCAAACAGAAGAAAAAAGTCAAGCTAAAACAGCCTAAGTCAGAAACAGCAGTGATCCAGCTGTACTTGCAATACGTGGTGCACTGCGGAGCACTGCAAGGGTGATATTTGTTGAAGCCTGGGAGGCTTTCTCAGGGCTATTACCTCACTTCGCACGTCACAGATGTCTAAATGTGGCCAGAAGGACAATAAGCAAGAAATAAAGAGACTGTTTGTTGCAAGAGAAAACCTTGGAACAAGGCTCTGCATTTGCTGGTGGGAGTGAGAGGCAGAGCATGTGAGCACACAGCTGTAAACTTGTTTCTGAGTTAATACACCCACGAGTGTTTTTCTTTTTCCTATGAAAGCATACACTTCTGCAAACAAACATCTGGAGATCTCTGTTACAGCTGGACCACTGTCCCTAGTGACAAAAGCATTCAATTAATTTAGCCTTTCTCATTTGCGAGTTGTCTGCAAATAGACTCAGATTTGCAGGAATTTATTTGAATATATTCAGTGAATGGTTTATTAAAAGCATATTTCAGGCAAAGGATTTCTTGCTAAATGCTCCTACAACTGTTGCTCTGGGTGTTGGTAACTGGTTGTTCGCACCATGTAGACAGTCACTGTGGTCAAGTGGGAATGCCTTTGCATCTTGATGGAATGCAATGGATCTCCAGAAAGGGCTTTCCAAGGGTCTATGGAAGCACCTACATGAAAACACATCCTCACACAAAGGCACAGCATTCATCCCTCCTGAATTTTCTTCAAACATGCAAATCAATTCACACACATCAATTCTGATGTAACCCCTGGGGCATGCAACAAGCTCAGACTCCTCCTCGCCTGTGTGCTACAAATTGTAGTCTATATAGTACATGTGACACGTCTGAAAACACAAATCCTGCTGTAGGAACAGTTTTAGTCTTCTACACAACATTGTTTCAAGGCAGTCATCTCCCTCACTGCCTCCAAGCTTTACTCCACAGATTGCTGCATTTTGACAAAAGGTGAGGGGTAGCACAATACCCTAGGTAAGGCTTTAAGAACAAGTCCATTTTTATGTTTTGGGCAAGTGAAACAGGTTTTCCCATGATCTTTGTTACCAAGTTAAGATGACAGAGAAAAATGTTACACAGGGAAGCACCGATGCTTGCAAAACTCTCAAATTGCAGACCTAAAGCTACACAGGGTGAGACAGATGAACAATTGCAGGCAGGAGCCTGTTCCACAGATATGAGCGGGGTTCGGTTTTCATCCACCACTTTTACAAGCTGCCATTTCTCTATAGCATTACATTTGTTTTGGAGACAGGCAGAAGACCAGCCAGATGACCCAATTTTAAGAGGTATCAATTGGAGGACCTTGTGTTCCTGGCTCTTTACCTGTCTGTGTTGTCACATTCAAGAGCAGACTTCCCAAGAGCTTCACCCATGTCATGGTGTCAGTCACCCCAGCAGGACCCCCAGCCTAAGGCACCATCAGTCTGGGACATCTCCCATGGGCAAGGTGACCTGTGACAGCCTGGGGGCATGCAGCACTTTCTGCAGGATGTGTCAGAGCTGCAAAGGGTGGTTTGAGTCTGTGCACCCATCGCTGGGAGGCCAGACCAGTTGGCGCTCAGAAAAAAAAAATCCCTTAGTCATACATAAAAACAAATAAAATATTAAAATCCAAACTGAAAACAAAACTCCATGTTAAATCCCAGCTGCCCAGTCATTTGAAGGCAAAAAGAATGCAATAACTGAGGTTTCACAGCCTGTTCTAAAAGTGGAAATCTATGAAGAGAAAAGTGATCCAATAAGTCACAGTTTTAGGCTTTTTCTTTCAATTGCTCTAACTAAAGACATACAAAGCTTTCATTCTCCTGAAGCCCTGATTGAGGGAGAAATGGGTATTGACTGCTGAATTCAGCATCTACTTGAACATATCAGAGAAGTCTCAGCTACCTCTGCCCCAACAGCTGCATCATGTACACTGAGTATTTTTCCAGCCACTTTGGCAGCATCAGCTTCTAACTCACATGCAAAACTAGCCCCCTCACAGCATCTTTGGAACCTCCTGTGCTTCTCAACTGCTCTCTTGGTGATCCACACTTATGCTGCCAGCTCCTGCAGGCAAGTCCAGCTTCCTTCTCCTGAAGGGCTTTGCCCAGCTCTGCACTGAATAGCGCTGCACTACAAACACATGCAAGTGTGGCCAAGGACCTGGTCTGGAAGCAATACCTGCTCGGAGCAACATTCCCATGATGAAGAACAGGGTCTAAACAATATATGCCTTCCTCACGAGGCTGCAAAGGAAGCATGAATAGGACAGCTCAGTGCTAAGGGCTTGCAGCAGGGCAAGGGAGGTGTGAGCAGGTACAGGATCTGCTCAGCATGGTCGCAAAACTTAAGGAGGAGGCTGAGACACTGAGGTCCATCAGGGATTGTGAGAAGGAGATCGACTGGTGGAGTAACCCCCTGTTGTGCCAGTCAGAAAGGCCCCAGGGGGATACCCCCCAAAAGGGGATGGATCCCCTGCCCTGTCGGGCGGAGGGGGAAGACCTGAGACAGCCCCTGCCCTGTCGCTGTTGGGCAGGGGTAGGGGACCAAAAAGATGATGAGGGTTGGAAGTGAGTTCCAGCTCAGCGTCACGGGCAACCCCCCTCCCTACCTGCTTTGCTTCCCCAGGTGCCCCTCTGTAATAGGTCTGAGGCCCTGGATCTTGAAGAAGAGGTAAGTGATGATGTCTTGGGAAACGGGAGAGGTGCCTGAGGACTGGAGGAAAGCAAATGTCACTCCAGTCTTCAAAAAGGGCAAGAAGGAGGACCCGGGTAACTACAGACCGGTCAGCCTCACCTCCATCCTTGGGAAAGTGATGGAACACCTTATCCTTGGTGCCATCTCAAGGCATATCAAGGATAAGAGGATCATTAGGGGCAGTCAACATGGCTTCACCAAGGGGAAATCGTGCTTGACCAACCTCATAGCCTTTTATGAGGATATAACGAGGTGGATGGATGATGGCAGAGCGGTGGATGTGGTCTACCTTGACTTCAGTAAAGCCTTTGACAAGGTCTCCCACAGCATCCTCACAGCTAAACTGAGGAAGTGTGGACTGGACGAACGGGTAGTGAGGTGGACTACAAACTGGCTGAAGGGAAGGAGACAGAGAGTCGTGGTCAACGGGGCAGAGTCCAGTTGGAGGCCTGTAACTAGTGGAGTGCCCCAAGGGTCAGTACTGGGGCCAGTATTATTCAATATATTCATCAATGACTTAGATGAGGGAGTTGAGTGTAC
>VYZX01006637.1:70213-184484 GCA_013401335.1 Brachypteracias leptosomus
GAAAACACAGCTCACCTTCCCCACCAAAAATAAAAATTATGAGTGTAGGCACATGCAAGTATTTCCCTACGGCACAGGGAAATGCTCTTGGCCCATAATACATTCCTTTAATACCTCTACAAAGATATAGCTATCTAGCCTTCTATTTTGAATACATACACATGTATACATGCATATATATTTTGCCCTGTCTTTTTCCTTTTACAAAGCTTAACTTGCATTGTTATTTCTGCTCTATATCAGGCTCGTCATGACTCCAGCCAGCCAGGGAAAAGGCTTGATTTATCTGAGCTGGGATGGTATGGCCATCCAAACTTCAACACGACCCTCCAAGACTGGACACTCCAGAGTAACAAGGAAAGCTCTGTTGAGCACAGCTCAATGGCCATCAAGAAGCCAGCCCATAAATGAAGCTCCCACAGGCGGCACTGTACAGATAATTAATGCTACTGAAGTCTTCTTGGACATCAAAATCACCCCAGACCTCATTACCACACACACATATCTTTCTCTGATTCTTTTGGAAGGGCTTAGCCCCCATGCAAGGGCTCACACACTGAAACTTCAAAGGTGGCAAGATCAAACCTTCAAATGGTTTGATGAGGCAGTTACCAAAACCAAAGTTACCCTGACATGTTAATTAGTCCATATTGCAATTTCTTCCTTCTCCCTCCCCCTCTTTCCCTTATTAAACTTAAGCTTTAACGTTATTGCCTATTAGCAAAGCATATATGAAAATGTAAGTGATTGATGAAGTGATTAATTTAATGACACAGGGTTAAGGGTTTGGGTGGGGAGAGATTTTTTTCCCTTTAAGTTTCCTGATGTTGGGAATAACTAATTTTCTAGCCTTAAGTTTTCATTAATGATGCTGTACTTTCTACAGCTCCAAAAGTAATTTCATCAATGGGCCTTCTAACGACCAACAACAGAAAAAGGGCTTGAGTTACAAGAGCTGAAATCCCCTTCTAAAAATACTTCTCAAATATTGTCATTCATTAGGATTGTTGCTACACTTAGAAACAAGACTGTTCCTTTGCAGGGTGCTCCAGAAGCCTGAAAATACAGTTTTAAGCAGCAAATAGCCATTGGGTGACAAACATAACTTTCAATTAATACCAAAGACAAAGGCGATGTTCCTACAGCCTCCCTTTCTGAAGGAGAATATTTGGGTGTGAATATTCTCAGTGACACCCATAGCAAAGCTCATGAAGCAGGTTTCCTATCCAGAAATATCTCTATCTCTCTCACAGTCAGACATTAGCATGTTTCTCTGGAATTATCTTTTGTAAAAGGCCAAATCAATTCTGCTAGATGCACACAGGCATGCACCCTGCCAAGGTGATGGGCACAGATATGCTCACATTGTCGGCCTGAAGGGACACAAAATCACAGCATAGTACAGGTTGGAAGGGACCTCTGGAGATCAGCTTGTCCAACACCCCTGCTAAAGCAGGGTCATCCAGAGCAGACTTCCTAGGATCATGGCCAGGTGGGTTTGGAGTCTTTCCAGAGAAGGAGACTCCACAAACTCTCTGGGCAGCCTGGGCCAGGCTCTGGCACCCTCACAGCCAAGAAGTTTTTTTTCCTGTTCAGATGGAAGCTCCTGAGTTCCAGTTTGTGCCTGTTGCCCCTTGTCCTGTTGCTGGGCACCACTGAAAAGAGTATGGTCCCATCCTCTTGCCCCTCATCCTTTAGATATTGATCAGCATTGATCAGATGCCCTCCCAGTCTTCCCTTCTCCAGACTCACCAGCCCCAGGTCTCAGCTTTTCTTCATCACAGAGGTGCTCCAGTCCCCTCAGTATCTTTGTAGCCTACCAGTTGCATGTGTCCCCCTTGTGGTCTATGGCTGAGAACATCCACCCAGCAGCAAACCAAGGAGTCTAGCATCTACCTGGGCTTGCCAACTCACCTTCTGTCTGCCAGATAACCAACAAAAAAATCTTTACCAGGTTTTTACCATTATGAAAGCCTTGCTCCCACACCAGTGCTAACACGGTGGGGCAGCTGGGACATGTGCCAAGCAGTCCCCAAACTCTAAGTGGCCACAGAGCAGCTTCCATCATGCCCTTGCCCACTTGTTTTGCTGTGTATTTGCTCTCCCAGCTGGGGATTATTCATGTAGAGCATGGCAGCAGCTTGGTTTCACCATCAGCTGAAACTGATCTGAGGCAATACACTAGCAAAGGGGTAGCCTCCCTTGCCCTCTTGCACCATATCTTGACTCCTACAAGTCCAACCTGATCTTGAAACTCTACTATCAGCTATGCCTAAATGCTGGTCTAGCTGAAAACTAGCTTTAGAGCCTAGAAGAAAAATCCTTGACCAAATAGATGCTGGCTGCACCCTAAGCACATAGTGTTGGTGTAACTGGGGTGGGGAAAGGCCTCACCTTCCTCCCACTTGAATGTTCCCACCTTGACTTCCTTAGGAGCAAGCTAAACAGAAATACAGGGATAGTTTTCCCACTGGCTCAGTGGGTTTAACCCACCTCACAGCAATCCTGTATGGAGCACCTCTAAAGGTAAGGCAGGTGGTATCTTAAATTAGACCAAACAGGCACAGAGACCCTTCCCCACAAATTCAGCCAAGTATGCAGTCATGGGAAGGAAGACCCCAGCAGCACCAGTGTGAAGAGGGCATGTCTGCTGCTTTAACTCACATTTCTTACAAACAAGTAGGCTTTCCCAAGATCTCCATCCACTCTACTAGCAGCAACACCACATTTTCCAAGAGCACCTCCCAATTTAGCCAAACTTTGCTAAAAGCCAGCCTAGCTTATATCATTCACAAAGGCTCTTACATTGCCCTGGATTCCCAGTGCCCCCTGTGCTGCACTGCTCCTTTCGAGGAATTAACCCCAAGCTTTAAAGCCACTCTCTGTGCCCTTCCGAGTCACACCTCCTTAGTCCGAAGTTAGCACCTCATTACCAGTATGCATACAAAGCTTTCTGGTCTTGCCATTGTGACTTTTAACCCTATGATGCACAAAGATTAAATACATTTTCTCTTTTTAGCTTTAGCATTTAATTTTGAGCAAGGGGGAGACAACAGCAGATACGCCAGGGCAGCCCCCCCTCTCCAGGAATAGCTGCATGACCCAACAAGTGAGGGTGGTGGCCAGGAGACACCAAAGGGAAAAGGGTCCCATGCTCAGGTGCTCATAGTCCCCCCTCCAAAACTGTCCCCAACAGACGGCCCAGAAGCCTCACCTACAGATATCTGGACCAAAAGGCTCTGAAACAATTCAATCAGCCTGGAAGCATGCAGAGACCAGAGCCAGCACATTTTTCTTCCTTCCAGTGATGTACTAGGCAAATGCCATCACAGAGGAGCCCAGCCACCACCGATGCCTACAGCTATGGGATCAAACGAGCAGGCAGGGTTTAGCTGAGACAGCCCATGCTCAACTACAAGCAGATAACGGTATCTTCAGTAACAGCTTGAACGGCCCAGCACCTCTGGAGACCTTACCCAGGTGCCACAGCATCTGGCTGCCCAGGACCAGAGCACTGCTGTAGCAGAAGAGATGACTGCTTTGGAAACTACAGATACAGTGCACAGGGAATGGCAGCCTTCCCTGCCTGGAGAAGAAAAGCCCTTTGGCCTGGTCCTCACCTAGGATGGCGAATCAAGACAAGTCATCCAAAATTTATCAGAGGGACATGCTGCCTCAGATCCACGTGCAGAGTTACAAGCAAGCACCTTGCCTGCTAAATACGAAGTTCCTCTTCCAGTCCTCTTGGAAAATAACTCCATCCCAAAAGGCCCTGAAAGGTGAGAGGTGACACACACTAACCTAATGACTGTAATCACCACCAGCCAACAAAGTACACTGCAGTGGTGCTCCACTATCCCTGGCCCTTCTCAGGCTGGGGTGCACAGTAAGAGCCCCAACTCCATGGGAAATGTCCACCACAGCCCATTTCACTGAAGCAGGTCTCATAAAGAGCAAGGTTCAGCTCTGCCCCTCAGAACTTGGTGGAGAAACATCTGTATGTTTCAGAGTCCCCTAGCTGGTGTGGCTTTCCCTGGAAAAAACCCAGCTTTTCTCTTAAATTCCTTGTGCCTTCTCCTGCAAGCAGAGGTAGTAGCTATGTGGAGAGTCTAATCTGGAAGGGCTCCAGCTTGCCCTGGGAAAGCATAATCCAAGTTACCTACTGCAGAAAGTCAAACCACACCATCATAAATTTCTCAGGCAACAAAGCTCTCCTATTCAGTGCCACGAGCCAAACTGGGATCCTCAAACATCCCACAGCATGGCCAATAGACAGTCCCTCCACATACATGCTCCCTGGCAGAATATGTGACTTGGTCAATGCCACCAAGAGGTCTGGGGGTCTCCAGCAACCACCCTCCCATCTACTGTATTTAACCGAAATTCCTGCAACAGATTTTGCAAGTCAACATCTACAAGTCCCCACATGAGCAGAGTTCTCTGTAAGCTCACAAAGGCTTACCCGCCCTGTTCCCAAAACCACAAGCTATTTATGGTGCATTTACCAGCTCAGCAAGAGTTGCACATAGTAAAAGGGAGGCAGAAGCACATCATATTCCCCGTCAATCATCTGCCTTGCTTTCTGAGCACGGTGAATGCAGGGGATGGAGAGCACAGCCCATGCCTCCTGGGAGAGGCATAGAGCTGAAAGGAAGGAACAAGGGGGTTTTAAGCAGAAAACACAGCCCCATATGTTGCATGTGAGTTCTTTGATCTTACCAATGCTTATCAATACCTAAAGGGCAGGGGTAAAGAGGATGGGGCCAGACTCTTTTCAGTGGTGCCCAGTGACAGGACAAGGGGAAATGGGCATATACTGGAACCCAGGAGCTTCCATCTGAATAGGAAGAAAAAAATTCTCTCCTGTGAGGTTGCCAGAGCCTGCCCAGAGATCTCGTGGAGTTTCCTTCTTTGGAGAGATTCCAAACCCACCCGGGTGGACCCTCCTATGTTCCAGCTTATACCCATTGCCCCTTGTCCTATCATTGGATGCCACCGAGAAGAGCCTGGCTCCGTCCTCCTGACACTCTCCCTTAACATATTTATAAACATTAATAAGGTCACCCCTCAGTCTCCTTTTCTCCAGGCTAAAGAGACCCAGCTCCCTCAGCCTTTCCTCATGAGGGAGATGTTCCACTCCCTTAATCATCTTTGTGGCTCACCTGGAATATTTCCATGGATAGGGCTTCTACCACCTCTCTAGGCAACCTGGGCCTGTGCTTCAGCACCCTTAGCATAAAAAAAATTTCTTCCTTATTGCACATCTCCTCAAGCTCACATTGCCTGGGGGGTGGTCAAGCCTTGCAAATAAATCCTGGCAGGCTTCCCCCAGTGTCATGCACTGCTCAACCTCTGCACACTTTACAGAGGAAATCAGGCTTCTGAATGTAGTCTCCTCTCCTGGTTTTAAGCAGGACACACAGGACTAAGATCTGATGGGCAAGAGGAACTCATTGTCCCTAGCCAGGCGACCATGCCCCTGATACAGCGCGGCCCAAGAGCAAAGCCACGTGCACGCTATCAGCTCAGGTGCAATGATTAAAGCTTTTCCCACTCTTTTAAGACAACATTATTCCAGTGATGCTAAAATGTTATCTCTAGGATGAAGGGAAAGTGGAATTGCACTCATCTGAATGGCCTTTTTTGTCATGCATTTTGCAAGGCATTGAGGCATGAAAGCTTTCAGAGAAACTTGGGTGAATCCAAGCTAGGTGGTTATAAGGCTAGTTACAGACCTGGTATGATGGATCATCTTCTTTTCCCCATTCCTGTCCTGCGTACAGCAAATCCATTTGCTGGGCAATTAGACTGCAACCATTACATTATGCTAAGAAGATGTTCCTTTGGCAGCAGAGGGGACCCCAACCACGAGAAACCCAGAGCACTGCCTGCCCATCCCTACTGGCTGGCAAACTCAGGGCTACAGGTCACACCACCTGCAGCAACACCATCTCCATGGTATGCCCGTAAGCATTGCACCTCACCACAGCCCTCCAGCAACTCACCCAGTATCAATATCCACACTGTCCAGCCTTATCTGCAGCCCTCTAAGAGGTTTGGGATTAAACGAAATGGCCCTTGGCATGATTTTCCCTAGGGCAGTGAGCAGCACAATAAAGACAGACAGTCTCTCTCCTGCAAACTCTTCTTCTAAGGGCTGTTAACCAGCCAGTACTCCTGCTTTTGGAGTAAAACACACAGGGATCCAGTTACCAGCAGCTGACATCGGCTTTCCCATGCCACCAAGCCCTACCAGTCATTATGCCTCCTCCTTCTCCTCAGGCATCTCCCCCTTTTCTTGAAGTTTCTTCCCCAGCCTCTTCAATCGCTTGTGCCTTCCCCAAGCTTACATCTCCTATTCCCTCTGCACGTGCACATATGTATGCGTGTGTGTTTCCATCCCTTCTGGGTGAAATAACTGACTCGAGGGTCAGTCCACCTGAAAATTGCTCTCCCCAGACCTAAATGAAACAGATGGGCATTGATGATGTTTTGGGAGCAATCAATCAGCCTGGACCCAGCGGCAGCATCAGCAGCTCCCTCAGCCCAATCTCGCCTAATGAATTCCAAGCTCTCTGTCTTAGCTCCTGACAAGACTAATTTATTCTTTTAAGTGATTAGAAGGGGAATGATCTCTTAATTGTTGCTTAAGATTCCTTTTGGTATTGCAGGCAGCAAGCAGGGACTGCTGGGTTTGGGGTGAGGTGGGGATGCTGGAGGGAGGGAGGAGGGGGCTGCTTGGAAGCCTTTACTCAGTGCCACAGTGATGGGCATTTCTTTCAGAGAAAAAAGAGCTGAGTTTTCTCTAGATAAGAGTTGCCACATTTTTTGCTACTTACACCCCAGTCAGGATGTAAGAAAGGTGTTTCCAGATGACTCCTGTTTTTTCTTTAATGTTAATAAGCCTAATTTGGAAAACATCTACCAACAACAGAAAACCCAGAAGCACTGTTTGTTGACACTTCCAAGGCTGACACTTCCCTCTGTTGTACCTGAAAACAAAATCTCAAGGTGCCAATATTCTTAAGAGTGAATTTAATTTCTCTATAGTGCAATACAAAGTTTAAAAAAAGAAAACCCAACCTCCAAAGTAATTCCAAGAACAATTTCACCCGCACAATATCTCACTGGAAAGCAAACCATCAGAAATCTTCCCCCATTTTCTGCCAAAATAGGAGTTCAGTCCAATTCCCGTAAAGTATTTAAGGCTAAAGCACTTCAAGAGCTATGTACTTGGTGAGGAAGCATTTCTATTAAGTTTTTCCCCACCAGCCCTCCCTCCTGCTCTTGCACAGCTGCTTCCTTCCCTGGGACTTGCTTGAGGTACAGCCAGCCCTAAATGTGTTTGCAGGGACACCAGCAATCATGAGCAGGGAGCATACAGACAGCAAAGCAAAGAAACCAGACATGAAGTGACCTGTAAAGGGTGGGCTCACTGAAGAAGGCTGTAAAAATGATGTGGATGCAAGTCATGAGGGGGGGGGATTAGAAAAAATAATGAAGCCAGGTCCATCCTTTCCTGATGTAGTTCACAGCTTGCCTTTTGCAGTGCTGTGAGTAAAGGCACCCAAACAGTAGTTTTCAGTATAATTTCCCATTGCAAATAAACCTGAGCATCACTGCAAGACAAAGCCCCCCAGGCAGATGGCTGCAGGTCCAACAAGTCTTCTCCTGAGGATTCATCCCTGAATAGAGTTCAGCTACCACACAGGAGCTTCCACACCCTCTATCCAAAACTCTCCACTGAGACTCCCCATCCTGCCTCTTTGCTCAGGCACCACCCCTAATCCCAAAAGTGGGACACCACGGGCTGCCGAAAAGACCAAAAGGATCCCCAGGAAGAGACAGAAGCCTCAGCTGGAAGCCCTGGTTGAGCTGAGCACTCACTAAAGGAGACTCTTCCAGAGTCCTCCAACCTTTGACAGCTCCAGGTATGACTTAGGTGTGGCCAGAGCCCTTTTTTAAAGGAGGGTGCTGCTCAGGCTGCATGGTTGTAGGCGGCAGTAGATGTGAGAAGGGACTTCCATAGCCTCCATTCCAGCTGCCCTCTGCTCCCAATTGATTCCTCCTGCATCAAAAGCCAGTCACAAGCCCTGATTGAAGAGCACAAGTTTAATGGACTGAGAGCCTGGAAAGAGGCTGAGAATGACTGGGTCGATTTCTGCATTTACTAAAAACCGATCCCTGGCTAAATAAATAAAGAAAAATAAGCTACATCTGCCAATCAAGAGAAAAGCATTTCTTTAATATTTTCCCATTGGGGGGTCGGCAGCAGCAGACCCCTTGCCCACGGGCACACCCCACTTACCCACAGGAGTATCCTCATTGATCAGCAGGTAGGTGTCAAAGAAGTAGTTTATGAAGTATGGCAGCCGATTGCCACTACCTGGGAAGAGGAAGGACAAGGTGTTAGTTCCCTGATGTGTCATGAATGGGCCAGCCCAGCTGGGAGAGGCTCTGGGCACAGAGAGATACCCATGGGGCAACAAGCTCAGCACTTGGCATCATGCTAGCATGGGGTAACTCCGAGACAAGGGCAGAAAGCACCTTGTGGTCCCCTATAGAAACTGGCTGGGGAGCCACTTCCCTCCCTCCATCAGCCTTTCTTTTTTCGGTATTTTCTTTGGCAGGGTAGAGACAGAGGGGAAAGGGGAAGCCAACAGCTCAGGAACCAGGAACATCAACTATTGTTTTAGTGCGTGATTAATACCTTTGCTTTGTTCCCACGGCTGAGAGCCTTTTGCCCTGTCAGCCATCCCAGCAAAACCCACTGCACCTCCCCTCTCCCAGTTGCCTTTCCCTCTAATTGCCTCCTTTCACCTTTAATAACCGGGCTCACTTCTTCCTACTCCTTTTTCTATGGATCTGGAAGCTCATGAGCCTACCCCTGGACCACAGCCTCATTATGTGATACCAAGTCAAGCACAGAGCACATAGGAGAACAAGAACCATAGCCTGAACCAGGGGAAAAAGTCAACCAGGGAAGATTTACCACTCAAGGGATAAAGGAAAAGAGGTGGCAGGAGAGAAACACAATGATTTTCTAAGAAGGTTTGGTGTTGAGTTGGCTGAGGAATGGGTTTTCCTCAATACGCAGCCAGAGCTGGCCAAGCCTCCAGGCTTTAAGAAACGTGGTTCAGCTGCCAGGCATCAAAACGAGGGCTGTGCACAAGGAAGTGGAGGTTTGAACTAGTCTGGCCAAAATAGTTTATGCCCCTTGATGGGGAGTCCCAGGAACCGGTTATAGGAGGGGAAGAGGCAGGACCACCCCCATCCTTACCCCAGTCATGCTGCAATAACAAAGACATTTCTTCAGGCAAAGGGATAGCAAACCCCAGACAAGATCAGGTGTCCAGGACTCCCTCCTGACCATGCTACACTTTGTCACCACCTTTATCCACTGCGCTTCAGCATCCCACCTTAAGAAACAAGAACCAGACCAAGTTTCAGCATCCTCTTCATCTGCCCAAGCTCCAGATGGAGGGAGATGTTCCCAGCAGGTCGCAGCTGTGCTCCTGCACAAACCTGCTCAGCACTCATGGGAAATCCACGCAGGGAGGACATGGGTACAGGATGGGGAAGCAGCCTGTGCTCCTCTAGGGATCACTCCGTAACAAGACAGGGATTTTCAGCTCTGCCCTCTTTCCGAGGCACCAGGTTTGTTAAACCTGGGGAAAAAAAAAAATGAGGCAGCACTCTTGCAAAGGCACATTTAAATCTCAGCCTCTGGAGTTAAGTATCTGGAAAGAAAATGAGAAGGACCCCAGCAAAACAGGTTATTTGGAGCTAATGGCATCTCCAGAGGCTTTGAAGCACACTCATAGCTGGCTGCCATGCTTACTGCAGGGGACTTGCTTCTGCAAACCCCTCTATTTCAAAATAGATTTCATAATACTATCAGTATACTAAAAAGAAGTTGCTTCTTCCAAATGCAGCTGCATCAGATGTTTGGGGAAGCATTCAAAGCACCAGTCTGAGAGCACACAGAATCTGTGTGTTAAGAGAGGAGAGCAACAGGTGCTAGAGAGCTGGGGAAAGCTGAAGGAGGGTCTGGAAGCAAGGGTCTGCTTTGGACTGCAAATCCCAGGATAAAAAGCAAGGCTGTCAACACACTGCTGGGCTTCCAGCATTCAGAAGGACAGCATGTGATGGGAGGGGATGGAGAGAAAGTGTCTGAATGACACAAAAATGTAGGTCAAAAGATGCACGCTGTGGTGAATGGAAACCATACCCCAAAAATAAAAAAAGTCATGCTGTGGCTGAAGCCACAGCCCCATCAGCCCTGTCTCCCTGGTCAGACTCAACACTTACATCTCAACCACAGCTATTTTCAGATCCCCCACAGCCCAGACCACTGCTGAGGGCTGCATCCTTGATGCACCTTCAGGAAACTTTTCTCTGCTTCAGGTGTGGCCATAAGCTCTTACCCTTATAACCTAGGTGCCATTGAAAGGTGCCTAGCTAGTCTACAAAGCACCAGCTTCTCATACATGCATCCTGCTGCCTCATCTAGGACGGCCAGAAGTTTTCCTTTCACGTTTAACCCAGGACTGTCCATGGTTTTGGGCATACCAGTCCCTTCACACAAATTAATCCAGGAATCACAGCCACACACCACATACCCTGAAAGCAAGTTCACACATTCTCAAAGGCATCGCTGTGAACCAGCCACCACCTGTGGCTTCACTTAATAGACCATCAACTGGATTTTCCCACTTTAGACTACTACCCAGCTATACTCTGGGATACACCATCACTATGGTGATGTGTATCATCACTATGTCCCTCAACATGGCTCTTGCACATAGAATCACAGCATGGTTTGGGTTGAAGGGAGCATCTAGTCCAACCCCCCTGCAGTGAGCAGGGACCTGCTGGGACATAGCCCTCCAGCAAGGTACATGGCAGAAAACCATCACTTCCACCATGCACTTGTAACCCTTTATTCCTCCTTCAAGTGCTACTAACAGGCTCACCATCAATGTTGTTTTGTTGTGCTAGGAGATTTTCTTCCCTGCATGCATCTTCAACACCCGTTCCACATTATTCCCATAAATCCTGCTGCTACTTTGCCCTTCAGAGTCAGTACTTGCATCCTTGACTACTGCTGAGGTAATCGTGGGTGGTAATCATGGACATCATTCTTCTAGCTAGCATCCCTTGGTCTCTCCTAACCTGGAGATGATGGTCTCTGCCTATCTCTGGTAACTACAGTGGTAGCTGGGCAAGAGAGGGCAGGCTCCTCTGCCATGTCTGAGCTAAATCATCCTCTTCCAAACATACCAAGCCCACTTGGGCTGCTCTTCTGCATTTACGTAGGCTAATTGCTTCACCAGGAACCTTGCAAGTCTTCTGGGAAGAAGAGCTCCATCATCTGCAGTCCCCAGGGCATATAGCAGGGTGTTCATGCCCTTCTCCTTCAGATCCTAGGAACAAGCATTGCACCAGCTCCAATGGGACATACTGAACCACTTGTGGCAAGTGGGCAAATTTTAGGAGGTGCAGACCAGGGCAAAGCACTCACTGGGTTGTCTTTTTTACTTGTTTTTTCCCCTTCTAGAGGAGCAACAGAGTGGTTAACTATTGAGTCTATGCTTCCAATACAGCACCAGAGGGAGATTGACTGCACTTGTCAGTCACAGCTAATGTCACCTGCTGACTGCTTAATCAGGCTGCCAATCTGGGCAAGCCACCTTGAGGCTTTATAGGGAGGGAAAAAGCCAAAAAAGTGCCTTTATTCCAAAGGACACATTGCTATCAAACAGCCACATGCTCGCTATTGTTTATCAGCAAGCACCACACAGGCGCACACCCCCCCTGGCCACCCTCTCCCCCCCACCAGCACCCAGGGGGCTTTAGCCCATTCATGCACCAATCCCAATTTTCACGGGGCTTTGATGAAGGTTTACAGCACTTATGCATCCTGTGATATGCCAAAGCCTGGCCTAAGAGATACATTACCTACACCAGAAGGCGGTTGTCACACCAGCTCCCACCCAGGGACCAGGCTGGACCCCCTGGACCCCACCAGAAGCCCACATGCCAAGGGAAGACCAAAAGCATCATGGTCACGGGACAGAGCTCAGCAGTGGGAGAAAAACTGACCACAGAGGCTCTGCCTACCCAAAGCCCTGCCTGAGAACTCCAGATGGAATTAGAAAAGAGGTTTTGCAGCTCAGAGAGGAATCATTTCCCACACAGCATATATTAAAGCACAGTTTGGGTAATAATTTGCTGCTGAAAGCACAGGGAGAGTCCTGCCAGTAATACCTCTGCTGTTGAACAGCTAACAAGCTTCTGGTTTACATCCCTGCCTTTCATCTGCTCCCTCTGATTTTCTTTAGATTTCATATACATAAAATTACCTAAAGTGGTGTCTATCACCAAGTCCACCACCAGCTTTTACTCTGTGAGCTCACATCTGGAAGTTGCCAAGGTCTTCCCTCTGAGATACACCAGGAGCATCTACCACTGTTGGGTTCACCAGCACAAGCCTCTTTCCAGTCCCATTGCTCTCTCCCAGGAAGGGCCATCAGATGCCACACATGCCCCTCTATTGACTGCAAGAAAAGTGGTTGCATGGGAGCCCAACATGCAGGTCCCCAGGACTGCATGCAACAGAGGTGAGTGATCTACTCACCCATACCTTCCTACCACCATAGCAATGCTTGCTCTGCCTTCAGATATTCACCAGGAGAGCCCAAACACAGCAAATATTACCCTTGTACCTCACAAACATGAGACTCAAGCAGGGAGAAGGGGTGAGAGAGAAGAGCACGATACTGGACAGACAGAAAGATGACTTACCCAGAGAGACCAGCTCCAAGAGCAAGAGGGGAAGCAGAACAATGCCAGCAGCAGCGTGATGCTTCATGGCTCCTGTCAAAGAAGAAAGGCAGAGTCAAGTCCAGTGCTTTATGGATACTACCTTGTCTCCCCAGAACAGGCTCAGGGATGCAACTCTGCCCCAGCTTGCACCTTAGTGCCCCAACACTGCAGGCGGACACCAAGGAGATCAGCATTTTGCTAACTCTTGGCTTTTACACAGGACACTTCACCCAAGAGTACCACAACCACTTTTTTCTTGATCCATGCAGCCCCAACCTTCCTCTTGGCTAGTGCCAAATTGAAACCAGGATTAACCTGGTGTAGGTGATACATTTTCTTAGTTTTCACTTTCCAAAGTGTATTTGCTCATCTCACACAAGAGGAGGAGCCATGGTGACCTCAGCTGTCAGGACTGGAGCAGAAACAGCCCCAGCTGAGATGAGATGCTTGAGCACCAAGCAAGATGTTGAGGGTAAGGAAAGAGCCACTGAAAGCTGGGAGTGATGCAGTGGCGAGGATTTAAGACATGTTGGCAGAGCTGCATAGGAAGCTTGACCCAGAATCACAGAAGAAACACCAGGATGGAGGACAAAGCAGGGTCTCTCAAACCATCTGGGTGGCTGCAAAGCAGGCACTGCAAGAGCACTGGGAGCTGACAGGCTTGCAAACATGCCCACATCCCACTCTGCCTCTCAAATTTCCCTGGTCTTGCATTGGATACAGCACATGACTCCTCATGACAAAGCAACAGAATAAAGCAGTAACGGGCAGCCGCTTAGTATGTCGGCATCCTTGCATGGTTTTCAGACCACTAAACACAAAGTTCTTTCTGAATGAACCCCACAGAACCTCAGCAAAGTCCTGCTTGGCAAGGAAATTCATACACACGATATTATAAAACATTCCACCCTGGAGGTAAGCATAAATCATATATGTTATACACAGTGTATAGGTACAATGGAAACCCTCAGGCAGCTCAAGCAGAGTCTGAGGCAGAAAGGACATCTCAGTGACCTGTCTCTGAAGCTCTCCGTTTTTCTGCAGGTGCTGGGAAAAGTGTGCGGCAAGGGAACGTTTTCCTAGCAGCTCAGTACATCCATGTAGTAGCAGACCCAGGGACACGCAAGGCAGAAAGAGATCACAACAGCCAGTGCTTGGGGCAGCAAACACTTTAAACTAGTTAAATGCATAAGCAGCTTCCACTTTGGAACAAGCATTGACCTGAACAATGATAGCTGAAACAAGCATTAAATCACATCTTCCAGTCACCAGCCTAGGTGGGGACTTGTTACTCCTGCAACTGTATAGGACCTGAGTAAGTCCTCAGCAAGGAGAGAAATGGACCTGTTGGATCAGGGCCAGAGGAGGGACCTGAAGATGATGCAAGCACTGGAACCTCTCTGCTGTGAGGCCAGCTTGAGAGAGTTGAGGTTGTTCAGCCTGGAGAAAAGAAGGCTCCAGGGATATCTTCTTGCAATATTTCAGTACTTAAAGGGGGCCCATAAGAAAGATGGGACAGGCTTTTTAGCAGGGCCTGTTGCAACAGGACAAGGGGTGGTGGTTTTAAACTAAAAGAGGAAGATTTAGACTAGAGAGAAGGAAGAAATTTTGCATGCTGAGGGTGGTGAGACTCTGGCCCAGGTCGATGCCCAATCCCTGGAAACATTCCAGGTGAGGTTGTCCAGGGCTCTGATCAAACTGCTGTAGTTGAAGCTGTCCCTGATCACTGCAGGGGATTGTACCAGATGGCCTTTAAAGGTCCCCTCCAACCCAAACAATACTGTGATTCTAAGTTTCGGTTCACTCAGCGCTCTCAGTACTTGGAGAACAGATCACTAAAGCAACAGAGCTAAAAAGCTGCTGTGATGTGTGTGATCCCCAACTGGGGAGCACCCAGACAGCTTATCCACACACCCAGGGTACCACCTTTGCCCATCATCACTCTCCATTTACCCCAAAAGCAGCAGCTCAGGCTTCCCTTTACAGAATCCTGCTCTAAGTGCAATGACAGTGAGCAGAGTTATCCCAAAGCATGGCACAGGGTGCACGGGTCTGCACCCCACTGGCACCCTAAGAGATCAGTGTGGGCATCCCATGGGGCGGTCCTTACCTCTGCAGGGAAGTCCACACTCCAGCTCCTAAAGTGTAGCTATTGATTTGAAGCTCCATCGTTTATTTTTACTGATGGATGTCTCAGAGAAGACGGTTCATAACAACTCTGTCACCATAGAAAGGGCCCTAAATTCTATTTTCTTCTGATATTTTGCCACAGAAGAGTTTCTGGGAGGAAAAAGTCTGTGCCTGGAAAGAAAAATAATGCCATGGTCTTTTTTTCTACATCTTTAGGAAATTCAGCACAAGCCTGAAAAGACATTCAGGATCAGTGTTTCTCAGCTTTTAGGTGTGTCATGTCAATCTCCCCAGAAAACATGGACAGGGCAAGAGAGTTCAATCCTTCACCCCATTTGGTGCCAGCAGAGCATCCAAAAACTCAGTTTCTAAATAAAAATTACCTCTCCTCCGGGAGCCAGGCATCCTATCAGGCTCTTTATATCTTTACATTTGTCCAAGAAGAGCAGAAGAGACTCTTCTAACAAAGAAAAACTCCAAATTTACCCACTTTCCCCATTCTATAATAGGTTTCAGGGAGGAGAAAATCTCAGATCTCTTCCTCTGTCTTCTGCTGTGCTGAAATGCCATTGAGGAAAACGATAACTTTCTTCTAAACCAGCACCGCTGTCAGCTCAAGTGAGCGGAAACATTATTTTCTGGCTTCACAGACCATGTTTAAAAAGCAACAGGGCAGTAGGAAAAACAATTTACATGATGTTGAAATAAGGGCAGTTGACAGCATCCCCTTTTGAGTGTCATGATAAATCTAAACATTGTAGATTCCAAGTCAGTCACTTCATTATGTAAGTAATTGCCTGAAATGTCATTTTGATTTTGTCTGTCTTCATTAATACTGCAGCTCTTCACTGGTTCTCCGAGATGGTTCACTCAAATATTGCTAATTTAGGAACAGGATTGAGAAATCTCCAGGGAAAACTTAAAAATTGCAACTAAGAGCATATTAAATCGCACCTTCTGCCTGAAAGAGGCTCTTTGCAGGAAGCATTTGGTGCAGTTTCCAGCATGAAAATGTCTCTGAGCAAGCCATCTCTGGAAACTTAACTGTTGTCTCCTGGCTGCAAAAGCACTAATATTAAACCAGAGATTTCCCAGTCTGCTGGTAACTGTTCCCCAAGGCATGGGAAGCAGCAGACAGAGCCACATTAAATGGTGATGGATGGGAACTAGAGGAGCCTCTACCAGTGAAACATCGCTCTGCAAGGAGGTCCAGAGCTTAAAAGTTTAGGAATTGGCTTGGGTCGAGTAGAATTTTCCAGTTCGCTTGCCCCAAATGCTTCTTTCTCAAGCCTGGGAAATGGCATTTTTGCTACTTAAACAGCAGCACTGCATCTTGAAACATGGTAAAGATCCCATCAGCTTGGCTACACAGACGGAGCCCAGCCAGCGCATGCTCCAGCCCCTGGTGGAGTTGGCACTGAGGCTCTGAGAGCCTTTGAGCATCTCGCCTTCACAAAACACTGGTGTTGAGATGCTCCTGCTTCTCAAGCCCAGGCCCTATACTGCTCTCAGGATGCTTAAGCCTTGGCTTCCAGGCTGCACACCTGTATCGGTTATTTTCAAATGCACTGCTGGAGCACTTGCATATGAGAACAGCTCACATGCACACAAAACACACCTAAATGCCTCCATCAGAGCAGCAGCAGCAGGTTCTGTGGTGGCTGTGCCTGGCTGGCAGGGATGTTCTCCCATTCAAGCTGTTGCTGGCATCTTTAATCACTCCCCAAACCCCCGGCCCCTCTCCCCGTTATCTGGTCTTCCCTTCCCTGAATGGCACTGCAAGACACTTGTGTCTCAAAATTTATCGTGTCAGCCTCTCAGTTTGCTCTGCGCTGTTCCAGAAGCGTAAAGAGGAAATGAAAGTGTAAATCAAAGCGTCTCCCAAATGGCTTCCATGAGAGGAAACTGTACGCACCTTCCCCCAAAGCCTCCTCTCTGGTGATAAAACACAAATAATGCCTCCTAAAGAAGCATCCCCAAAGAGGGGAACCCCACAGCCAGCACTGCCAAGCCACAGCATTTGCTCCTTTATAGGCAGAGTGGAAGTCCCTGACATGCCACCAGGATCCCATCATGCCCATGGCATCCATCCAGCTGCTGGAAGACCCCTCTTCCCCCTGCATGCCATCCATGCCCATTCTCCCCAGCTTTCTCCATCATGTTGGCCACCTTGGAAGAGCAGCCAGGAGATGCTCCAACAAGGGCTACCACCAAATGTGCATCAGAGAAACCACCCCCACAATCCTCTTCATCAAAGCACATTGCTTGGCATCAACCCTCATGCCAAAAGACAGCAGGACACAGAGGCACAGCAGTTTCCACTTTCCCAGCTTTTCCATCCCTCTGCTCCTCAAACGGAAACACCACTAGAAATTCACCTTTCCTTAGTAATACTGCTTCTTGGTCAGATCTTTACAATAAGTAGGATTCAAAAGGAAAAAAATAATTATTTCCTCCTCCTCCCTCCCCCTCCCCCCGATACTGGCATAAGCCATACACAAATCATAATTCCTAAAAATAACAAATTGCAGAACGGGGTAATCAGAAGTAAATTGATATTGATAAATAAGCTTTTCTTCTGTGCAGTAGGTGGTTTATTTTGATCTAATGAGTTTTATGTTTTCTGAGCTTTCAGATTCCATGATGAAGAGCCGTCCATGCTAGAATTACAAAGCACTTTGAAATATTGTAATTTTATGGCTCATTTTGTCAGGACTCTTGAAAATGAGATTTGTTCCCAGTGAAAAAATTTGCCCTTTTTTTCTTCCACTCCCTGCAGTGAAGGAAAAAATTCCTTTGTTAAATAAATACAGGTCAGCATATTTGTATGCATGTGGCAGGGGCAAGGATGGATGCATACAGAACAGGGAGCAAGGGAGCTCGGCTGCCACAACCCACCCAAGCCCAGAGATGGTGCTTGCTGGAGAAGGAGCATGAAAGATGCCCTCTCCGCTCCCTCCTTTCACCCCAAAAGCAAAGCTGAGGTTGGAAACATGGGTGTTTCCTCCCTGCCCAGCTCAGTGGATGCTCACAAAGCTGATGACAAGTTCAAGCTGCTCTGCACATCCAAGCTAATATTTGAATGTTTCCTCTAGCAAGGAAAAAGCTAAAGCTGTTACTTACTATTGACAAGTAACACCAAAGTTCCTCACATTTCCAGCAGTTTACTCCCATTTCCACACAAGGACAGGAGTGGAAACATGTTGTTTGGGACTGTGAGATGTTTGCTTTCCCATAGGAAGCAAGTGTTAGCTCCAAGACAATACTAACATGTTGTTTGACCAACAGTCCACAATCAGAAGAAAATGCCGTGTGTGAACTTCTCAGGCCATGCAGGAAAACTTTGTCTGGCTTGGAAGTGAAATTGGTTTTCCGAGTCATTGCAACTGCCATAAAACAATCACAGTGGCTGCCCAGCTCTGCATCAGCAACAGCGAACTCTCTACTGTAGCACACCCCAACCACGGGATCCCCAAGGAAAGACATTTAGTGCTACAAGTACAAGCATCCAATTCACCTCTTCATTCATATAATATTAAAGTAACACCCTGGGGGCTTTGGAAAGGGAATCCCCTTTCCCCACTGCTGCAGGCATGGCCACCCACCCTTCCATGGCAAAGGCAGGATGTTTCTTGGGTAGGTAAAAGATGAAATGCTCAATTTTTTTGTTGAGTGGGGCAGCACTGGCTCTACTGAGTCTCCAGCACTGGTTGCTATGATCTCTACAGTGACTAGCAACAATTTTCCACCACAAGACCTCACTAAAGCTGGAAGGGCAGCTCCGAATCTAGAAGGCAGACTGGGATGGGATATGGAGACCAAGACTCCCAGCTCTCTTCGGTCCTGTGCTGCATTAACACAGAGTCCAGCATGTGGAGGTAAGGCAGCAAAGGAGAAGGGCTGCAGAGAAGATGGTGCTAATGTGGGATGAAAAGGTGGAAAAGAAGCCAACAGCAACAGAGCTTAGCTTTAAAAAGAGGGGGGGAAAAGGAGAATAGGGATGAAGGATGGGAACTACTGCTTTAGCAGGAGTTAGAAAGCTGAACCTGGTGGAGTGCCATGCACAGTCTGGTCTCACAAGGCATGAACCTCTCTCTAGACTCTTAAAAAACATGCAACGATGGACAAAGTGGTAAATGCAAAGATGCTGAAGGCCTGACCCAAAGCCTGATGATGAATGAAAGCTCAGACACTTTCTTCTTGTGTCCTGCCTAGAAGAAGGAAGGCTTTCTTGCTGACCAAGGCCAGGCAGCAGCCTGGCTGGACTTCCAAGCACCACCAGCTGAACAATGCAGGAGAAGCGTCCAACATCCTCAAGCTCTAACATAACATTTGGTAATGCTGCCATGCATCCTGTGCTTACATATCCTAGGACACTCCTGCCTGCCCTGCTTCAGATGCAAGCACACACTTCTGTTTGGTTTGGGGACTTTAAAGAGGAGAAAAAAAAAGAAAAAAGAGGACATCTGTGAAGTGGAATTAAAGGGGAAAAAATGTTGCCCACTCTATTTACAGAAAAATAGGCACATGTAGCAGACATACAGTAGAACACTGTTTATAGAATCATAAGATCATTCTGGTTGGAAGAGACCTTTAAGATCATTGAGTACCAATGTTAGCCCAGCACTGCCAGGTCACCACTAAACCATGTCCCTCAGCACCATGTCTCCACAGCTTTGAAATCCCTCCAGGGAAAGGGACTCCACCACTGCCTTGGGCAGCCTCTTCCAGTGCTTGACAACCCTTTCAGTGAAGATATTTTTCCTCATGTCCAACCTAAACCTCCCTTAGCACAACTTGAGGCCATTTCCTCTTGTTCTATAACTTGTTCCTTGGGAGAAGAGACCAACTCCCACCTGGCTCCAATCTTCTTTCAGGGATTTGTTGAGAGCAAGTTGGTCTCCCCTGAGCCTCCTTTTACTATCACTCTAGTCCTTTGGCTCAGCTGATCCCTGCAGAACAGAAGTGAAGCCAGGGGCTTGGCAGAGTTATGAACTTGCAGAGGCAAGGAGGGACCCACACGGCACCTACCTCTGTGCCACACTCAGATGCAGCTTTGAACACAAGTGTAGTGGGTCTGTCTGAGCTGATTTTCCCCATACAGCCCTCATGCTGCAGTACTAGGACCCAGAGAGTGTTGATAACACACCCTTGTTATGACTATCAGTGCCCACACGGCACCAAAGGTACGGGGGGGGAGACAAGATCTGGGAGGGGATACAACCCGGACAGCCAACCCGAGCTGACCAATAGGATATTCCATACCATATGACGTCAGCTCAACTATAAAGGGAGGAGGACGGGGGGGATTCGGGGGAAGACGTTTGTCCTCCGAGCAACCAGTACACGTTCTGGAGCCCTGCTTCCCGGGACAGGCCCAACACCGCCTGCGGATGGGAAGTAGAGAGTAACGGCTTTGTTGCTTTTGCTTCGCGCGCGACCTTGCTTTCTCTGCTGTTTATTAAACTGCTTCTTATCATAACCCACGGATTCTTCTTTTCCATCTTACTCTCTCCCCACTTGCCTTGCTGACGAAGGTTTGGGTTGTGTGGGGGAGGGAGTGATAGAGGGACTAGGGGTGGGCACCGGGCACCCAGCCAGGGTAAACCCACCACAACAAGCATTGCCTCTTTGCAGCAGCAGGAGGAAGCACACTATAAGCTTCACTCTAAGTACACCCATAACAGTGTAAGCAATGCAATAAATATTCAGCATCAACTTCAAGAATGAGCCATCAGCCACAGAACCAGGACAGCCAGTAACCAAACTCCATCTCAAAGCCCTGTCAAAGAAGATGAGTTGGTTAGTTCGCTTCATTTTCCTCAGCAAACAACCATTGAAGCAGACACCGCTCCAAGCCTAATCAGCACAGCATACGTGCACACCCCAGATCTCACCCCATCTCCCTGCCTCCAGCTACTCCTAAGCTCCAGCCTGGATGTTTGCATCACTAAAAAGAAGCACCAAGGCTATTTGTTCAGTCCTCTGGTAAATCAAACTGCTGGCTGGAAAGGTAGATCTAAAAAAGTGAGAGAAATAGGAGAGGAATAGTCTAAAGGAAAGAGGTCCCTTCATTTATAGGGGAAAAAAACCCCAACCGAAATAAAAAAAAAAAAATAACCACCCTCACACTGAGCAACCCAAGCTGCTAAAGCTCTCAGTCCTTTTCTTGCCTCATCCAAATCAAGAGAGAAGTGTCCTTGCTGCTTTGGCACAAAGCTCACTTAACTTTCAGTGTGAGGCATTTTGCTGCAGCAGACCTTTTCGAGGCCCACCAGCTGTTCGAGCTAATAAAAGTGAGGCTCTGCCTGATGGACAAACACCGTGGGCACACTGTGGCTAATCACTTGCTGGCTGAAATTTTAGGAGAAGGGGAAAAAAACAAAGTGGTAGACACAGCACCAAGGAAAGGAAGATGGGGCTGCTTAGAAGGAACACACACACACACACACACACACACACCCCTCCAAAATCCTTCCATCCCAAACAGCAGCCCCCGAGAGCAGGGACTCAAACTGAAAGACAAAGGCATTCAGCAGAGGTGGAGTTATTTGGATTAATGACAGTAGTTCATCACCAGTGACAGGTTTGTTCATGTAAGTCCTTCTAGGACCCCAGCCATGGCTGAGGACCCTCTAAGCTGTCTGGTCCCTCTCCCACATGTCCTTTTCAAAGCTGCAGCAGCCCAGGCATCAGCATATTGCCCTATTTCCATCAGGATTTTGGCCCCGGTTGCTTTCTCCCCAGCATACTCCAAGCAGGACATCTTTCTCCCCTGGAGAGCAGCTTTTATATCAAATGCATAGATCAGAGCAAAGCAATTTAGGCTAAGGATGGAAAAAAGCCTCACTGCAACATTGGCTCTGGTAGAGGCTGGGGAAGGGATATTATGGCCCTTCCACACCTAAATCAGACACACCGAAATCACAAGACATCCAGCAAGATCCTTGACACTGGGTCATGTGTTCAAGAAGATGCTTCTGTGAGGCTATTCAGCAGAAAAAGAAAAATGTGTGCTTGGGATGGCTCCTCTGATCATCTATGGAGCACACTATGGAACACCTAGCAGAGCTACGTGCTAACATCTTTATGGACTGAAAGCCATCAGGCTCCATGACCAAAGGTTTCCTGCTCACATTGACCAAAGCTTTGAGTTTGGCACACTGCATGGTACAGCCCACGCATAAACAGTATTTCAGCTCCTCCTATGGTGTCCTGGTCATGACTAAACCGTGGGCAACATCTAGGACATCTGCAAGATCTAGGTGAGTCTTAACCACTGGGATTCCCCATGTCAGCTGCAGAAGCTGCCTGTTGAAATAGGGTCTGCCAGCAAGGCAAGCATGAAGGCATGAACCTTCATGTGTGAAGGTCTTGTGTGATAAAAGCCCCAAACTGACCCTCATCCTCCTGTAACATTAGAAAACTTATTAGAGGAAAAATGATGCTGTAGTGAGAAAAAGCAGAGATATTCTGGGGTGCACATTGAACTATTTATGCTCACAGAGCAAACCTGCAGCTACATCAGCCACCTGCAAGCAGCCGGGACGTTTTACACCCTAGCAAGAGCACACAGGCCAAACCCTCATCAAACCCACCCCATATCCTAAAGCTTCTTAAATTTAAACTGTGCTCAAGGCCATCTAAGAAACTTCATAAATTAAATCCTCTTTTTAAGATGTCCTCACGACCCTGGACACTCCTGGGGCTGCTCCAAAGAGGATTGTAGTGCCCTTCTTCCTTTGCATACCTCCATCAGGTCAGCAGAGAAGCTACCATATCATGGACATTTTTCTGGAGGTTATTGCAGAAGAAAATGTTTCTGGTGCTACTTCACTGCTATATTCAGGTGATGTCCCTGGGAGGGACACGCAGCCTTCGCTTCTTTGCTGGGTGCCCTTCCCAGGCAAGCTACAGTTAAGAGCCAAGCTGTGCAGATCCCATTTCTCGCAAACATTGTTTCTCCCACTTATCACAAAAAAACCCCTAACAACCAAACATCAATTTTTACAGTTTCCCATAAAAGGAGTGTTTTACGACTTCATCTTAAACCAAAACATTCTATTTTCACAACACTATCTCGACTTGGTGCTACAAAACCTACAGTTTGCCTCTCGAAACAAGAGAGCTTTGTGCTGGGGAAGGAGGGAGGAAGAGAGAGGGGGAAGGGGGTGAAGAAGGAAAATGGAATTGCAAAGGGATTTCCTTGTCTCTTATCCCAGGATAAGGGAGAAAGAGATGATGGTAAAACTTCCTCAAAACACCCACCTGGATTTTGACAAACGCAAGTTTCCACTGGAAATAACTTATTCCACAAAAAAAAAAAATAAATTAGAAAACAATTCATGCATCAGCTCTATCCCATAGCACACCAAGGCCACATGCACGAGCAACCCCAGGCTGCTGCAGGATGCTCTGGGAAGACTGTGGGAAGGAGATGGGCTTGTTGTGTGCAGTCCACTGGCAGGCACTGGGAAAGTGGCAGCTCTGCCAGCCCTTCTGACCCCCTCAACATCACGAGATCTGCCACCATACGGGGCTTTTCCCCCAGCACAAGGAAGAAAATCCAAAAAAACCCAACAATAAAAGACATGTTCCAGCATAGAAAACTTCCCATTCCAGCATCATGCCCCCTAAAAAACACTGGTGGGTAAGTGAGGAGAGGCAGCTTGGGGAAGCGAGAGTGCTTGGCAAGAGGGTGCTGGCAGCACCCACAGGCATCGCTGGCACAGGATTGGGTTTGGATTAGCCCTTCCCATGCAGGGTACCCATGGGAGAGTCCCAGGCTCTGCCCCTGACCCAGTCAGAGCCGGTATTCACCCTTGGACACGCAGCACATCATCCTGTCCCCCGTAGCCTTTTATTTGGCCAAATAAGCTACCCCAGCTGTGCTTTTCCTTCTCCCTTTTTTTTTTGTTAAAAAAAAAAAAAAAAAAGTGTTGGCTTTTCTATCAGCAGCCTTATTAATTTTTTTTAAAATCTTTTTTTGTCAGGTCTTTACTACCAACACCAAAGATTTTATATTTTCCCCAATTAAATGTAGGTAATGAAGCCCCACACCTGTATTTCCAGCTGCAAGCGGGCACAGGCTATTATTTGCTTTCACATAGCATCCCAAAATCCTGGACCAGAACAAAAGGGCTGATGCCAGGTAGATCAAACCGAAGAACACCACTGGGGAAAACCTATCCCTGCCACAAAGAGCGTACAGCCGGAACATCCCGAACCAACCCCAAACTCTGCCAGTTAAAAGGATGGGGAACCATAATTTAGCTGGTTGGTTTTAATAGGGACCAGACTGTTGAAGTTTGAGCATTTTCTTTAAAGAAAGGCTCTGGCAATGACTCCAGACAGTTCAAAACTAAAGGTGCCTGGTCAATGCCAAGTTGGATGTGTGCAGGGGTCGGTGGCCAGAAAAAAAATTATTTAAAGAAAAAAGGATTGCAGGGTTTAGGGGGGTTTTTTGAGGATTAAGGAAACAAAGAGCAAACAAAACAGCAAAAAAACTCAAATAAAGTGTTTTCTCGAGAAATATAAAGAAACCATTCAGGACGAGTTTGTCATTTGAAAAAGCTGGTTTTCCATCTATGTTTTTGAAGGTATTAAAGCAAAAACTCCCTCTCATCGCAGCTCAGCCCCGCACAGCTCCCAGCACCTCACGTCTCTGAAGAAGTTCAGCCCGGGCTCGCCCGAGAAACTTTGCAGCTTCTCACTGCCTTCTCTTCCCGAGCCAAACTCCAAACGAGAGCCGAGGATGGGTTTGGGGACGGGGGGGGTGAACGAGGTTTGTTCCTTCAGGGGCAGAAAAGCAGACAGCAACACGCGTTATTGTTATTTTTGTTGCTAAGAGGGGGGAAGTTTGAGTTCCCCGTGTCCTGCCGCTGAAACGACCGCACTGAACAACCTCCCCCACCCCGAAATTAATAACAATGATGATGATGATGGCAGCGCTCACCTCAAATATGTTATCCCCTCGGTGGAAGCAGATAAAGGAGGTTTAGAAAGGAGGACGGCGCGCAAAGCCACCCCCGGGGTGGAGTGGAGGGGTAGCGGGTGGGGAGGGAGGGATGTCAACGGCTCCGCGCATCCTCTGCGCTCCCCAGCCCCTTAAATCAATAAATAACCGCGGAATAAAAAAAACTCTCTGGAGCATTACCTGTGGCTGGGGTGTCCGCGCCCTGTGTCAACGGTGACTCCCCATGTTCTCCCTCCCCCGCCTCCTCCCACGGCGGCTACCGGCCCCGCCGCCCTGCCAGCCGAGTGAGCCGCCGCGGGAGGAGGAGGAAGGGGTGGGNGGCGCTGGCCACGTGTAGTTAACTCAACCTCCTTAGTTTTAATATTACTATTTTTTTTTGTTGTTATAATCATTATTTTCCTGACCTTTGTGAAGGTCTGGGGATCACGTAAATCATTCATGAGTGGGAAAGCAATACGGGCATTGCCCTGGCCCCAGCACCGCGCTGGCAGGCATGCCAAGAGACCTGCGTGCAATTATTCCTTCTGGCTCCTCTCCCCCCCGGGCACCCAGAACCTCTGTTTCTACAGACACCGTGTTCTATTTGCCATGCCACCAATGCATGTTTCCATCCAACTCTTCATGCTCTTACCACCAGACCTCTTTCAGCTTTCTTAAACAAGCCAGGACTTCACAAGACAAATACCTGCCTCCAGCACAATCACTTTCTACAAATATTTTAGGGAAGGCGCTAAAATCCCACCACTTCATCCCGATTACTGGGTTCAGTTTTGGGGCCCTCACTCCAAGAAGGACATCAAGGTGCTGGAGCATGTACAGAGAAGGGCAATGAAACTGGCAAAGGGTCTAGAGCACAAGTCTTATGAGGAGCAATTGAGGGACCTGGGGCTGTTGAGCCTGGAGAAAAGGAGGCTCAGGGGAGACCTTCTCACTCTCAACAACTCTCTGAAAAGGAGGTTGGAGTCAGGTGGGGGTCAGTCTCTTCTCCCAAGGGACAAGTGATAGGACAAGAGGAAATGGCCTCAAATTGCACCAGGGGAGGTTTAGGTTGGACATTAAGAAAAAATTATTCCCCAAAAGGGTTGTCAAGTTCTAGCCCAGGCTGCCCAAGGCAGTGTGGAGTCACCATCTCTGGAGAGGTTTCAAAGCCATGTAGATATAGTGCTGAGGGACATGGTTTAGTCATGACCTGGCAGTGCTGGGTTAATGATTGAACTTGGTGATCTTGAAGGTCTCTTCCAACCAAAACAATTCTATAATTCTATGATTTCTTGCCTTCTTGAAAGCAACAAATCCATAGAAAGCAGCCTGCAATGACACCAGTCCCCATATCAGGGGGGTGATACAGCCTCACGTTCCCAGACCCCAAGAGGACCAGGGCTTTGGGTCTGTCCTGCCACATATGCACACACAAACCTCCCACCGCTTGGAGGAGCTTTCCCTTCTNGAAAGGAGCGGCTGACGCGGGAGGCGCAGCGAGCGCCCCTTGCCCAGGTAACGGGTATTTCAGCTCTGAATCCAAAACCGAGCGCAGCATCACACTCACACCCCCCCATCCCCAGCTCCGGGGACAGCGAGCAGCNAGACCTCTTTCAGCTTTCTTAAACAAGCCAGGACTTCACAAGACAAATACCTGCCTCCAGCACAATCACTTTCTACAAATATTTTAGGGAAGGCGCTAAAATCCCACCACTTCATCCCGATTACTGGGTTCAGTTTTGGGGCCCTCACTCCAAGAAGGACATCAAGGTGCTGGAGCATGTACAGAGAAGGGCAATGAAACTGGCAAAGGGTCTAGAGCACAAGTCTTATGAGGAGCAATTGAGGGACCTGGGGCTGTTGAGCCTGGAGAAAAGGAGGCTCAGGGGAGACCTTCTCACTCTCAACAACTCTCTGAAAAGGAGGTTGGAGTCAGGTGGGGGTCAGTCTCTTCTCCCAAGGGACAAGTGATAGGACAAGAGGAAATGGCCTCAAATTGCACCAGGGGAGGTTTAGGTTGGACATTAAGAAAAAATTATTCCCCAAAAGGGTTGTCAAGTTCTAGCCCAGGCTGCCCAAGGCAGTGTGGAGTCACCATCTCTGGAGAGGTTTCAAAGCCATGTAGATATAGTGCTGAGGGACATGGTTTAGTCATGACCTGGCAGTGCTGGGTTAATGATTGAACTTGGTGATCTTGAAGGTCTCTTCCAACCAAAACAATTCTATAATTCTATGATTTCTTGCCTTCTTGAAAGCAACAAATCCATAGAAAGCAGCCTGCAATGACACCAGTCCCCATATCAGGGGGGTGATACAGCCTCACGTTCCCAGACCCCAAGAGGACCAGGGCTTTGGGTCTGTCCTGCCACATATGCACACACAAACCTCCCACCGCTTGGAGGAGCTTTCCCTTCTGCCAGACCCCATCCCAAGCAGCTTTAATTAAAACCCTAAACATAAACAAGTGCAGTTTGCACTGCTAAAGTCCCACCTGGCAATGCCAGGACCCCTCCCATCCCCTCACCTTCTCATCCTTCCTCCCAGAGCAGCAGTGGGCAAACACCTCTGCAGGAGCAGGAGGGGATAATTAAGCCCTTGCCTCTCTCGAGCAGCTTCTGTTAATTAGGCAATTTTCACAGCTCCTGGGCTGATTGATTTGAATTGGGCAGAGGGCTGCTCCTGGCACCCTCAGCTTGGTCCTGGGGAGGGGGAGACCCCCAGGATGAGAGATCCTCACCCATGCTGAGCAGGAGCCAAACTTGAGCCCTGTGTTGCAGACAGAACCAGCCCTGGCATGCCAGCAGCTGTTTGGGGGTTAAAACCAAAAGTCCCCAACAAACAGATCAGAGTGATGAGTTGCCTACAGTAAACCAAGCTGCTGACAAATTTACCCTCTATACCTGAGCTCACCCCAAAGTCACAGGTCACGAGTGCAAAGGGCACAGGTGTTACAGCTGTGAGGGCTGAGCTGAACCCACACTGACCCAGGTGATTTTTCCTCTCTCCTGGGCTTTTCATCCCTACCTTGTCTTCTTCATCAGCACAAGGCAGCCAGGATACCTGTGCTGTGCCAATTCCATAAAGTCAAGGAACTAATTAGTGAAGAAACAACAAAAAGGAGAAGGGAAACCAAAGCAAAACCATATGTTTAAGCAACTTGAAGGCACATTCCAGGCTTGGTTGTTGTCTGCAGCCACTCTGACTCTGCACAAGTGATGTCTCACTTAATGACTCTCATGATAAATTCAGGTCAACATTTTTATTTAAATAAAAGTACATCGCTCCTTGGCTTAATCACTGCCTGGTTCCTACGCCTTGGCTTCACACCACGGATTTCAACTCACATCCTGACCAGTTTGAAGACCTATCACCTCTTTTACATGTTGGTTCTAATGAAGCCAAGTTCCTCATGGCCTGTGGGTCCAGCTTGGACTCCTGGTCCAATTCTCAGTGGCTACAGCCTTTTGGGAAAAACTGATGGGACTTCACGACCGAGGTTCACAAAACCCACCAGAATTCAGCCTCTTGTGAGCTCTGTCTCTCTATCAGGCTTGGTTTAAATCAGGCAGCAACAGCAATATCTGTGTGGTGGCTGGACCTCAAACCAACTTACCAAGTTGGTGTTCCCAAACTCCTGTCTGAAGGAGGCAATGTCGCTCTGAGATTCAGCCCGCAGGGGATATGCCATCATAACTGCCTTTCAACAAGCTCATAACTGGGAAAAAAAAGGACTGAAATGAAGTGATGCATTGCGAGCATAGGGATGCTCCCAGTTGCCACTGGGATTGGAGGCCACCACAATTAGTGCCAGCCCTACAAGGCAGGGAACACAGCACTTAGCAGGAGCGTTGGGATAACCTTCCTGCTATCCCAGCCTCTCTCCACATGGAAACCTTATATTTTTTGAGCCAGATTCCATGACCTCCCCTCTCTGCCATGCCTATGGAAGCAGAGCAGCCACTACAGAGCCTTCACAGACTCCTGGCACCACTCGCTCAACCTTGAAATTGTACTGCAGGGCTTCTCCCCCACTCATTTTCTGTCTAACCACAGAACAGTTCTCCATCCAACCATCCCCACAGTGCATCACTCCTCTCTCTGCCTTCCCCTGGCCCTTCTGCTGTGAGAGGCTGGATTGCCATTTGTCTCCAAATCTTTAAATAGATGAAATACCACATGGAAAGTGGGTAAAAAGCAGACATGTGAAATCCTGCCCAATTAATGTACCTAATTATCTCTGCTTTCCTTGGACCACGTACTGCCATGGACCCCAGGGCCTGCCTGGACATCAGCTGCCCGACAACCAGCATGTACAATGTTGTGCCATTGGTCATTTCTTCACACCTCTTTTCTCCCAGGAGTCTCCCACAAGATTCCCTTGATGCGCTTCCCCAAACCACCATACCTTTTCCTGTACCATGCAAAAGTGGAGGAGGGCTTTTTGCTCAGGGAGAAGCAGCTCATGCCTTTTGCTGTCACTTCTTGGGGGACACAGTGATTTTGTGCCCCTAGACCACAAGCCCCTCAGGGGATGGTGATGTCCTCCATTGCCCTCAGCTTTCCAGCACCCTATGTCATGGTGAGGGTCAGGAGGGCAGCCCAAGGGAGGCAGTTCCTCCCCCCTGCCTGCACCATGCTACCCTCTCACCTGAGTTGCAGAATTAATTTGTACAGAGATCATGGGGTTTTCTTGTTGACCACCTGTGCTGTGACTGACAGTTGAGTCAGTTTTTCCAGTGTGAAATTAATTTCCAGGTCCATTTCACACAGAATTTTAAGGCCAATATTAGGATCACGCTGTTTGTTTAGGAATTTATGAGTGGAGGAAGCTGGAAAGAAATCTGAGCAAAGTTAAGGGATTGCTCACATTTTCTCTCTCTGTAGAAGAAAAGTGCTGAAAGAGCAGCTGGTTTCTTTTTTCCTTTAAAAATAGAGAAATGCTGCACTTCAAAATCCATCTTTTTAAGGTAATAGTCCATATGGAGGGTAAAGCAAATGTGTCTAAAGGTGGTGGGAAGGGCAGGAGCTGGGCACACATTTGTAGCATGTGCCCAATTCTTGTGGCACCTTTCATGAGGTGGGTCCAGCTGAGCTACCCCTGGACCAAGCATCCCCAGTGCAAAGGGCACTAAATAGCCAGAGTTGCAGCATGGTGTTAATACATAGTCAGAAGTATCCAAGTGGGATCTCCAAAAAGCCTTGCAAGACCACCACAAGCAGACCTGGCCCAAGCCCTGAAGCTCTGCCCTTTGTAGACCCCGAAGCAGCCCGTTTGCAAAATGCATCATCTCCCTTTGTAGCCCAATTTGGAAGCAGGCAGGACACACCCCCTGCTAAGACACTGAGAGAGCCCAGGGGCCCTGGCTGGGCTTGTTTTATCCAGAAGGGACTAATTAGGATAAAAACAACCCCTTCATACCAACTCTCTGAGTAGCTGTGGGTGCTTTCCACTGGCTTTTGAAACAGCTCTCAGTGTGATTTCCTACCAGTGGGGGATGTTTGTAAATTCACAGAACAGTGAGGGTTTGGTGATGATTGCAACAGGCAATCTTGAGCAAGATCAGTTAGTGTGAGAGGAGGACAGCTTTGCGAGCCAGGTCCTTTACTCCCCAAGAGGTGACCACCCTGAGTCACTTCACATCACCCACCAAAAGCATCTTTCTCTTAGCTTCGAGCACTACTTTACAGCCAGGGTGGGGGTTTTTTTCCCCTCAGTTTTTCTTTCTTCCTCAGCAGAGTAAAAGGTGCCATCTACAGGCACAGCATCCATAGGACACCCTTCTGGATCTCCTCTGCCCAGGCTGGACGGGTCCTCCTGTCCCATACCACCATACCCTTCACTCTGTCACCTTCCCTGCAGTGCAGTCTCCGAGCTGAGTGTCTGGGTTGCCCACTTTTTGAGGTCAAGGACTACACAAAGCGCTGTGCCAGGTAGAAGATGACCTCCCTCTTGGGCACCCTCTGTGTAAGCTTGATGGTAACCCAGGGAAGCAGCAAGACAAAAACACAAGGGAAAGTGATCACCATTTGCACAGCCAGGAAGGAACAAAGGAGACACAAAGTAAATTTGGGGGACATAAAGTAAATTTGGGCACACAGTTGCCTCAAAGGAAACCTGATGAGCACCCGTGCTGTTTCCCCAATGACCCAACTTCCAGCCCCATGGGTCTACGTGAACTGCTCATGCCCACATCCTGCTCCTCTTCTGTGTTGCTCTGCTCTTCCAGTTTAATCTTTTTTGGCTGGGGTGCCTGTAATTTAAGGAGGTAAGCCAGGAAAATAATAAACTGTAGGAAGAAGTACAAATAACATCTCATAAATTCTCCTCTGTGTGACTACAGGATAGTGAGGGGGAACTCCTGAGCAGCTGAAGCGAGGTTGCACACAAGGGAACACAAGCCCAGCATGGAGGTGCTTGCCACTTTTGCTATGAAGAGCTGTTGCTGCTGTTTAAGGTCAAAAATGGGTACTTAAAGGGGGCCTATCAGAAAGACGAGGACAATCTTTTTAGCAGGGCCTGTTGCGACAGGACAAGAGGTGATGGTTTTAAACTCAAAGAGGGGAGATTTAGACTAGAGAGAAGGAAGACATTTTTGACACTGAGGGTGTTGAAACCCTGGCTCTGGTTGCCCAGAGGCGTGGTTGATGCCCCACCCCTGGAACCGTCCTCTGCTCTAAGCAACCTACTGTAGTTGAAGCTGTCCCTGCTCACTGCAGAGGGGTTGGACTAGATGGTCTTTAAAGGTCCCTCCCAACCCAACTTAACCCAGTCTATGATTCTATGGAAAATGAGGTTAGCAGATCTCCGAGGTGATACATTTAAAAATCAGAGCCAGATGAAGGTCCAATGGGCCAGTCACACATTGCTGTTGAAGCTCCCAAGGTTGCCACCCAGTGGAGGTGTAGGAGAGCTCTACCCACCTCACCAAGACAAAGGCTCAGCAGAAAAAGGTGATGTCAAAGAGTGGAGCCAACACCAGGCACATGCACTCACTTGCTCCTCATATGCAGACACACACCTGGCACTTGGTACCTCTTTAAAGCCCCTTCCCAAACCCAAGCCTTCGGTTTCATATTAAAAGCATTTGTCAAAGCAGACACTCCATCCTGTGCTGTTGGGTACCCAAAGCTGTGCAGCACAGAGCAAGGCAGGGTTTCAAAATCTGGAATTGAAGCTGAACTGGAAGGGGAGGGTGGTGTGTGCACCTCATCCATCAGCAGGCAGGGATGGCAGAGGGAGCAGACCTGCTGGCTCACTCGGCTTTGCCCAGCCTGCTATGGGCATGCTGAAATTCATGCTCAAGCCAGCCCCAGATACTCTACCCACTCCCTCCACCGTGGCATGATAAATTAGGAGGAAAACTTTCTCAGCTCAGTTTGTTCTCACAGTGCCGTCCAACAGAGCACAAGCCTGTCTAATCAGAAGCTACAGTCCTTCGCCATCTGTTTAGGGCCTAATTACAAATGCAGAAAAATAATGTGCTTTACAATTGCACCAGTAAATGCTGTAAAATGATTTAAATGCATGCATATGTTCCCTGCAGAATTCAGCATGCAGCTGCAACTTCTTCTTCTCCTCACATTAGGCACACAAATCAAGGGAAAAAATACCCCGATCTGACAAACAGCATGTCCCTGGGATGGTGATTTTTATCTTTTTTTTTTTTTCACCTGCTGGAATGACAAACAGGACTTTTTTGTAACAATTCATTCAACAGTGTTTTCTTTGCTTCCATTTTAAAAACTGTTTATCACCATTCTGTAAATATAGTACAAATTACTCCATAAAACATGTAAAAGGAGAACAGCAGCTAGGCAAGCCTGCAGCTGGTTGGTGAGATTTCAAAGCCGAGTTTTTCTTCCTCTGGGCTGCCTGTTGGGGGGCAGAATCAGCTTGGCTCATCTGCTGAGGACCATAGCCCTCCTTGACCCCTGCTGAAGGGGACTGCCACCGTTTTGAGGATGCTTGCCACAAAGCCACAGAGGTTGGCCAGTTTCAACCACATGCATGCAAACATGTGCAAAGGGGAAAAAGAGCTAAAATACCTTGAAAATACCTCTTCCATGGTTGTGGAGGTGGAGGCTTCAGTGTTTTGGAGAGGCAGGGGTCAGAGAGCATCACCTCATCTGTGGTGGGGTGAGAGTGGCTGTGCAGCCCAGGAATCCTGCTGCCCATACAGATGAAGCTGCCCCAGGGTAGTAATTAAGAGCGAGGTCATCCATGCTGGCCCTTGGCTAGCCATGGGGACCACCAGAGCTCATTAGGAGCTTTGTCAGGACACAAGAGACCTGGAGGGATGCAGACCTGCAGGGAAGCTCCATGTACCACCACCCTAGCAACCCTCACTCCCACAGCTGAGCCACCAAAGGCAACCCCACTTCAGCTGGCTGGGCTTTTGACCTGCTGCGCATCCTGGTAAAACACTGAAAGGGTGAGTCCTGTCCCAAAACACACACAATGGAGTGGCTGAGAGGCAGCAGAGCTTCTCTTTGGTCATCACCAAGACAATGCTGAAGGGTACCGAGATTGTTTCAAAGATGCTTCCACCTCCCGAAAGGTAGCAGTGCTGCACCAAAACCTCTATAATGCAAAGGCTGGTATCAAAGAAGGAGAGATAACAGCATTTCTACCCTGTAGGGCAGTCCACTGAGTGGGGACAGGCTAGACAAGGTTTGGGAGATCAGAGAGAAAGAGGGAAAGTAGCTTGCCACTGATGGGAGTTGAGCATCACTCCGTAACAAAAGTTCCCTTTCATAGAATCATAGAATTGTTTTAGTTGGAAGAGACCTGTAGTGGGTCTGTCTGAGCTGATTTTNTTTCAGATTAAGTTCAACCATTAACTTATCACTATGAAGTCACCATCAAACAACGTCCCTCAGCACCGCATCTACATGTCTTTCATAGAATCATAGAATGATTTGGGTTGCAAGGGACCTCACAGATCATCTAGTTCCTGCCCCCCAGCTGTGGGCAGAGATACCTTCCACTAGACCAGGTTGCACAAGGTCCCATTTTGCTCCTAGAGTACGTTTGCTTTAAAGCCCCAAATACCTACACTTAAATGCTCTATCTCTGAAGCAGGGAGGAGTAGCTGGCACCACTAAGCTGAGAGAGAGGACAAAATCAGGTTGGGCATAGGCTGTTACTCTCCTTTGAGCAGGAGCTGCAACTGATGTGGCTCCTCTGCTTTCTGCCCTCTCATCCAACTTCCTCCTGCTCCCCATGCCCTCCCATCTTGCTGGTGTCTCTTTGCCAGCTCATAGCTTTCATCTCCCCTTGGCCAGTTGGATCGAACACCAAAGGCCGCTGGAGAAGCCAGCGTGGGGCAGACGCAGCAGGGCCAGGGGAGCATGGAGGCTCCAGCTCGTTTTGCCAGCAATGCTGGCCTCAAGTGCCGGGCAAACAGTGGCTCTGCCGCTTGGCAAAACGGCAAGGATTCATGCCCATCTTTGATATAGTTTCCACTTCAGGGGCCCAGCCTCATGAATTTTGCAAGTGCCTGCATCGCTCATTTTATGCCCATCGGTGAGACAAGGCCAAGACCCGCAGAGTGCACGTGGGCCAGCTCACCACCCGCTTTCCTCAGCTGAAAGATGGTGAAAACATTTACAACCCTGCCAGCCTCTCAAGCAGCTGAGGGGGGGGTGTTAAAGAGATAAAATCTGGCAATGTCCTTTTGGACAGGGGAGGAAGAGCCATGGACCCAGCTCAGCTCCTGAGATCTTCTTCAGGACCTTGGGTGTCCCAGGTCCAAAGAAAGACCGGGGGAGCAACTCACTCTGGTAAAGTTATGAGGAAGTTTTTTTTTTCCTAGAGGAAAATGTGTAATCTGGCTAAATACCATGAAGTTTTGAACCTCGCAGCATCTCTGCTGGCTGTCCCACCTCGGTGCTGGTGTAGAGTAGGGAGGATGCATCACTCCTGAACTGGGAACTGGGCTCAATGGTTTCATTCCCTCTTGAAGATACATTATTTAAAACCATCCAGGAATAAACTGTGGTTGCATTTCAACTAACACATCTGAGACACAGCCTCCTTCATTTTGCCCCTTTCCCTTGTCATTCTGTGTTTCCTTATCCAGAGCTCTTTGCTATGGCCTAAGCAGAGCACCAGATGCGACTTCACCCGGGCAGTATATGGCAGTAATTACTTCCCTGCTGCCATATGCAACACCCTATAAATTATCTGTCCCCTTTTGCAGGGGGATTGCCTACATGCTTATGGCTCAGGCTGCCTGTCAGCATCCATCCCCGTACCACAGCACTCCCACCAGCAGTCCCTGTCATATATTCAGACTTGATTCTTGCCCAATTTAAACCGATACTGGTTTTTTCCTCTTATTTCTCTAACTTTCCTTAGCTGGACACCATCAAAGACAAAGGATAAATTTCCTTTTTGCTTGCCTTCCCCTGCAGATGAAGTAAGTATGCCCTACCTGCAGATCATTTGGAGATCTTAAATTAGAATAACCGGGCTCTTAAAGCAGCTCTTTCCAGGCTCCTTCACCCAGCCCTGGTCAGTGACTTCTCCAAGTTTACAGTCCAAACTGAGAGAGAAAGAAGACCACAAGGAAAAACGCAAGCCAAAATCACATGCATTGCTGCATCTCCAAGAGAAATCACTCCAGACACCAGCAGTTGCACAGTATCAAGAATTAACTTTATTAGCAATGATACCAGATAAGTCCTATCTCAAGAGGTATTTCATCTGTAACACGAGGGAGAGGATCAGCAGAGGTGCAAAGCAGTCAGCAAACAAGCATAATCTCATCGTACCTGGGACCAGGGGAAAATGTATGAGCTGAAGAGAGCAGACTAAGGGGCAGGCTCTCAAGTGGGAAGCAGTCAAGGCCACAAAGGGTCATTCTGGTTGCCAACATGATTTTGGTTTGTGCTTTCAAGCCGTGATCGACTACCACATTACTTCAGTGCCCACAGAGGTGATGGGAATGCATATCCCCACAAGCAGCACCAAGCATCACTATCCTCAGTCCTTGGGCTGTCCCTCAAGCTGAGGTGGACCTTCACCTGGGTCTACACTGGCCAAAGCAGCCCCTGGAGAAGCATCAGGGGCTGAAGGGCTGCAAACCTACTGAAGTGACTAGGTTGAGAGCACAAATGTGCAAAGTCACGTGCCGTAAAACTGCTTCTCAGGACCACACACCCTGTAAATATTCCACTTGTGTCTGGATTTTATAGTTAAATAAAAATCAGCCATAAAGCAAAACTGTCTGTATGGCCAACAAGCCCAGAATGTACCAGTTCACCTCTCCTAGACCATAAATCCACTGAATTTGAGAAAACAAATACAATAATTGTATTTAGTCCAGGCTGCATTTGCATTTGGAAGTTTAAGTGACTTTAAAAGCCAGTCCTCTTTGGGTGGGCCATATTTTTGGGTGACACAGTAGCCCACCCCTCTGCAAAACATCTGGAGACCATATGCTGCCTCTCCACATAAATTAATTTAATCAGTTTCATCACACCAGAGCCTCTCTAATACTTCTCCCTGGTTTTGACAGACCTTTCTCAAGACAGACTGAAGGCACCTTAAAAATGGTAGGTCAGAACCACTTAGCATTTCACTTTCCTTGGGATTCAGCTACAGACAGGTAAGTTGGTGTCCACAAATGTCACACGATGGTCACAGCAGGAGAAGTGGTCTCAAGCTGGACATGACATACAGCCCCTGGCACTAGAAGAACCATGCTGGGAGGTGGATGATCCCTCAATTCAATCTGATCTGGAAAAACTCAAGCAAACAGGAGTTCAAGTGGAGAGATTTCCCTAACATATGCTTTTTTGTGGCATGAATGTACAAAATTCCCCCTGAAACAGTACCCTGCTCCCTAGTGCAGTTGTTATCCGCTCCAGAAGCTTGCTTGAAGGTGCTAAAGGGCTCAAATTCCCTTTGTCTCAACACCACCAACACAGCTTGATGAAGGGGGATACTCAAGACCATCAAAACACTGCAGGGTTAAACTCGTAATAATAAGGCACCAAAACCCAAGGTGCTGTCAAAAGCCCCAGTTTCAGCTTGAAACCAGCCTGGTGGCACCAGCAAGCCACCCTTGCCCACTTGGACTGGGTTGAGGGACACATTTCTCAGTGCCTCATGTACTCCCCTGAACTCCCTGAGGAGGATGAGGCTTTTTTTGCCCATTTTCTCCACTCAAGCCAGGGAGTGACAAACATTGGATGGGACCTCCCAAGCACAGGGGACACCCTTTCCCACAAGGAAGACTTTCCCCCTGGATGCAGCCATCCCTTCTCTAAACAGGCAGCCTGCCCCAAAACTATAGCATGCCTGGCTTTTGGGGGAGAAAAAACCCTAAATAATCAACAGCAGCACCACAAACTGAGGCCATCCCACCTGGCTGCTCCTCTACAGGAGGTGGACAATGAGGACAGAGCACGCAGACCCCACAGCCAGACCCAGCATGAGATAAAATGTCATAACCACCCCCACCGCCTCGGCTAGCTCTTTTGGCACGATCTTTGGGCCATAGACCATGACCAACGTCCCCAGGTAGCCATTGCTCAGCCCCAGCAGCACTGTGAATACCACCGGGTAGACGTCTTGGTGGAAGACCACCGTCTGTATATGAGCCCGGGGTTGGTAGTTGCTGAGGATGAAGAGAGGGAGGAAGATGGTTCTGAGGAGGATGAGGACAGGCAACAGCTTGCTTTTGGGGCCAGGCACCTGGATCCAGGCGGTGATCTGCCTCCCACACCAGTCGGCAAAGTTGTACAGGAGGAAACTGGTGAGAGGTGCAAAGTACTTGGTGCTCCACGGGCTTCCTGAGGGCTTGCTGACTGACTCAATGTTGGAGGAGAGAGAAGGGAAGATGATGATGGAGATAAAGAAGACATAGAAGAGGCAGAAGCCAAGGAGGGCGGTTTTCTGCAGTATGGGGCAGAGTGGGGGGATGCCAGTGTTTTTGGAAAGGAAGGAGGTATTTGCGGTGCTTCCTGGCTCTGCTTCATCCTCCACAGAGCTGTTGGGCAGCACAGTGGCCAGAGACGGGCTGTCCTTCTGGCTGCTCATGTAATACCTGGAAAAAGAGAAGGAGGGAGATTATTAGCCAGATGTACAGGGGGAAGCACAAACTGAGATTTGGAGAGAGAGGAGGAGAGAAATTGGCGATGCCAGGATGTCTGCTGGACCCAGCAAAGGAGGTTGCAGTGACTTTGTCACCCCTCCAGCTCCAATCTCATATGGAGAAGTGACCCTCAGGGACTCACCACCCCCTCTTCCCCACCACAGGGATCCCTTAACACCTTTGGTGGTTCACAAGGGGAACCTACTGCATGCAGGTGTTTGGGGGACAGGTGGTTTCGGAGGCTGCAAGCACTAACAAGACCAATAGGTCATGCACATCACTGCATGATGTTGCAGATATGGACACCTTATGGAGACCCACCTATGAAGAGCCCAAGTTATGGCTCCCTGCTAACTTCATGCGCTTTGGAAGCACTGGTGCCATGTCAGCACCTCTGTTCTCCCAGAAGTCTTGACAGAAACTCATCATATGCCAGAGCCAGGGCTCAGTTTCAGTCTGTGGTTTTGGTCAAATGGGGAAGCGTGGCTGGTGGCAGCACAGCACTGGAGCTAGAGCATGTGGAATAGAATGCTGGGGGGGTGACGGGACAGGGACCAGCACAGAAAGCATCTCATGGTTCATCCCAGCAACCTTATTCAGCATTAACAGTAGCAAACCCTCTTGACACATGCTTGTGGGATGCCCATGGCAGGCTGGTGCACGCACCTGGAGTACTCCAGCCTGGGAAGGAGGAGGTACACCATGACGCAGACGATGATGAAGATGTCAGCAGTGAGGAAGTAGGCCAGGGCGCTGTCCGTAACATCAGCTGCTGCCGCCAGGTCTATCACAGAGGCGATGGCGCTGATTGTGCCACCCATGGCCTGACCTATGCCACGGAACAGAGTGCTGGAGCTCAGCGCCCAGGGCCAAGCAGGCCCCATGTGAGGGACATCAAGGTGGCAGAGAACAACCCACAGCACTTCCAGTGAGGCAGACTTTGATGCAGAGGGGTATCCCAGAAACAGCAGCATACTCTTATTAACCCATGGGAAGCAGCTCACCCCTGTGCCTCACACGCTGGTCCCCAACTTGGCTCAGAGTGCAGCTCCACACACCACCTCACCTTCATTTCTACACCTCCCTGTAATACAGCTATTTGTGTAGCTCCATCACAGCCCAGGTCCTGTGCTGCATCCCCTTCCAGCACTACACAAAGGTCAGATGGGACCCAGCCTGCTGTGCTTACATGGGCCAAGTCCTGCAGAGAAAGTCCAAACCCTGTCCAAAACCTAAACCTGGCTTTCCACCAGCACAAACATAAGCACCTCTCTTCTGCACTCTCCCAGACGGGATTCAAGCCACCAGCAACAGGTATCCCACCTCAGGCATGTGGTGACTTCACCCACTGAGCCAAACTCATCAAAACACTCTGTCTTGGCCCCAGGAAAAATTTCTCTGTCTTGATTTTTTCCCTTTCCCCTCTTGGGTTTGTCAGCATGTTCCGCAGCACATTTATAATGCGATCAAACCTCCAGGGAGCTCATCAGTCACGGCTCCCAACATTCCCCTCATCACTCGTGGGAATGCATGGAACGCCAAACAGAAAGGAGGAGACAATGCAAAGCTGAAGACTCCTCCAGCTGCAATCAGAGGAGCTGAGGGATGTATCTTCCTTGCCCCCTACTTCCTGTGCAGAACAAATAACCTGGTCAAGCTGTCACGCTGGCTGAAGCTGCTCCTCAGGGCGCTCACCCCCCAGGAAGGGACAGTGAAGAACCACTGCTCTTCTCACCTCTGCTGAGCCCTCAGGACTTTGGCTTATGGTTATTCACAGAAACGAAAGCACCGGCTCACGTGACCGAGCATGTTTCTCCTTCAGCAACTTCCCTTATCTTTAAGGCAAATTTAAGTTTCTAAAATAAACCTCATGTGACAAAACGCCAGATGCAGGAGGGAAAGAAAAACCACCCAACCACAGAAAACCCAAGAGCACAATCACACCAAGATGGCACGACTGGAGGACACTAACCTGAGACCAGCGCTTGCAAGTTCTTCATGGGGAAGCAGCTGCTCAGCCCAAAGATGCTGCTAGTGAAGACGGTTGAGGCGCTGCTGACAAAGACCATGCAGCCAATGGTGAGGGCAAAGAAGCTGGTGGTCCAGGTGGAGGTGTCAACCTTCACCAGCACTGTGATCACCAGGAAGACAGCCAACATGACAAAGAGGGAGGACAGGATCCGGATGCTGGCAGGCACCCTGGGGACAAGGGGAAGGAGAGACTCCTGAGGTTAAAACTAGAACATGAAAGTGGAATGCAGAGGACACCAACTCTTCAGCTGCAAGAAGGATCAAAGAAAAGAATGAAAGGTGGGGAGAGATGAGAAATAAGAAGTAATGATTTTTCTCAGAAACCTTTAATGTTAACTCTCTGATTTACACTTTTGCCATCAGCAGGACTAAGTCTATAAGCTCAACCAAGCTGTAAATACCCATTTACCATGTAAATACCTTTGATAGGACAAGAGGAAATGGCCTCAAGTTGCGCTAGAGGAGGTTAAGATTGGACATTAGGAAAAATTTCTTCCCCAAAAAGGTTGTCAAGCCCTGGCCCAGGCTGCTCAGGGAAGTGGTGGAGTCCCCATTCCTGAAGGGGTTTCAAAGCCATGGAGATGTGGTGCTGAGGGACATGGTTTAGTGGTGCCTTGGCAGTCCTGGGTTAATGGTTGGACTCAACAATCTTGAAAGTCTCTTCCAAGCTAAACAATTCTAAGTGATTGCAAATAATTCCATGATTCCTCCCAGAAATCGGGAGCCATCCCCATCACCAGAGTAACATACAGCAGCAGCAGTAAAGTCAGCCTGGGAAACAGGGCAGGTTAGGTGAAGGCAATCCCAGGCAACTCACTATAAGACAATTAGTCACTTGAGCATGGAGGCTACTTATTACTCAACTAGAAGACTGTATGGGCTGGCCTGGGGCAGGACGTAGAGGTGAAGGGTGAAAGGGAGAGAGCAGGACCAGCAGCTGGGATCTAGAGATTAAGCACGCAAACTCATTCCTCTTTGCCCACAATCAGGAGTATGATCTGGGATAAAGAAACAGAACACATTCAGGGCGGTGGCCATTTTAAATTTAAGTCAAGTTTGCAAGAAGGCACAGATGGTCCATTTCTTAACCCAGTTCAGCTCCTGGTAGAACTAGATTAAGATGCTACTCCTGCCTGGATGAGCCCAGCTCTTGTCAGCCTGTCCCCTGGTGACAACAATGGCATTTTTAAGAGGAAAGACCATTTGCCAAGCAATTAACCAAGGAATTTATTTACAGCGGTGCAACTCAAGCCAACTCTGGGCAGGGGTGCTACTGGTGGTGAGCAGCCTCACCCTGCTTCATCTCAGCTGGCTGCAATTTGGGCAGGGGCAGATGTGAGATGGGATTTTGCCTGCAAGAGGAGGCTGCCCTCATGATGCACCACGTACCCCATGGCTTCCCCCCAAAAGAAGGGGAGGCTGAGCCAGGAGCCAGGGCTGAAGCTGGAGAAAGGCAGGAGCAACATGGGCAAAGCCAAGGAGAGCTGTGGTGAATGGACCCAGGAACCAAACAGCACTTACTTGTTGACAAGCAAGAAGTTTCCGATCAGGCATAACACTGAGGGCACAGTTGAAGCAATGGAAATGTAACTCTCAAAAAAATCCTGCCATGAAAAATAAAAAAACAGAGAAAAAGATAGCAAGGGGAACACCACATAAATTTCAGATCCTAAATATAGCGTGATACAGCATGCATGGGGAGTTATGATGTAGGTGTTCCCAGGGAGAGGAAAGGCCCCTGGGACTTTTTTGTCCTGCAACAGCCCTGGGATATTTCAGGAAATTAGGGATGTAAATTTGGAAGCAAAAATGGTAAGAGAAAGACCTGCCTTCCTGCAGCACCAGCCACCCAGGCAGCACCCAAAAGGAGGAGGTCTGAATTTCTCCTGCTAGCTCCGGCATCCTGGACAAACCCCCTGAATACTTTAACCTACTTGAGCTCCCCTAAGGGCTGATTTTTATAAATCAGTAAACAAAAATATTTATATTATTTTCTAATGGCCTCAAAAGCCCACTATGGCTAGCAAACCTGTGCATCCCTCTGCACCTGGAGCAACCAGGACACCATGCCCAAGAAGGTGCTTGAGCCAAAGCAGCTCAAGCGGCACATTATTTTCCCTCTCACTGCCATGAAACTCATTGAGAAACTATATTGAGACTCAACAGTCATTTACTCTGGAGAACTCATAGATCATCCAAGCAAGTCAGCTGCAGTATCAGTCAATATTCTCCAGCCCACCTTGTGCAGAGGTCAGGCTGGACATGCAGAAAGTAATAACCACAGTGGAGAGAGAGAGAGAGATTTCTTTGCTGAGATTGTAGCCAAACGTTAACATTTTCAATCTATTTTATGTATTAGGCTGTTAAAGCGCGTCTACTCCATCTCCTCCCCTCGAGGTGCTTAATCCCCCATTTCTTCTGCGGGGATCTCAGCCAGCAGGTAGGATGGACAACGCTCGTGAAGAGGATGACCTACATATCCACCCTCATCGCAATGGACTTGCATTTTCTGCAGTTACCCAGCTACAGAGATGGGGCCATAGTGCATCTGAGTGCGAGAAGGTACCCAGCATGTTTTCTCTTCACTTTGCAGGTTGGGGGTTGTTTTACAGCTTTTAATCAGTTTACAAGCACACTCATTAATTCTTCCCTATCAGGAGCTTTACTGTAAGCAACAGGAATTCTAATAATTGCTCCTAGAGGGTCCATATAGATGGAGACATAAATACTTGCATTCACGGCATCGGCTTGGCGAAGCAGGAGGCTCAAAGCTCTACGGCCATATGACTAATTATAGGAGAAAAGACAAAGCAAAATGCAAAGCTAACTGATAAAACTAAGACTTATTTACCAACCTACTTAAAACAAACCCTCAAACCAGCCTGTGGATATTTAAGATACTTCCAAGTTAATTTTTATTTTTGGGGAGGAAAAAAGACTTTCTAATGCTTTCCACCAAGCAGAAGGGCACTTGAAGTAATCCAGCAGATGCTGCTTTTTGAGCACCCCAGGGAAAATGTTCATTCATTCCCAGAGAATGTGCTCATGCCAGAGCTGGGAAGAGAACTGGGGAAAGTATTTAAGAAACCGAGGAGCCTACTCTGCACTGGGAAATCTTACCCTGCCTTACCATGCCCAAACCTGGCTGAAAGAGAAAAGTCAAGAAGAAGGGTTGCAATTGCTGTTATTTCTGTGAAAAAGAAAAGTCTTCACGCCACATTTGTAACGCAACAGCAGAAGGGCAGGTGGCAAATTTCATCCATGCCCAGACCAATGGAAAATATCAGGATCTATATTCATCTCACCTCTTTGCTTCAGGGCTTCAAGCTTTGAGCCAGTGGGATTGAGAGCACCCTCAGCAAGTTTGCAGATGACACAGAGCTGAGTGATGTGGTTGACGCCTGAAGGATGGGATCCATCCAGAAGGACCTCAACAAGCTTGACAGGTAGGCCTATGTGAACCTCATGAAAGGTCCTGCACCTGGGTCCCATAGAGCCTATCACGCAACATGGTTTCAGAGGAGAAACACAAGCACTGAGTCTCATCCCTTTCCTAGCTAATAATAAGTGGTAATAATAATAATCCCCAAAGCCACCTTCCTCCCACCTCTGTCTCTAACAGGGTAAGGTCTCATCCTTCAGCCATGGAGATGAAGCACACAATGGAGGTGTTTGGCCCTGTTTTAACTACAGCTTCTTCAAACATGCTTCCATGATGCACACTGGGCACTTGATACCTTAAAAAAACCATCCCAAACAAGAACAAAGCATGTCAGTGGCAAATTAGTCACTGGCATAGTTTTTATTCTGCTCCAGCTTGGACTCAGTAGCTGGGTTCCTGCTGGGCTGGAAAAGCAACCCAGGCCCACAGTGGTGGCTGAAGGCACCAGAGCGTTACCTGAAGCACAGGGCATGAAATTAGCAGCAGCAAGCAGGCCGGAGCCATGAGCAGGCTGCCAGTCACAAGGGCATCTCTCCGGAGTGGAGAGACGGTTTTTTTGATCAGACTTTTCTGCCACAGAAAAACCAGGTTGCTTTTCACCAGAGGAAGTAAAAACCATTGTGCCATGGCCATAGAGAAAGAGGAGAAACATCTTTTCAACAAAAGTAATGATTGATCTGTCCAGGAATACAGCTGTGTAATTTTTTAGGGGGGAAAAAAACACCTAGTGATACTTACTCTACTCTACTCTAGCTTCTTCTAGAACTGCACTGGCTAAGTGTCATGCAGAGGCCATGAGGAGTGGGTGCGATGCAGGGAACGTGTGAGGATGTCATGCCACGTAGTGGTGGGGCACCCTTTGCCCCCTCTGAGCACCAGCTATTAAAATTAAAACAGCCGTGGACGCCGTAACTGGGGAGAGAAGTCATAGAGAAAACATGGGTGTCACACCCAGCCCTGTGTTTATATAGAAATAAAATGTTCCCAAACCACCTCAACAAGCTCAGCAATGGGAGGAGGACAGGATGCAGCCTCATCTTGTCAACGCTTTCCCCAACCACCATTGCTTTGTCAGGGAGGTACTGGGAAATAATCATAGAATCATTAAGGTTGGAAAAGATCTCTAGGATCATCAAGGATCATCTAAGATCTCCATAACCCTGCCATGGCAGGAGGAGCAAGAGAAGGTGGCTTTTGGGGGGAGAAAAAGAGAGTCCATCAAGCCTGCCACCCCAAGGCTGGCTCATCAATTGTCCCGTGACAAGCTCCTCATCCCATATGCCAAAAGCCAGATGTTTGTCGCTCCAAGGAGATACTCTCGTCACACCTGCCAGATCTCGAAGGGAAAGCAGTAAAGCACCCAGGGGGGAGGCTTGAGACTATGGCAAGCCGTACACTACAGGGCTGGTGCTCCTGTAGAGACCTGCTGCTGCCTCTGAACGACGTGCTGCACCAGTGCAAGGGAGAAAATGCCTAAAAAGTTCAATACCTTGCCACGGGGCCACAAGTTCTGAGCAATTTATCTCCCAGTCTGCAGGGAATTGCACCCAAGTCTGGGTGGGAAAGCATAGAGCCCCACGGGACTTGGCGACTCACCAAGCATGAAGGACAAAAAAAAAAAACCCAAAACAAAGATCTTTTTACCTTGCACTATAGAAATCATCCTTGAAAGGCAGTCTTGCTTACAGGGCAGGTTAAGCTGATTTTTTTAAACCTCAGCACTTCAATTAAAAGACAGACCACAAAGTGATAGGCCTTTTGGCTTCAAGCATCTTTCTTGCAACTATTTGTGCTCCACAAATAAACCTCTACCCCTGGTTTGCAGCAGCAAAACCCAGAGGATGTTCACTCATCTTCTAGGGAAGGAAGAAAAAGAGTAAGTTAGGAAGAAAACTAGAGGGGTTTTTTCTGCCTTGAAAGCAGCACGCTCACCCGTAGATCTGATGTTGCATGTCCCTTCGGGCCTGCCTGATCCGAACAGTTTTGCAGCTTGTACCTCCAGTAGTGCTTTGCTGTGATGAAAAAATTCCAGGGCAGCAGGGACCCAATGCCCAGGAGGAAAAAAATAATGTAGGCCCCATGTAAGCGGTCAGCTGGCTTTTGCCTGCTGTATCTGTTCACTGAGGGCTCCTTGATCAGGGGCTCCTGGTCTGGGGGAAAGCTGTCAGCTGCTGGGTGCATAGTGCTGGCACACTGCAAAAAAACACCACCAAAAAAAGATATTATCACGTGAGGGTTGCAAAAGGCAGCTCGCAAGCCGCTGTCCGCGGTTCCCCTGGCCTTTGGCCCGTGACCGCCCAGCAAGTGCTGGATGAGTGAGCTGAACCGGCCCAGCACAGGGAGGGCTGGATCCCCAAAAAATGTGGGAAAGGAGACTGAGATGGATGGACTCAATGATCTTAGAAGGTCTTCTCCAACCTAAGTGGTTCTGTGGGACATGGCAAGGACAGGCTCTGCTGCAGCAGCACCCACGTTTCCATCCATAATTAATAATTAACCCGTCCCCTTGGCCTTGCAAAAGTAGGAAACCTCTGCCCATACACGGCTCCAGAAAAAATTAACAGTTTGTAAACTAACAATGCCGTCGGGCTTTGCAGAGCAACCTGTAAACTCCGACAACACCACTCTTCCTAAAACGCCTTCTACGCTAATGCAACAGCCCCGGGCTTGTCAAGCCGGCCTGTGAACTAACCCAGCGTCATCGAGGCTTTGTGAAATGACTCATAAAAGAGCGTCAGCATCACCAGGCTTTGGAAAAAATCGTTCGTAAGCGAACACAACCCCGGCAGGCTCTGCAAGAGGGGCTAAAGGTCCCGCTGCAAGCCCGGCCTCTGCAAGAAAACCCCTCACGGCACCGTCAGGCTTTGCAAAGCGGCTGGTACAGCCCAGCCGGGAGGCCCCGAAGGAAAGGCCAAGCCCAGCGCAGGGGGAGAGGGAGATACCGAAAATCAGGCATTTTGCAAAAAAACAATGCAAAACAAAACGACCTGTTCCATTTCAGGAAGGAGAAGAACCACATCCCTCTCTACATCCCTCCAACCCCGCACACCCCACCTCCACCAAGCACTTACCGAAGGTCCGGTCCGGCCCCACCCCGCCGGGGGTGGCCCCAGCCCCGGCCCCGGCCCCGGCCCCGCGGGCGGTGCTGGGCGGCTAGGGGCGGGGGAAGCGAGCAGGGCCTCCGGGCCGCCCCATCTTCGAGCAAGTCGTCCCATTTCCCCATTTTATTTAATTTTTGTCTTTTTTTTCTCTCCATCCCCTCCTTTCCCCCCCTCTTTTCCTCTTTTTAAAAAATTACTTTCTGCATCTGTCCTCTTGCAAATGCACAAGCAGCACCACCCCACCCTTATCCGCACCCAGTTTTAAATCAGGTGCACTCTCTTAACGTCAGGTGTTCATCACGGGGTTAACAAAAGTTTTCACTTGGTTGTTATTGGAAGTCACCAAAGGGCATCATCCCCTCTCCCTTAGGATATGTTAGGGGGCGAACAGGGAGCAAAATCATAGACTAAGTTCAATATATCAACTGCAGAGGTTTGGGCCAGCTTAATTGTCAGGGGAATTAGCAACCTGGGAATTTCAACAGGAGAACATCAGAAGAAATTGGGCACTAGCTGATCGAAGCTATCCACAGATTTTGGCCCTTGGAAAGATCATGGAATCGTAAACTGGTTTGGGTTGGAAGGGACCTTTAAAGGTCATCTAGTCCAATCCCCCTGCAATCAGCTGGGATGCCTTTGACTAGAGCAGGTTGCTCAGAGCCCAGTCCAACCTCATCTGGAACGTTTCCATGGATGGCGCATCCCCTCTGAGCAGCCTGGGCCAGTGTCTCACCACCCTCAGTGTAAAAAATGTCTTCCTTCTCTCTAGTCCAAATCTCCCCTTTTAGTTTAAAACCATCACCCCTTGTCCTGTTGCAATAGGCTCTGCTAAAAAGACTGTCCCCTGCATCTTCCATAGGATGAGGGGCCTCTTACCACAGCCAGGACACAAAGCCCTTTGCTTTGCATGCTGAAATGCCCCATTATTATAGAATGATATGGGTTGGAGAGGACCTTAAAGATCATCTAGTTCCAATCCCCCTGCTGTGGGCAGGGACACCTTCTACTAGATCAGGTTGCTCCAAGCCCCAAAGTCCTCAATTTTCTATAATCTACACTTTAACACTCACCTTGAGGGCACCATGGGATTGTGAAGGAAAACATTAGCTGCCTTCCTCTTCTCTACTCTTCTTTCCCTTTTTCCTCCCCCAAAGATGGGTTTGGCTCCTTGGCACAGAGGCAGACACACAGGGCAATGATAAATGGGTGGGGGTTCAGCTTTTCTGTACACTTTGCCAATTTGTTTGTGCTTGTCTTGGCAATCAGTGGAGTTTTATTGCATGTTTCTTGTTGCCATTTGTTTGCCTTTAGCCTTCCCCATCTCCAGTATCTAAGGTACTTATAACCAACCTAGGTCTCTTCCTTTCTTTTTCCTCCATTGCACATGCATCCAGCCTTTCTTCATCCAAGCAAAATAGTCTTCATTTTTTTACAGAATGCCCCAAGATGGTCTAGTCAGGGTTTTTTTCCACATACAGCTGCCTGTGGGACAAATGTAGACGGACTCAGATACCTCACCTCCCAGCAGCACCACTGCACACACAGCTGGCCACTGCCTGGGAGCCAGGGCCAGCTACCATCCATCTCCAGCCTTTCTGAGCCTTTGAGGAGAGCAGATCAGATGCCCTTAGCCACTCAGATGTCAAAATAGCCCAAGATACACATGCACACTCTATTTTTTGTCTTCTTTCATGAGCAAACAAGCAGAAGAAGCACATGACCAACCCACTGGCGATGTGCTGTAATGGAAAGGCTTTAGAGGAGCACATGGGCTTCTCTCCAAAGGTTTGTCCTTGGGATTTTCATCCACATTGACATGCCAGGCTGGGAAAACACCTGAGGAGATGGCACAGCCTATCTGAGTCAGTAACCCATCAGCTCGGAAGGATTTGCTTGATATTTCTGACCTGCTGCCGCCTATCATGTCAAAAAACCCACTGCTTGAGAAGAGCCTCAGATCACATCAGCACAAGGGACCATGACAGCTGAGCAGGGGAAACAAAGGCAGCCCACGCTTGACCATGACGGCCCCTCCAGTCAGTATTACCCATGCTTGAGAGACCCTCCACAATGCAGACCCCCACAACATGGGCTCAAGGCAGATTTTAGGGACACCCTTATGCCCAAAGTGGGGTTCGGGCAGTTTGAAAGCTAGTTGAGGCTGGGTTTCATGGTTATCTCAGAGGAGTACCAGGCATTTCATAGTGGTGCTTGACCTCACTGCACTGGAGGCATCACAGAGCAAAGGGCACGTAGGTAACAGTTAACAGATTGAAATTTTTTAATGGAGACTTGCAGAGCAGCTCCCCCAACCCCTTGGTACAGGAGCAGCTCACAGTACGTGAATTCTAAAATCCAGCAGGAAATTTCCAAAACATGCAATGGAAAAGTCAAGAGACCGAGACATCAGCTGCTCTGGTGCTCCTGGGTATCCACATTCCTGCAGAATAAATCTGTCACCACTTAGCAATGGCACAGCCATCACTTTGGAACCTGTCATGGGGACTGAGTTCAATATATCAACTGCAGAGATTTGGGCCAGCTTAATTGTCAGGGGAATTAGCAACCTGGGAATTTCAACAGGAGAACATCAGAAGAAATTGGGCACTAGCTGATCAAAGCTATCCACAGATTTTGGCCCTTGGAAAGATCATGGAATTGGTTTGGGTTGGAAGGGACCTTTAAAGGTCATCCAGTCCAAGCCCCCTGCAGTGAGCAGGGACAGCTTCCACTAGAGCAGGTTGCTCAGAGCCCAGTCCAACCCCATCTGGAAAGTTTCCATGGATGGGGCATTGACCATCTCTCTGAACAACCTGGTCCAGATTAGCTAGTGCAAAAGGTACCCAGTGAAACCAACTTGGGAGACCAACATTAAAGGAATTAAGATGCAAAGAAAACAAAGATTCTAACTTCTGAGAAGGTATCTGCCTCAGCATCGTATTTGGAACTGGAAAGCCCAGCTGGGAGGGTTTTACATCTTTGCATGGCTATAATTGCTGTGGTGTCAGGGCAGCAATTTTCTCCTCATCTCTTTCACTGGTTGCAGAATCCCCACACCTGCCCAGAGCAGGGACAATGTTGCCATCTCCTGGTGGCACCTCATACCCACAAACTGGGCATGACACGAATGGCCCAGGAAAGGCAGGCAGGGGCAGCAGGACCCTGTCCTCTCCTTGGGACCTTCACCTCACACTGCAAACCCTTCTGGCTTTACTTCCTCTGGCAGAGCCAGATGGGACTGAAGCAGAGGAGCAGCATGGCACCCATGTCCTCGTCCTTGCTGGAAGGGGCATTGCTTTCTACAGGGCTGGCCAATATCCCTCTGGAAAGGAAATGAACTGCTTGGGCTAAGCCACCATCTCAAGAGATGCTGTTGTAGCACATCCCCTGCCTTGTAATCACCCATAGAGAGTCCAAAACAAACCATAAATCAATCTCTATAGCTTACCTCCAACAGCAACATCCTCCTGCTGCTGGTGCTGGCATCCCTGCAGTACCCAACCCAAAAACAGGTTGGAGGGATGCTTGTGGGGATCCCCACGCTGCCGCTGAATCCCTGCAGGTGCTAAACCCAGCAGGAACTAGCGAGTGATGGACATGAGAGGAGCAAGCAGATTGTCTCTTTTTTTTTTTTTTTTTTTTTTTATTAGACTAGGAAATATAATTTATTGCATAAAAATTAATTTGTTACAATAGGAATGCTAAACTTTATTTACAGTTCTTTAGTTTACAGAATTAACAGATGCAGTTTTAGAGGATGCCACCAGGCCCATCCCCTAGACATATAAATATGGAAACAGATTGCGGAGCAAGAGACGGACACTGCCAGCATGACACAGACCATGGGCTTGCCTCTGCCAAAATGCCTGGTCTGAGAAACCCCTGAACGTGGAGAGAGGCTGAGAGGGCTCCTGGGAGCTGGCACCCACAGGAGATGGGTGCATGCACTCAGAGGACCAGGCTGGGGAGCAAAACCTGCCACCCCCCTGGCCCACTCCTGATGCAAGTACCCTAGTCTTAAAAATGGGGAGAACCTCCCCAAACACTCACTTCAGAGATCCACATGGCTGCTGCCTGTCGAAAGGAAGGGGAAGACGCACATGGACGGATGAGGATGGAGGCAGAGGCACCCGTGGGAGGGATGGACAGATGGACAGACAGACAGGCACTCAGGCCAGCACAGTGGTGATCTGTGAACCAGAGACGGCAAGAATGAGAGCGAGAGAGATTCAGACGTGACCTGAAAGAAGAGCATCTCATCTCACAGAGAGCACTGTGGTGCTGAGAAAGGAGGCCTATAAAACACCAGCAGCCAGTTTGATTCATCAGTTCTTCATTTCTTTCCAGATTTGCTTAATCCCCTCAACTCAGAGGCGGGGTCTCAGAAATCAGATGCCCAAATGAAACCTAAAGGATGGGTAGAACCCCTTCTATGTGGCACAGGAGCTCACCTAGCAGAAGTCTTCCCATCCAGACCGAATAAAAAAGGTCCCCTCTCCCCTGCAGCCTCAAAAACCCAGCAAGAAACAAACCCTGGAGACCCCTAAACACAACAGGGAGCAGCTCTACACGTTCAACCACTGCTTCAAGAACTGCCAAGAGGAATTGTACCCATGCCTGAGCAATACTGAAGTAAACTCCCCCCCAGCTGCCCTACGAAGGTGATGCTCCCGCTCGTGGCAGGGCTCCCTGAGTTTGCTCCAGTCCCCAGCATCACCCTGCAACACCAGGCCAGGGCATCACAGCCCAAAGCAGGACCTGCTCTCAGACTCAGCTCTTAATACTTTCACTGACAGAGGATCTGCAGCCTTGCCCTGGGATCTAGTCTAATCCTGAGTTACCATCCCCATCCTATTCTTTAAAAACCAGACAAATCTCTAAGATATAGCACTTGCTGAGTAACTATTTCTATCTGCAGGCAATCTATATTTTTACCTTCATTGAGACACTGTATCTTTGTGAGGAACCTACCCCTTCATTACTTTCCATTCAAGCCACAACTTCTCCATCTTTATAAAAAGTCTATTACAGGAGGGGAAAAAAAAAGCTGCAATGAGAGGATGGAAACCTGCTCACCGCTTATGACACCATCCCTCAAACTTGGAGATACTGAGGTCTCCCTCCCTGAATCCCTGCTGAAATACTGCATCAGAAACGGAGTGCATGGCCCCAAGACCACACGGTTTCTGAGACCCGCCAGCCCTCTGCTCTCCCCAGCCCCCTCCACAAGCTGCTTGTCACCTCCCTCTGACCCCCTCAAGCCCAGGTTTGGGATGCTCACTGCCAAATCCTGGTGGGTTTAAAACACCCTCTGGGGGCATCGGGTTGGTTCAGGGCCGAAATCTTTGGTTTGTACTGAAGTTATGCAAATGAAGGCGTGGTCATCCTAAAAAGCTCCCCCAAACAATGCCAGGGAAGAATTCATTAAAAATACCCACATCTGGACATATTCCTCCCTCCTCAACCCTACATCCCTCATCCCTCCTTGCAGGCAGAGGAGGACCCCTCACTCCACCGGGCACTGCAGCCAAGAAAAAGGGGAGTTCACAGGAAAAATTAATCTTGGGGAGGGTCTCAGCTGGCCCTGAACCAAAGAGGCGTAGAGGCACTTGACCCTACAGACTCCCCAGGGGTCCCCAGGACATGTAAACATGTTTCATTCAATTCAGATAGCATGTTTTTCCCTACAAAGGTGTTCACTTCCATCTCTCTCTGCCACCCTGACCATAGCAATGCTCTTGCTCTCACACGCAAAAAACAGGTTTATAAATCTGTCTTTTTTTTTTTTAATTTAAAAAGGACTCATCCAAAGATCTGGATAATAAATTACTTGCGTTTCCTAAGAAACTTTTTTTTTTTCCTTTTTTTTCTTTCTTATTTGCCTTATTAAGCTGTCGGAAGCTTTTGACAGGAGTAAGCCATTCACCTAGATTGTACTCGTCTCTTCAATGCAGAGATGCTATTAAAAGAGGAGGAGGGGAACCCATACGAAGAAGAAGGAAAGTCCCCATCTCGACTCAAGAAGCCCTAATTCCTCCCCACACCATGAGGAGGAGGAGGAGGAAGAAGAGGAATGCCGTGTAACACTTGAATTGCTTGTAAACGCTGAGGATGGGTCTCTAAGGCTGACAGTGAAACAGGGAGGGATAGAGAAGCAACAGCCTCCACCCTTCCTCGCTCAGCCACTGCCTGAGACTGGATGTGCCTCCCCTTGCCATCGGGGAAGGGTCTCCCCCCCTCCCCTTGCCCCTTGTTTTGTCCTCCTGGTCATCAGCAGTCCCCCTCTGTGGCCATGACCACCAGCATCTCACTTTTGCCCATCTCTTCTAAGGCACTTGCCAGGGTGTTGAGATCACCATCATCCTGGTGCTGGGCTTCCCATAAGTCCAGAAGCACCCCAGTGGGGCTGGCTTTGGTGGCAAAGTAGTTCAGATACCTGTAAAGGGGAAGCAGAGAAGAGGTACACATTGGTGTGGTGCCCTCTCGGGATAGAAGAAGGGAGGATGCTGAGGCAGAAAACCTGTTTGCAACATGAACCCTGATGGAAATGCCATAACGCAAATGCCAAAGCCCTTGAGACATTGCCTTCAATTTTTATACAGAGCTGGCATTCAAGCAAAAGCAATGCCAGCTTTGTTTTGCTGAAATTACCCCTCCTTCCTTCAGTCCTGTGAGATGGAAACAGGAAGGAACAACACAAGCATGGTCCCAGATAAATAAGGGCTGGTTTAAAGTGACTAGAGACCCAGGACTTTTCAACAAGGCCAAGGGTTGGGTGCTGCACTTGGGTCACAACAACTCACTGCAACGCTCCAGGCTGGGGGAAGAGTGGCTGGAAACTGCCCAGCGGAAAAGGACCTGGGGGTGTTGAATGACAGCTGGCTGAAGATGAGCCAGCATGTGGCCAGGTGGCCAAGAAGGCCACCAGCATCCTGGCTTGGATCAGCACTAGTGTGGCCAGGAGGACTAGGGCAGGGATCATCCCCCTGGACTCAGCACTGAGGAGGCCACATCTCAAATCCTGGGTTCAGTTTTTGGCCCCTCACTGCAAGAAGGACATTGAGGGGCTGGAACGTGTCTGAAGAAGGGCAATGAAGCTGGTGCAGGGTCTAGAGCACAGATCTTGTGAGGAGCAGCTGATCAGGAGTTGTTCAGCCTGGAGAAAAGGTGGCTCAGGGGAGACCTTCTCGCTCTCGACTCCCTGAAAGGAGGTTGGAGCCAAGTGGGAGTAGGTCTCTTTTCCCAAGGAACATGCAACAGGACAAGAGCAAATAGCCTCAAGTTGCACCAGGGGAAGTTTAGGTTGGACATGAGGAAAAATGTCTTCCCTGAAAGGGTTGTCAAGTCCTGTCCCAGGCTGCCCAGGGCAGTGGTGGAGTCCCCATCCCTGGAGGGGGTTAGAAGCCATGTAGATGTGGTGCTGAGGGACATGGTTTAGCGGTGACCTGGCAGAGCTGGGTTAACGGTTGGACTCTATGACCTTGAAGGTCTCTTCCAACCAAAACAATTCTATGATTCTATGTCTGTGACACAGATGGATGCACAGATATAGATGGGTGTAACTATGCAGAGCTATATCTATATTTACAGGTGGACCTACATAGCTAGATATAACGTAGCTGTGAGGGAGAGCAGAGTCAAGTCCCCCTGCCGAGGGCAGAAAAGGGGAAAGCAAAGCACAAGTAGACCCACCGGTCCATGGAAAGCTTCTGGGCAAGTAGTCTCCAGTCGTTTCCTCTTGAGTTTGGAGCATCCAGGCTGTTGCAGATCTTCTGCCGGATGGAGAGGGGGATTTTGAAGGCATAGGGTCCCACCTGGGTGGTGGTGGCGGCAGCACCACTGTGGTGAGAACGGAGGGTGTCGAAGGAGCTGGCAGGCTGCAAAAGGAAGGACAGGGAGAGATGTTGCAGCACAGAGTGGCTCCCGAGCGTGCACCCTTGCTGTCCTCACACCTCCCCACCGCTCACCTCTCCCAGCGTGATGTGAAGCTGGAAGATCTGCCCTTCCCCTTCCACCTGCCGGACGCAGATCTTGCAGGTGAGCTCGGTGGAGGCCTGGCTGTACCTCTCCAGTGTGAAGGTGCAGTGCAGGGCTCGCTGGCTGCCACTCCAGATGTGATAGAAGGGGATTTCCTGCAGGCCACCAAAGCATGGGCTCAGCAAAGGCTCCAGCAGCAACTCTGGGAGATCCTACCTCCTCCAGCCACCCCACAAGGATGAGATGGGACAGAGGGACCCTACAGACAACATCCCACCAGGAATGATCAGAAAATTGGTCCCCCTCCCTCCTCCATCTCTTGGGAAACAACTCTGGAGACAAGAGCAGGGAACTCAAAACCCCATGTTGCCTGGTTGAAGATGGTGTCCCTGGTCTAGGACCTTGGCTACCCTGCCTCAGCCCCTCACCTGGTACTTGGCCAGCAGCTTGCTCCTCCACAGTGCATGAGGGATGTCGTGGATGGAGAGACGCAGGTTGTGGTAGCTGTCCTTAAAGGGCAAGGGCTTGGGTTCCTCCAGCAGGTATCCACCCAGTGTCCGCTCCAGCTCCAGCACCTCCTGCAGGCAGTGGGACAGGCAGCATGAGACCCAGGAGAAGAGCAGGGGATGCTCCTTTCCCCCCTCCATACCCCAAACCAGGCATGTTCCTCCTAAGAAGATCCAGCAGCAGTAACAAACCCATGGTGAGTCCTCCCCAGAAGAGCAGCCTTTGCCACTCCACCAGCTGCTCTCAAAGAACTTGCCAACTCATCTCACATGTCATCCCCAACTATGCCAGACTCTTTTCAGTGATGCCCAGCAACAGGACAAGGGGCAACGGGCACAAACTGGAATCCAGGAGCTTCCATTTGAACAGGAGGAAAAAATTATCTCCTGTGAGGGTGCCAGAGCCTGGCCCAGGCTGCCCAGAGAGGTTGTGGAGTCTCCTCTGGAGTGATCTGCCTGGTCGTGATCCTGGGCAACCTGCTCTGGGTGACCCTGCTTTAGCAGGGAGGTTGGATTGAGATATAGATCTTCACTGAGCTGTTTCTACTGCAAGTAAAAGATTCTAAAAGTATAGCAGGAGGTTTGGATGAGATGATCTCCAGAGGTCCCTTCCAACCCCTACCATGCTGTGATGGAGTGAAAAAACCCACCCAGCAGCAGCAAAACCTCTTATAAAATGTTTGGAGAAAGGGGGCCCAGTGTAGGAGCTGAGCAACACCCTCATAGTTTCCACTGGAGCAGGTGAGGAAGGACAAGGAAAGCAGTAAACGCTTATTATTTCACTGTGGTCACTTTGCAGGCAGTTGCATCAGGTCGTCTGCTTTCTGTGGCCAGGCAACCCTGAGAGGCACCAGGCAGCACCTCACTGCCAGCATGAACAGCTTTGGGAAGCAGAGACAGCCCATACCAGTGTTGCAAGATGACGTTACCTTCAGAGCATCTGGTGTGTCCTCCAAGCAATAGACCTTGAGGCTGTACTCCAGGGAGGTGCAAATGGTGGGGGCAAAGATGGCCAGCTGGAGCCTCTTGATGGCTGATCTGGAGTAGGACTCTCCCACGAAGACGTAGGTGCCAAGCTGGTCTAACAAAATGTGGCAGGACTTGGTTTCCAGCTGGCAGTAGCAGGGAGTGTTGAGGGTCTCCTCATCCAGGGTCACAACTTCCTACAGGGAACCAAGGTTGGGGGTCAGCCCATCATGCAGGGGGGGTTTGCTAGGGGCTGAATCCCACAACAATCATGGTCTTCTCTGGCTGTGAGGGCTGGGTTCCTACCTTACCTCCCAGTTTCCCTGGTGGGACTGTGTTTTCAGCTGATAAATCCAATCCGAAGAGCCTACATCAGCACAGTGGGGAATGGTCAGGACAACAGGGCGGCACAGGAGCAAGCCGGTGGGTCCGCAGGTCACTGCCGGGCTCAGAGCCGTCTGTGTGCCTTCAGAGGGCAGGCTGGGGAGGGGAGAGAAGACACCGGTTGGAAAGAAAGCCTCACAGCAGTCAATGAAGAGAAGCACGGGTAGTGTGGTGTGACTTACAGGGCATTCTCTGCCTTGTTGAGGACCAGGTACATCTCATAGAACTTCCCCTGGGGTATGGCCCCGTGGGGCACCAGCAGACTCACTCCTAGCATGGCAGACACAGGTGTTAGTCACAAAATGAGGGAGAAACCACTCCTCCACCCCTGGCCAGCAAGCACAAGGAGAGCAGTGAGCTAGGGCAGTCCAGAGCACCCCAGGAGAAACATCTCCAGATGTTCCTCAGCTGCACTACTTGCAGGGAGGAGCCAGGCCACTGCATTAGGAAGCAAAATTGCAGGTTGGATCTTTTTGCAAGGTACTGGCTCTGGATTGATGGCAGGGCCAGCTGGGAAAGTCCCAGAAGGCTGTGACCTACAGCTTGAGGAGCTCGGCTTGGGAATGGCTTGCTGCCTTCCTGCCCTGAGCCAGCTTTGGGATGGCAAAGGGCTGCTCATGGTAGGCAAGTCTACTGGGACAAGAACAACTCCTGGATCATTCAGCGGCCAAATGCAGCCTCCTCCCCAGCCCAGGGCTTACCGGTGCCCGGTACAGTGAGCCTTCCCCCTAGGTAGCCAAATGTGCCACTGGCGCTGTTGCCATGCTCCCGGGGCAAGCTGAGGAGATGCTGGGAGCCCAGGGCTTTGTTCCGCACATGTGCAAAGTGGCCGTCCCTGGTGTTGTCCCCTGGGTAGGTGCCGGTGGTGGGGACACCCCCAAGCAAGTCTGTTCCATCATGGAGCCCCGTCGAGGAGGAGGTGGTGGAGGAGTTGTACACCTTTATCTTGAGGTTGGGGAGGGGGTTGAGCAGGGGGGAGTTGGTCATGGGGATCTTGTCAGAGGAGTCCTGCAGGGCATACATGGGGCCACGGTACACTCCCACGCTGGCCGTCAGGTCCGGCTGCATTGAGGGGTGCAGCAGCTGAGGGTTGTCTGTGGGAGGAGGAAACATGTATGGGACAAAGATGGCAGCAGAAACAAGGGGATGTAAAAGCACTGCTTGCCTTGAAGAAAAGCCTGTGGAAAGCACTCCTCGCCCAGCAAGGGATGGAGGGCATGTAGGAGATACACTGTGTACAGCACTGGATTAGACCTGTCGACCTTCACCCAGGTGCTTGGAAGGGAATTGCTCAGCAGAAACCCATGGCCAGCAGGTTGAGTGAGGTTCTCCTCCCCCTCTACTCTGCCCTAGTGAGGTCACATCTGGAGTATTGTGTCCAGTTCTGGGTTCCCCAGTTCAAGTGAGACAAGAAACTACTGGAGAGTGTCCAGCGGAGACTACAGAGATACTGAGGGGACTGGAGCATCTCTATGACTAGGAAAGGCTGAGAGACCTGGGGCTGTTTAGCGTGGCGGAGAGAAGACTGAGAGGGAATCTTCTCACTCCCTCAAAGGTGAGGGTCAGAGACCAGACTCAGTGGTGCCCAGTGACAGAACAAGGGGCAATGGGCACAAACTGGAACCCAGGAGCTTCCATCTGAACAGAAGGAAAAAATTCTCTCCTGTGAGGGTGCTAGAGCTTAGGGCCCAGGCTGCCCAGAGAGGTTGTGGAGTTTCCTTTCTCTGGAGAGATTCCAAACCTGCCTGGATGAAATCCTGGGCAACCTGCTCTGGTTGACCCTGCTTTAGCACGGGGACTGGACAAGATGATCTCCAGAAGTCCCTTTCAATCCCTATCATCCTGTGATATTCCTCTAGAAAATTGTGGCTGGGGGTCCACCAAGGACCCGTCTCCTGCTGTGATTTTCAGACGGACTTAGTTTCTGCCTTGGGCTTGAGCTGGTGAGTTGGACCTGCATGGGCTGTGGCTCTTACCATGCCGGGATGTCTTGAAGTTGACAGGGTGAAAGCCTCCAGTCAGAGCTGCTGATGAGTCTGTGATGTCTGTGTCAAAGTCCCTGCATCTCTTCCGGTACACCACCACCCCCACAGCCATGAGGATCACGATGAGGACAAAAATGGCTACCACCAGCCCGGCATACAGGGCTACATCACCTGTGGCTTCCAGCACTGGGAGAGATTAAAGAAATGAAGATGAAAAATGAAGAATCAGAAATGTATGTCAAGACCCACTGGTGTTCCCCAACCCTACTGCTAACTGAGGACATTAGGCATGAAGAGGAAGATGGAAAGGCTGTGGCAGGAAGATGAAGGGAGTTTTCTGAGAGCAGTCCAGAAGTAAAAGCGATGCCAGAGACTAAGATGGAGTGACTCAAATCTTTGGGGTGACCCTTGCCAGGGCTTGTGCAAACTTTACTGGAGCACCAAGAAGCCAGAAACATTAGGTCTGCACAGCTCAGATTCATGTAGCTATCAACCCTCACATTCTAACAGAGACAACCCTGAGGAGCAAACCTAATGCCTATCCATGCAGCTCGTCTGTGTGTCCCTCAGCTACACACCCATCCAGAAAGACTGTCACTGTATCTATATAGAGACCCCTCAGCCTCCACACCTTCCCTTCTCCTGTCACAAGGCTCTCGATCTTGAAATGCCTGGTGTGTCTTGGATTTATCTGCCCAGAAAGGAGAGGGAAGGCAGAGTACAGTGAAGCCTCCAGCACCAGGAGCTAAGCACAGTCAGCCCATCCTTCTCTCCTTCCCTCCACGCTCACCTGCGTCTCTTGGTTTTGTGCTGATGTGAAGCCCTGTTGTAAGCCCAGAGATCTCAACCACGTTAGAACTATGCCACTTGTAGGAGGTGTCACCGCATCCCCAAGTCCTCCCACTCTGGATGCCAGGAATGGGAACCCTGATGTGCCCCAGGACCCCTAACTCAAAGAAGGGAGTGCTCAGGGCAGGGTGGTGATGATGCCCAGAGAAGCTTTACTGGTGGACACCAGCAGCATCATGGCTGCTTCTTTGGAGAGATTCAAACCCTGTCTGGGTGTGACCCTGGGCACCCTGCTCTGGGTGACCCTGCTTTAGCAGGGGGGTTGGACAGGATGATCTCCAGAGGTCCCTTCCAACCCCTACTAACCTGTGATTCTGTGATATACCCAAGAACAGCAGGCAGCAAAAGTGGGATGGGAGCAGGGGTGCAAAGGTGGGTCATAATTATAGCTTCAAGCAGAGTGAGTGATTTATTGTAAACAGAAATTTTAGGGTGGGCTTTAGTTACTCCCTTTTCCCCCCTGTGTCCTGCCCCAGCTGCTGAGGAGCCCTGCCATGGAAGCGACAGACCAAAACCAAAGCAATGCCTCACAAAGAAACAAAATGGCCATGAAATAAGCACTTACGGTGGCTTTTGGGTTCGCTTAGAACTCTTTTATCTGTTAGGGAAAAAAAAGTTAGAAAACAAAAGGTGAAGGTGGTGATGGGGATGAGATGGAACAAAAGGCGAGGGTCAGGAAGGGAAAGCCAGCCCAGGGGACATGAGGAGCCACAGCATGATAGGGATGGACAGGAGAGCAGCATCATTCCCTGGGAGATGCAGAAAGCCAGCTAGAAGTGTGGTGACCAGGACATTCCCATGCCTGGCCAGACTCTGGGATGCGTGTCCTCAGCCAACAGGCCTTTGGGCATTTCTGGCTGCAGTAGTGGCGAAGGGGACAATGATGAAGATGACAGTAATGTCACACAGCAGCAGGTGGCAGCATTGGCTGCTCAGCCTTCTGTGTGCCCACTCATAGTGTAGCAGCACCACTATTTTTTTTATTATTATTATTATTATTATTATTATTATTATTGTTTTTTTTCCTAGCTGCTGCTCCAAGGTTCCTACTGAGCAATGACCCAAGTCAGATGATTTCATGGTGGGGCTGAGAAACCCCCTCTGGCTTGCCCCACTAACCACAACCGGCCTTATTTCAGCAGAGATCCTAAATCTGATGCCACTTCAGAAGGCTTGGTGGGACATTTAGATCCCACCAAAAATCCCCAAACCTCTATTTCCACCAGGTTTGAGCTGACTTTGGAAAGATTAAGTCTGGTTAAAAATCTTCATCAAAGATGAGGTGTCAGCAGCTCTGCTGCCTGTCCCATCAACATGGAGGCCCAGCCAACAAGAGCATGGCCAAGCGCTGGAGCATCACAGCCACCAGCACTGGTCCCTGCCCCCCTGCCCACTACTCACTCTGGAGGCAGAGCCCGTCGGTGCAGTTTTTGGAGTCAAGGAGCACGCCGCTGCAGTCCTTGCCGCCATTGCGGGGGGCCGGGGCAGCACACTCGCGGCTGCGCCAGTGGGTGCACTCCGTGCTGCATGCCGACCACTTGCTCCACTCCGTCCACGCGCCATCCACTGCAGGCCAAAGACACACCAGAAAGTTGCCCATACCCATCTCAGGGCTTCTAGGAACCTTTGGGGAGCATTATCCCAGTAAACCCAGCCCTGTTGTGTCTCTGCAGATATGTCCACCTCTTTCAGGTCTTGGCAGACTGAAAGATGCTTCAGAGTTTTGTCCTGAGCCTCCATTTCCTTAGGGAGCACCAAGAGCACAGTTGGACTGTGTAATCTGGGGGACGGGCAGCATAGAATCATAGAATTGTTTTGGTTGAAAGAGATCTTTAAGATCATTGAGTCCAACCACTAACCCAGCACTGCCAGGTCACCACTAAACCATGTCCCTCAGCACCACATCTCCAAGGCTTTTCAATAACTCCATGGATGGGGACTCCACCACTTCCCTGAGCAGTCTAGGCCAGGCCTTGACAACCCTTTCGGGGAAGACATTTCTCCTAATGTCCAACCTAGACCTTCCCTGGCTCAAACTGAGGCCGTTTCCTCTTGTCCTATCACTTGTCCCTTGGGAGAAAAGACTGACTCTCACCTGAGTCCAGCCTCCTTTCAGGGAGTTGTTGAGAGACAGCAGGTCTCCCTGTGCCTCCTTTTCTCCAGGCTGAACTACTCCAGGTCCCTCAGCTGCTCCTCACAAGACTTGTGCTCTAGATCCTTCACTAGCTTCAGCTGCCCTTCTCTGGACACTCTCCAGCATGGGCAAAGTTTCCAAATCCTCCTTACCTGGGCAGAGGGTGGTGCAGGTGATTTTCTGGAAAGGTTGCCCATCACAGAAGGAGCCTCCATTCAGGGGTGCAGGGTTGGTGCATGTCCGGGTGCGCTTCTGCCAGCCCCGGCCACAGCGATTGTTGCAAGGGGACCACTCAGACCAGGTGGACCAGCCACCATTCACTGCAAGAGAAGACAGACAGTGTTAACACATCAACAGAGCCACTTTCAGCACGGACTGGAGATAAGCCTAGGGTTCAGCAGGTCCTCTGTCCTTTCATCTTCTGTGACACCCTGGAACAACTCACCCTCATGAAAAGCAAATCACAAGACTCTTCAGTAGCTTCCATGCACAAGAAGCTCAAGTCTGCTTTGGTCCTTTCTCCACTTTGCAAGTATTTTTTGCATCTGGCCACAGCAGATCTATAGTTTTATAACAAAGTCCAGCCAGATGCAGCTTTTCAGCTGCTTTGAGAGTCAAATGTGGCTAGGTCCAACCTCCACCCACCTTCATGCCCAACAGAGAAGGCTTGGAAATACCTACACCTAATAACTTCTTCTAATAGCTTATGCACTCTAATAGATGTTCCTGTTTTCCAGACATTGGCTTTTAACTAAATTCAATGCAATACCCTGGTGGGGTTCACTCCTATAGCTCCCAGAAAGTGTCCATATTTCCCCTTGGTTTGGAGACATGATCAGCAGCAAAGGTGCTGCTCCCCAAGAGCAAGGGCTGGTACCATAGACGGTGACGGCAGCCGTGGTGCTCCGGCGTTTGGCCACAATGTTCTTGGCCATGCACGTGTAATTGGCAGTGTCCAAGAGCCGAGCCTGCTTGATGATGAGGTTGTGATCAATGGTGATCAGGAAGTTGGTGTCCTGGGTGGGATCGATGACATCCTCGTTCCTCAGCCACTCCACCTGGCAATGGAAAGGATGGGATGGGGTACGAAGGTGATTAAGATGCACAAGAATTGAACACTCAGCCAGGAAAAGCTCACAATAGGTTTCAGGGGAAATGTCCATCCCATATGCTCCCAATCATGAGGAGGACTCCAAAGCTAAGGTAGGACACAACTGCTTAACTAAGCTGTTTGGGAAGGGCGTGAGTTGAGATCATCACCATTGCCTCTGACTGCATTTATTTCTCCTTGAAAGCTGAGCCAAACCAGGCCTGAGTGGGGCACATTACTACTGTTTTGGCCAAGGACAAAATATTGTAGCTACCACCAAGGCACAGTTCCTGGGGGTTGATGGAGCCATAGGCAAGGAAGCACCACTACCATGCTAGGGAAACCCATTGGTATTGACTTTCCCAGCCCTTGGCTGTCACTTGTCACTGCTCCCCTTCAGACAAGTCATTGGGTGCCTCCTTATTAGATCTGCCCTCTAACAGGTTAATGGCACACCAGGAAGCATGGGAGAGGTGGGCTAAGCAGGTGCTGAGGTTATCAGATGTCAGAATAACAGATCCACTGCCCAAAATAAACAATTGTGCTGAACAATGAAAGTCAGCAGTCTCAGCACAAGGCCATCCATCACGGTTGCAAGCTATCTGCAAGGACACGCCCTGTCTCTCCCCGGGACAGGAGGGTACACTCCACCAGGCTGCCAAGCTGCTCACCTCAGCCTGTGGCACCCCCTCAGGTGGGCGGCACTGCAGCAGGACCTCGTGCTCCAGTGGGACCTCCTTGCCCAGTGGCTCCTGGTCAAAATTCTTCCGTAGGTCTAGGAGGAAAAGGAAAACCCAGGGGTTATTAGCCGACCACAGAAGTAGGGCAACCTGCAAAACCTTGGTGGGGAGACATCATCACCTCGGCACCAAGAGCCCATGAGTCGGGAAATCCCTCTGGCATAGCACAGCTAGAGCAAAACATGGAGAAGGACCTGTGGTAGATGAAAAGCTGGACATGATCCTGCTGCAGGGGGGTTGGACTACATGACCTTTAAAAGTTCATTCCCACCCAAACCATTCCATGATTCTATGTCCTGGGAGGAAGCAGCTGAAGAAGCATCTTCTAGGATGAATTCAGGACAGCACACGGTGCTCAAGGACAATGCCTTTCCCCCTTCATGTGCTTGTAAGCTTATACCCCCTCCTATCTTCTCCTTTCAGGGCTAAACCTCAACTTAACCAGTTTTTCTTCAACCTGCATATTTCTTTCCCCTCTCTGGACTCTGCACCAGGACTCTTCTTTGTTGCAGGGGCAGAAATGCCATTTGCACCACTGCTTGACTCCCATGTCAGTGCTGTATCAAATCTCCAAATTTCAGAGCTAGAGGAGTTTGTTGCTCAGCTCTGCCCTAGCTCGTCCTGGCTGAGACACATCTCCAGACTTGATGGAAATCCAACCATTGCACTCTGATGTCAAAATGGGGAATGGCCACTGAAAAGCCAGGCTACCTCAGCAAGGGGCTGACTAGTCCTTTGGGGAAGGGTGAAAAGTCCAGCAGAGCCCCTCAGGACATGGGGAACATGGCAGGGTCCCACTCCAGAGCTTGAAAAGAGAAGAAACATCGCTAGATGGTGCTGCAATCCTGCTACAGCACCCAGCCCTCTACAGCTGCGGCACCCACTCAAGCAGGGCCACCAACCCACGGTTCATTTCCTCTGCTCAGCTCCCAGAAACACCAAACCCTTGGCTGGGGCTGGACAAATGGGCTCCTTCAGTAGCCAGCCCTGTGCCTCATAACTTTTTCCCCATTCAAAGTCCTTCAGAGGTGTTGCTGATTCACCAGCTACCTCCGTTTTGGCCAACATGCTGGATTAGCCCTCTAATAGCGAAACCTGTTTATGACTGGGAAAGCCTGGCTGTTCTCCTGCAGCTTTGCCATCTCATTTGCTAAGAGAGCAAATTCAGCTGGGTAACAGCCTGATTAACTCACCCTTAATGAGGCTGACACCCACAAACAGCAGCTTAGAGAAGTGACATATGACAGCAGGGACTCCAGGGACACAGAGTCGCTGATTCAGGCAAAGCGTGCAAGGTGCTAACCACTGGGTTATTAACGATAATAAAGCACTGGGAAGAGCTCAGCACACTGATGGGCAATGCGGTATTAACACAGATAGTGCCACCTCTCACCCAGGCAGGTCGGGACAATGCCAGCTCAGATGCAAGGCTAGAGCTGGGATGGGGAGCTAAAGGATGGGTCATCTCTAACTGATCTAAAAGCACTGCTTTCAACAGAGAGACAACTTTTGGAGATGGCCAACCCCACACAGAGGTCTTGGGGGTCCCAAGAAGCTGGGAATGAACAGCCTTGGCCACTATTTCAGCTGATATTGCTGCCAGAAGCAGCACATGCCTGGCTTGACACCACTGCTTTTCCAGCTTGGGATCCAGGGTCACACTTCAGGCTTTGCAAACAATTTCCAAATCGGTGGGTTGTACTCTCCAGAAGCCTTTTGGGGTCCCCTGAAGTGGAAAAGAAGATGGGAGAAGAATTCGTTTAAACTAAATGAGCAGAGCGTGAGCCGAAGTAATGCAGGTGGGTCCAGGCAGCTCTCACAGAGGACAGGGAGCACTGATGGAGGGGTCGTGTCTGAGCAAGCACTACGCGTACCCGGCACTTACATGCTATACGGACGTATGCTCGGCGGCTCTTTGTGGTGCCCGCAGAGCTCCAGGCCACACACTGGCACCAGTAATCTTCTAAGCCAAAGAGCTCCTCCACTTGCTGCCGGGAGACCTCGATCTGCACCTCCCGTACCAGCATCCCTGGAAGGAGACAAAGGGATGGCATCAACTCAGTAGGAGGGAAACTGAGTCAGCACCCAGGAGGGCTAGTGGATATGCAGAGCTCAAGGCAGTGGATTGGAGGCATCTCAGAGGCATCTGAGTTTGGCACCTCTGCAAACGATAGAGAATGTTCCCCTTGGAGGGTGGCTTGGAGCTGAAGCCAGGGCAATGGCTTATGCGTGTCTTGTCTTTTTTTCCCTCTGGTCCAGCTGTGCAGGGCCAGGACATCTTGACCATTTCAGGAGGCATTACCCTCCTCCACCAGCCCTCTCCCCTGGCACCAACACCCCTGCCCCTGCTCAGATCCCTTCCCACCCACCGGGTCTGAAGGATGCCTGCGAGGCTTTGCTGCGGGGAAAAAACTATCTCTGTCAGCTGTCATTTAAATACAAATATAACAAGACAAATAAAAGATCTTAAGGAAATCATCCAAGGGCAAAGGCATTTCATGCCCAATGACCCCAGAAAGAGTTACACGCCTCCATCAACCCCCCCAACACCTCCGTGAAATCTGATAGAACACCCTGGCCATGGCAGGAGCATGATCACAAAGGTGGCACCACCACATCCAGGACACAGTCCTCTGGACCGCAGGATGCCGAGGCTCACCTGAAGCATCAACCTCTCACGATGTAGCCATTGCCAAGGGCAGGAGGGACTTGGGCTTATTTTTACTTATTTTCAGCAATACCAGCACCATTTTTTGCAGCTTCTATTTATGAAAAGGCCTCAAGTTCACGGCGATCAAGAGGCGCATGCTCCGCAGCTGTAATTTTGTTAGCTCGCTCCCAGTGCTGCAAGGAGCAATTACCATCTCTCTGCCACCTTCCTGTGGAATAGTTAACAAACGCGCACCAAAGAAACACAATTTATTTTGCCACTATTAAGGGAGTGGGGTGGGGGGAGGAGAAGGCATTTGGGCCAAGCACTTTTGGAAAATTAGGGATTTTAGAAGGACCCAGGATGGAGATGGCTCAAAACTATCTTGTCTCTCTAGAAAGCCCCGGTGGGGTGGGTTGAGCAGCCCTGGGAAGGTGGAGAGCACCCTGAAAATGCTCTATCTCCATAATCCCTGAAAGCAAAGACTACCCAAGATCGTAGGCTGAGCTTATGGCTCACAGGAGTGACAATTTAACAGGTTTACAGGCATCCAAACACAGCCACTCTCACCTCCTTGTCCAGCTGAATTATCCTCTCTGACTTGGCCTATTTTTGCTTTCTTCCACATGAAATGTTTTGGATCAGACGCAGTCAGAGCATTACTGAGCCTGGCTCATTCAAGACACATCATCTTAAAAGTCTCCCTTTTTTTTTTTCCCCCCACATTTTTAACCGAGGACACTTAAAAGCCCTGAATGCTGAACTGTGTTAACCCCTTGCTTTGTGGGCAGCTATACCCTGTGCCCTTTGTGGCAGCCGTCCCTGCAAATGCAGGATTTTTAGCATTTTGGTAAACCATTTTGGTTCCAGATCCTTATACTTTGGGTAGATATGCCCATGCCAGTGGAGTTTTACATGCGCAGCATCACCTCTGCATGGAAGGTATTGTTGGTCTGCTCACCGAGAGCAGTGATCCCATCTTCGAAGGCTGGGTGAAGAAGGTGTGCGCTGTTTCCTCCACAAATTGCCAGCACACATTCTGCATCCACAGACTGGCATCTGAGAGGGAGATGCTGGCCCAAATCCAGTAAGTGCCCCCTAAAAAGGGGGGGTGAAATCAGACTTTCCGCTATGTTTTCTCCAGTCTGTTTTGCTCAAGGGTTATGTGAGGCAGGTTATTTGGTGAGGGGTATTCACTCATGCAGTGCAGCCAGAAATATAGGGGTTTTTCCCCCACTGCGCATCACCAAGCCATGAAACTCCCTGCTACAGAATACTGGGATGATCTGAAGAAGAAATGAGTCCTAAAAGCATTTAGACACATTAAGAGGTGGGGAATCCATCCAGGGCTGGACCACATCTCTAAGATATCACCACTGCACCAGGGAGCCCCTAACCATAGGCTGTAGAAAGCTGGGAGGGGTAGCAGAGCAGGGTCCATTGCTCCATCCTTAGCCCTGTTCAATGCTCTTCCCCTAAGCATCCACCATGGTTCACGCAGGCGATGTGAACCTTTGGCTTGACCCAGCGAGGCCACACGTTATAAATAAACTAATAACCCTTCAGCAAAGGCTGCTTGGTCACTAACTGGCACTGACTTGGCCCTAGAGCACAGAGTGTTTCAAATTTAGCTTCCACAAGAGCTGGGAGGTGGAGATGCACCCCAAAAGAGAGAAATGGTGCTGCCAGTGCTCCCGACAGCCTCCAGAGAAGCAAGGGGACAGCCCGCCCGGGTGTTTTTGGCTGTCCTTCACAACAAGATCCTCTGGAAGAACATCCCAGGAACAGATGAAGCAGCTTTAGGAAAGGTTCAAAAAGCTACGGGGAAAAGAAAATGATCTTCCTTTTGCAGAGCAGGTTCAGAGACGCACCCAAGTACGGACCAGCTCATGGCTAGCACCAGATGAAGAGCCAAGGAGATGCTGGAGAAGGGCAAGGCTGAGAAAAAAAGGGACAAGAGGAGATCCTATAGAAGTATTTGTGCTCTTCCAGGCTGACAAAACCTCTCCTCTAAGCCCAGCCTGCCTCCTGCAGCCAACACTGCTGGGGGATGCTGCAGACTCAGGTATTTGCAGAGAACAGATCTTACATGGGAAACGTGACTGTTTTCCTCCTCTCCTGATCAGGGCACAGATACCAAAACTGGTACAGAAAAGGTGGGAGCTGAGCTAAAGTATAATTTTAGCCAATCTCCTTGATGACATGATATATTCAACCTCCATGCCTTGGTCTTATGCTGGGATATGTCAAAGCAGAGGGCAAGCAGCTCACTGAAGCCCAGTTCCACAGAATAAAACATCCCCTAGGATGTCTAAACCATCTTCTTGCCCCCTATTTCAGGCAGCCAGTAAATGACTTGTTCTCTAAGGCAGGTCAGAGCTTATCAGCTTTTTTTGAAAAGGCATTTCAAATCCTACCTGCAAATGTTCTCACTACCCAATAAACAGCTTATCTCTTTGCAAACCTGAGTAAGCCGCCAGCCTTCGCCACTGCTTGTGCCAATGACTCCTACGTGTTGATCAGGAAAGCGTTTGTAGGAAAGCGTTTCCATTTTTTAAAAAATCAGTTTTAAACACACTGCCTTTCAAACCCTATTTAACAACCCCAAATCCCACCAAAGGGTAAGCGTGCAAGCATGCAGACTGCCTTCCTGAAGCTTCCATAGGGTATGGTGACCCATACCATCATCCCACCTTCATCAATGGTTTGGAAAGGGGCAGCTCCTCTGCTAAAATTCACTGATGATATACAAGCTCTGCATGGATCAAGGAGGTGGAAAACACACAAAAGCATTCACCTGGGAATGCTAAAAATGAATCAGAGACACCTGTTGGTCTACCTGAAGGAGAATTATCTCCAGCGTGGATGTGCAGGAGAAAAAAAGACAGAAGTGCCTGGAAAGAACACAGGGAAAGGGCAGGCAGGGGGGGATGCCAGGGTTGGTTTGCTCACCAGTGGCCTCGTCTAGGCTTTCCTTGGTGACGTGGTCATTCTGGTTGACCCACTCGCCATTGCACTTGAAGTAGATCTGGGTGGCAGGGTTGGCACGGCAGACAAGCTCCACCGGCTTGTTCTTCACGATGTAGGCATCCTGCGGCTCCAGCAGAAAGTGAGGGAGGGTATCTGCCGGGGCTGAGGGAAAGGAGTCGGGTAGCACATCACTGTACTCCAGCCCTGCAAGAAGAGAAAGATGGTCAGGAGGTGCCCTTAGTCCCATCCCCCAACCTACACCACTCCATCCTTCTCAGGACTGTCCAGGGATGGTGATGGGGTCACAGAGAGGCTCCAAAGAGGCTGGTGTCCCCCATCCCAAGCCTCCCTCCTGTTCCCTGAGGGATGCATGGGCATGTTCTAAGTAAAACACTAGCAGGGCTTGTCATGGGAATATTGACCACAACCCTGGCACAAATCTCACACATTCTTCTCTTTGGTGGAGCCACATTCAGGATCTCACTCCTCTGCCCATGCTGGGGTCTCAGCACCACATAACAGGGGAGGTAGCAGAAGCCCCTGCCAGCACAGTCCCCAGACACTGGCCATCTACCCACGACAGGTGAGCAATCGCTTCCAGCCCAGCCACCTCCAGAGAACATCACCCAAAAATACAATTGGACATCATACTATCCCATCCCCAAAACCAGAGCGGGTCAGTGCTCTGATGATCTCCATCTTCCTGCTTGTTTGCTCTCAAAACCCATCTAAATGCAAAAACAATCAGAAGAGGTCAAGCCAGGCCAAGAGAAGTCATGAAAAGGGGCAAGCACCTCAGTGCTCACCCAGTGATGTAATCCCTGAGGAGCAGGAATCTCACGGTGGCCTCAAGCACTGGCTTAAGAAGATGCTGTGACCAATGTCGAGGAGCATCTGCAACATCCAACGTAGGAAGCCTGTTTCCAGCCATTTTGCCCGGGAAGATCAATCCCAAATATCAGAGCACTGATAAAACACTAGGATGCTACTGCTTAACCTGTTGTTTCTGGGCATCTCACTAGCAGCCAGGTCACATCATGAGGCTCTTCTTTTCACCTAAGACAATTATGAGCTTTCCCTCCTCCTCCTCTCTTCCCCCAGTGAAGAGAGCTGTGAATCTCAACTCCAGGCACTGCAGCATGCAGGAGAACAGTAAATATCTCCAGCCCTGTGATAACATCTCCAGAGCTGGCAAGGAAGAAAGGAGCCCATTCCCTTCATCACCCTTGGCAAGGAGCAAGTCCTGCATGGAGAGAATCTGAGATCCCCAGATGTACGGAGAAGGAGGAAAAAAAAAAAAAAGAGATGCGTCAAGAAAAAAAGATGACCAAGCCACCTCCGAAGCAAAAATCAGTGAGGGAAAAAACCCCCACGCACCAGGTCAGTCATTTAAAATCCATTTAGGAAAATTGACTTTCCATTTCCATTTAACACAGTACTAAGGGAGAGCGGCAGGACATTTGTCATAATCCATTAACTGCTCTTTTGGAAACAATGAATTAAACTCCTGGCTAATTTCTCTCTCTCTCTGGCTGGCTCTTCCCCTCCTCTCCACTGTCGGCCCTTTCCTTCCCCGTTTCATTTGCAGACCTGTAATTTTCCCAGCGCCGGTTGCAGGCAGGGGACAGGGATGCCGAGGAGGTGCAAGTCCCCCATCATGAACTGTGCCACGGTTTTCCTCGTGCCACTGGTCCTGCTCCCCTCTCCTGCTAAGCAGCCTCTCACCTGTATCACAGTAGCAAATATATATTTTTTTCCTTTTTTTAATTTACTCTTCAATTTTGCATCCACTGAATTGTTTTGTTGGGCTTTTTTTTTTTATTTTAAATGCCACAAATCTAAATTCTCTGGCAAAGGATACTTGCAGGAGATAATCCAACTTGGCTGCCTCCATTGCCAGAAAACTTCACTCATGGGATCATGTGAAAACCTCTCTGAAATCATAGAATCACAGCATGATGGTGGTTGGAAGGGACCTCTGGAGATCATCTTGCCCAATCCCCCTGCTCAAGCAGGGTCATCAGGATAGCATTCAGGCAGGTTTGGAATCTCTCCAGAGGAGACTCCACAACCTCTCTGGGCAGCCTGAGCCAGGCTCTGGCACCCTCACAGCAAAGAAGCTTTTCCTCCTGTTCAGATGGAACCTCCTGGATTCCAGTTTGTGCCCATTGCCCCTTGTCCTGTCACTGGGCACCACTGAAGAGTCTGACCCCATCCTCTCAACCCCCACCCTTTAGCTATTGATCAGATCCCCTCTCAGTCTGCTCTTCTCCAGGCTAAATGGTCCCAGGGCTGTCAGCCTTTCCTTGGCACAAAGATACTCAGTCCCCTCAGCATCTCCATAGCCTCTGCTGGCCTCTCTCTAGTAGTTCCTTGTCTCTCTTGAACTGGGGAGTCCAGAACTGGACACAATAATGCAGACGTGGCCTGAGCAGAGGGCTCTCTGCATCCCTACAGCACAGTCTCCAAAATCAGACTTGAGCTCAGTGGCTGGGAATGGGCACAGGTAGCAGGAGCTGCAAAGCATCCTCCAAAAGCCCCTGGTATGATGCTCCGGGGTGGGGGATGGGGGCTCGCCCACCCCCCATCCCTGGGGCAGGGCTAGCTCCTGGGCTTTGTTTTACAGCTCTAGGGGCAGGCAGGTTTAGAAAGCAGGCTTGCTATCAGGAATGCAAACACTGGAAGCCCATTAGTCTGGAGAGCAGTGGTAGAGATAACGACTCAAACATACACTATCCCTGCCCATAATGCAGGCCTGAAGCTCACCATTAAGTTTTTCTTCTTCTTTATCTGAGCCAGCTGCTTTCTTATTTCTTTTCTTTCTTCCTATTTTTTTTCCTCCCCAAGCCAGGTGTAACACTCCAAGATGCAGGCAATGAATCTTGCAGCCCGTAAGTGTGATCCTGTAAGCCATCATAAATGTGATCCACAAAGACCCAATGTCCCGAAGAAGAAAATTTTCAGAAGGACCTTTCCCTTTGGGGCTTGCCTATGGCAAGAGGACACCTCGAAGCACACACATCCCCTGATCCAAAACCATGGGCAAGGAGAGGTCCCCCTCCAGCAACCACCACCGAAGACACATTTTTCTCCTGCCCCACCACCAGTTTGGTGATGCTAAATGAGACTTCTGGTCACCCAAGAGGATTTGGGAGTGGGGAGGGAATGAGTCACTGCCCAACGGGGATGAAGATTACAGATTTGTGACTCATCTGTGATCATCTGCAGCTGAATGGGTGATGCTCTGGGCTGTGGTGGGAGTCACCTTGGTCCCCCAGCACAGGGTTCAGGGCTGAAACACTGCCAGGAGTATAAAAATCTGCAGACCCCCCCACCCGTTGATGGGTCTCATCCATCCCCCTGCCCTGAGAGGGAATCTGTCCAAATCTGCTGGGGGTTTCAAGCTCAGCACTTGAGGTTTCTTCTCCAAGGGGGCACAGGGATTTGGGGATGAGGGTGGTAGAATAGGATGATCTTCCCAGCCCTGACTAGATCCAGCATCTGCTTTCAGCAGCTATAAAAACCTCCTCAGTTTAAAGTTGAAGCCAAAAACCCCAAACCCTTAAAGCTAGGAGCATCCTGGCTACTAGGAAAGTTCCAATCCTGCAAACTCACAACAGCCGAGAGATCTTTTATTTCTGGCCAAGAGAGACCTAAGGACAAAAAAGCAGTTCTAACAGGAGATGGGGAAAAAGATGATAGATTTTTCATGGCAGACTCATAACCAGGGCCCAACTCATAAGCAGGCTCCTGCCTGCTTATGGAGGAGAGCAAAGCAAGGAGGGGCTGATTTTTCCATCCAGAAGTCAGCCCTACAGGGCTGAAGAAACACACTTGTGGCTGGGCAGGGCGCTTGGCTCCAGCATGATACTGCCACTGGTATTTAAACATGCTGGGGAAGAATTAAGGTGGAGGAACAACAGGGACTTTGGATGAGAAAAGGGAGGAGAACCATGCTGGGCACATTTATCATAAGCCATCAACCCAGCCTTTCATCCCCCTTCCTGACACTCGGCCACCCGCTGCATGGGAAACCTTTTGCTCTGCTAACGCTTATGGAGCGCCCCCCCCAAAAAATGCTCCTGGCAGCCCTGACTATCCAGCAGCAACTGCAGAATACTAAAAAAAAAAATTTAAAAAGCACCTTCCTGGTGGTGCAACACCATCATCTCCATGTGGTCCTTTCCCCACAGGATATGGGTCAAATAGGTCCAGCACAGCTGTCAGTGCCAGGATTTAAAGAGCAGAGGATTGAGAGGTTGGGGAAAGGGTTTGGTCTGCTCCAGCTTAATAAGAACATAGATAAATAGCCCCATAAAGGTGGGAGAGGGCATCATCTGCTAGGACAACCTTCCCCTGCAATGGTCTTAGATAATATTATTATATTATGGTTCCATTATATATGCAAGAAACCTTGCAAGAAGCAGGTCTCCGGCTTCTCCAGGCTGGGTAGCCAACCTCCAGCTGGGGGTACACACTGGGATATTCAGGCAGCTTTAATATCAGTGAAGACCTTGTCAGCAGGAGGGTTGAGGTGCTTGCAAGGAGCTGGCCATAAGCATCACCCTTGGCAACAGATGCTTTAACCTGCAGAGGCCACTTTGCTTTGCCTAGTGCTGCTCTGATCCCACCTCAGGTGACAATTTGGCTGGTTAACCACAGGAGCAGCACATCCAAGAGATGTTTGCATGTGGAGCCAGGGAAGGAGCCTGGCGCAGGCGGGATTTCCAGTACTGCAATAAGACAAGCAATAAAACTCCCAGCAGTGACAAACTAATAAATATTTGAGAGCGCACTACACTGACTGTAATCATCATCTCCCTGGCAGACATCTACAGGGGGTTCCCTTCCCATCTGCCAGCTTCTCTCCTTCCTGATGGAGATGGGTGCCTGCTTCCCAGCTCCCTTTTGGGTTTTTTTTTTCCGAAGTCCCAGGCTGTCACTATCCCACAGTCTCACACTACTTGGGGCATGTGGTTGGGTGCTACATTGAAATGTGCTACAGGATGGGCTCAAGCACTGGCTTCAGCGCTGTATCTGTATTTGGGAAGGGAGAGGAAAAGAAAAGAAGGAGCAGCTCCTGGGCTTGACCCACCGGACCAAAAGACCCAGGACCCTGAAGCCCTGGGGATAAGCATAGTAGGAGCAGTGAGACAGAAAAGGGAGAGGAGACAGGCACCAATGAGATCTTTTGTCTCCAGCCTCCTCTCCTCTATCCTTCATCACACATTTTAATCTGCTGGGCTTGAGCTGGATTATCCGCAGCATCTGTTCCCTGGGGGATGACTTGCAGATGCTTGCAGCCAGCTTTTGCAACTTGGTCAAAGATCGATGACCCCCAACCAAGCAAGCAAGCAACTAACCAATACCACCAGCCTGCACAGGGAGCAGCACCAGAGCCAGGGTCGACCATTAACCCCCATTCCATCACCCCAAAACACACAGCACAAGGGATACCGAGCCCAGAATGCAATTCCCGTTGCAGCAACAGCCAAGCAAACCTCTGCAGGAAAGCGTTAAAATCCTCTCTCCTGCAATTGTTATCCCTCCAAATATTTGGAAGATTACAGGAGCATTAGCCCAGAAGCCCTATGCCTGGGTTTCTCTGGCTGGGTTTCTCTGGCTAAATCTCAGTGGTGGTGGGCACTTAACCCCTTCTGCCTCCATCTCTTCTCATTCATGCCTGTCTCCAGGCCAGCGTTATTTCATACAAAGGCCTGAGAGGCAATGGTTAAACCCATTCCCACCTCAATCCTCCTGTAGAAATGAAAAAAAAAATTTTTTTTAAATGGCAGCTTAACTCCAGTACTGGAGGAGAGCTGCCTGCCTTCCCAATCCCCCAGTGGGGAGGGGGACAGCCCTGCCTCCAGAGACCAAACTGTTGGAGATACTCCAGTCACCGACTTGGCTTGAGGATGAGTCTGAAAGGCTGAAGGAGGGATCTCCCCCCACCCCAAAACATCCCTCCTATTGCCTCTGGGGGAAATGTATGAACAGACTCGTTCAGGGATTAGTGCTGTTGCCATTTAAACTTCAGCAACTAATGATGTCAGAGCCATGGTGTGGCTCACTCCAATGCCAGAATACCTGCCAGATCAAGGACATCCCCACTGGACATGCTCAACATCCTTCTTGGAGTGAGGGGCCAAAAACTGAACCCAGGATTGAAGGCACAGCCTCCCCAGTGCCGAGTCCAGGCGAATGATACCTGCCTTAGGCCTGCTGGCCACACTAGTGCTGATCCAAGCCAGGATGCTGGTGGCCTTCTGGGCCACCTGGCCACATGCTGGCTCATCTTCAGCCAGCTGTCAACCAATATCCCCAGGTCCTTTTCTGCAGGGCAGTTTCCAGCCATTCTTCCCCCAGCCTGAAGTGTTGCAGGGGATTGTTGTGACCCAAGTACAGGACCTGGCCCTTGCCTCGTTGAACCTCATTCCACTGACCTCAGCCCATCAATCTAGCCTGTCCAGATCCTTCTGTAGAGCCTCCTTACCCAAGCACCCCAATACAAAGCCCTGTTGCCAAGGAGGTCCTGGCAGCTCATTAAATTTTCAAAGGCAAAGTCTCTCTGAGGCCGACTGGTGCCATGCAAGGCCATGACCCAGCACCTGTTCTCTAGGGATGCATCCCATCAGAGGCAAAGCAGGGAGAAAGGAGGATGACCCAAAAGAAAGGGTGCCATTGAGCATGGGTTTGGATGACTTGAAGCCACTTGCACTGAGTGAAGCTTCCTCCCAGCTCTCTCCCTGCCTTGCCCAGAGCCCACAAAATCTCTTGCCTTCAAAACCCTCTGAATTGTTTAAAGCAGGTACAGACACAAGCTGGGAAACGCTGACAAAACTGAGATGCAGGGGATGTAACAGGCCCTTGGGCACTGCCATCCCAAGGGCTGCAGCTTCTGATGTAACCCCTCGGACTCATTAACTCAGAGTAGCGCTCATTAACCTCTCCCTCTGCAGGAGGACAGACCCAAACTGCTGCGGAGGCAAAAAAAAATGAGCATGGAGCCTTCAGGGGTAGCAAGGAGAAACACTGGTACCCAGCCTCTCATCTCCAGCCTGGAGCAAGGCTGGATTTTGAGGTCAAAAAGCCACAGAGATGTTCAGCCATCGACATGCTCATGGTATGCCTAACCCCATGGTATTTGACACCTCCCTGAAGCACACAATAGTAACCTTTGCTAGGCTGGACCACAAAAACACAACACTCAACGTGTTCAACCTTCACTACCAGCGGTGTGCTCAGGTCCTCAGGAGGTGTTGCTCCACCTCAAGGCCATGCATTTGGATTGAAACTACATGATCTTTAAAATCCTTTCCAACCCAAACCATTCTATGATTCTATGATTTACAGGGTCTTCCTCTCTACCCCCCAAAAAAGTGGAGCCAACCCCTCCCTCCAGCTGGGAAAACACTGGCAAGTCTGGCTCATTTTGGGGAAACCCCCACCCGTATGGAGCAGCAGGACTCAGAGACAGCACTGATAGAATGACACACAGCTCCCACCACACCACAGGCTGCAAACTCCCTCGTCTCCCTCAAAGCAACACAGAAGAGCCTCTCTATCCACATCACTCTTTTATTAATAACTAAATTTAGAAAGAATCACTTAACCTTTTCCCCAAAGCATCTCTGCCCGACAACGTGTCTCATTTTCCTCCATCGATTGCCCTCTTCCAGGAGTCTCACAATCTCTTTGCATCCTCAAACCTGGGATAAATCCAGCCACAAGCAAGCCCTGTCCCTCTATCCCATCACCCCCTGGAGCCCAGCCAGCCCAGGACAGATGGACACTGGGACAGATGGACATTTCACAGCAGCATCCCAGATGGGTTAAGCAGTTCCCCCCTACCCGGCGGCAGGCAAACATTAGAATTAGAGAGTATTCCTCCCCAGCGTGGGTAATGATGGGGTGCATCCATCCAGCCCTAATTACACCCTTGGAAAGAAAAAAATAAGCAAATTCCTCTCCCAGACAAATGGAAAGCCTGCAGCCGACCTCCCTTGCTGCGCACCTTTATTAAACCGGGTCTGGATGGGGGGGGTGGTGTGGATGGGAAACAACCTAGAAAGAGAAATCATGTGCTGAGAAAAGGGTGGGAAGAAGGAGCTGGGCAGCACCAAGGATATTTTTGCATGCAATGGCCTTACCGACCAAAACCCACTTCACCCAACTGAAAAAGAAAAAAGAAGAAAAAAAAAAAAAAATCACCTCTTTAGCTAAATCCCCAGGCCAGGTTTTTGCAAAGCAGCCTCAGAAGAAAACTAAAAGCAGGGTGCTGTCATACAAGATGTCCCCTCACTGTGTCCCACCACTGCAACCCAGTGCCACCACAAGACATGGCTAAGAGAGTCCAACCCAAACTCCAACCATGACCATCACCATCCCCATCCCCAGAGGAAAATCCCCAGAGGAAAAACCCCCAGGCTCTGGCAGCAACTCCCCTTTCTGAGAGTTCGGAGGAGAGAGATTTATCTTGTTGATTATGCATTAGGCTGGAGTATTTATGGAGCTACTACTCTTTTGTTTATCTTTATGATTATGATAATCAAAGGCGAAGCCTCCTGAGAAGCGTAAACAGCTGAGATCCCTTATGGTATGAACCTCTTCATTTTTTATTATATAGATTTATAACATGGAACAGACAGATTGGAGTAAATTGTTCTTTATTTCTGGTTTTACCAGAGCGGAGCTGAGAGCGTCACAAATCCCCGTAAATACCCACAAAAAGGAGAATGAATTGTTAAAAAAAAAAAAAGAAAGAAAGAAAGAAAAAAGGAGGAGGAATTATGTGGCAAATCCCCATTACACTCTATTGTGCTCCTTTCTTTTGTGCTATTTTATACATTTCCTTCAGGGAAGCAGTTATGTTTGAAAACTATCTCCAAATTTCATCTAGCGCTGGTTCTTGTTATGGGCACAGACACTTTTCTTTGTGCTATTTTAATTCTATTGTCACGGTACTCTTGTATAGTTTGTTCTGTTTACTGAGCTACAGGGTTATTTCTAATGGATATAATAATTATATGAACTTTAATTTATTTGCTTTGGCTCATGAAAGAAAAAAAAGCCAGCAGCGAATAATGCGGTAATATGCTGTTTATTCACATGTACGGTGTATGCTGTTTCTGTTGTGAAAAAAATAATAATTTCAACAAGAAAAGAGAGAAGGGAAAAGAAAACAGGGAACAAACAGGGACTTGTTGCCCCGGTTAATGCCAGGAAGTCTTAGGAATTATTAATTATCATTCAAACTGCAGTAAATCAAGCACAAGATGCAATCTCTTCCTGGAAGAAAAAAAAAAAAAAAAAAAAAGGGTCTCCTGTTCAAATGAGCAATTCAGTTTTAAAATGCTAACCCAACGAGAAAGAAAGTTGCTGCTTTTGCAGACAGAAAGTGATTTCCCCTTCGCCCAAATTACATACATATTCAAAAATGTAAATTCCACAGCATTCTCCTTGAAAGTGCAATTTCCAGGCGGCTGTCTTGCAATGGTTTGGGGTTTTTTTCCTAAATCTGGAGACTATCAACTTGGCTTTGGGCACGAAAAGCAATTTTAAAGTGCCCTGTGCTCCTTGGGAAGAGAAGGATGCTCTGCTGCACACCCAGCATCCCAGCTCCAAGCATCCCTTTCTCCTTCCCTTGACATGCACATCACATGGGGACCATGAGCTGGAGGGGAGCAGGTTTCACCCTCTGAGCATGCAGATGCTAAACACTGAGGGGGGACAACCCAACCATGCCCTCTAAAAGTGGTTCCCAAGGTCTGGGTGGCACTTCTGTACCAAAAATCCAGAGGAGGGCTGTGCATGGCCCATCGCAACAAAGCTGATGCGGGGTGGCAAGGGATGGCACCAGCCCAACAATGTAAAGCGAAAAGTTTATGCAGCTGGCTGCAAAGAAGGGAAAAACAGTGCAAAAGGAGAAAGTTTTTATTTTTTCCTCGTTTTTGTCATTATCTCACCCACTCTCTCCTTCCCAGCAGCTCCCTCAAGCCCTGGGAAGCCAAAGCTGATTGGAAGGATACTCCCCACCACCTCCAGCCAGTCTCTCCTCAGGCCCCTCGCCAGACGCTGCCCTACTTTCCCCAACGCTTTTCCCACTCTTCTCCTGCAGCTTGCTTGTTGGCATGTGTGGGATGGGAGCAGCACTCCATCCACAGTACCCACAGCACTCATTCCCTGTGTCAGGGCTCCCACCACCAGACCCACCGGCCAGGGTCATCTCCCACCCTGCTGGGCATCCAAATTCAATAGAGGAAGGTCCTCAGTGCAATGCTGCACTGATTTTAAGTCGTTTCAATCATAGCATTATTTTTCAATCATAAAAAAAAACAACAAAAGAAAAGGTCTATTCGATGCCCCAAATTCCCCATTATTTCAACTGGAGGAGGAACATCACAAGAGTGGCTGATTAAGGTCCCCCCTTTATTAAAGAGTCTTTAAAGTTGCCCTTAATCTTTCAGATTTGTTGCTATGATAAAAAAAGAGACCAAAACAACCACCACAAATGAAGGCTGGAAATATTTTGCTTTTCATTGTCCTTTCTCTGCCCTTTTCTTCCCTTCTCATTTTACTGCGATGATAAGGTACAAACAGAAAGAAAAAACAGGGGAGGGGGAGAGCAGTGATAGAAAAAGATTTAAAAAAAAAAGAATCCCTGCTGATGTTGAATATCAAATATTAAGACTTTTCCCTCCACCCTCTTTCAGCAATATCCCTATTAATGAATAAAACCCCAAACAATCAGCGAGACTAGCTTATAGGACAAGGCTTCCTCAGCCTCTTGCCTCCCTTATTCCTTAATCCTTGAAGTCAAGAGCAGGTAGGGAGGGGAGCAGGACCCTAAGAACAGAGCTTGGCTTCCCCATCTCAGCACTGAGAGAGGTCTCTGGCCATCTGCAAAAGGATTTTAGCAATTACCTTGATTAGTTTGACTCCCTCCCCTCTAAACCCCCAAAGCCAGCTAGGCTCCTAACAATTGGCACCTGCTTTTACAGAGAGTAAAAAAACCTGAGATTTGATTAAAGCTGGGGGGATTTGGGGGGTTTTCTGGTGGGTGCCTGTTTTGGGTACCTGCCCTCACCTGGCATTGCTGCCTTCCAGTGGAAAAAAAACCCTACAAAAACAAAGCCTTTTCCCTCCTGCTCCCATTCCCATTGATGGGAAGGTGGGAAGCCTTTGGGAGCTTCCTACTGTTGTCTGGCACCCTCTTTCCCTCCTATTCCCTGGCATTTAAATACTACGGGACCCTGAGCTGCCACAGCCATTTTCTTCCTTTCTCACCACTGGGAGTTTCCACCTTTCCTTCTCTGGACACAGCCTGTGTTCCCACAGCACTGAGTTTCTCTTTCCTCCTTTTGTCCTCTGGCACACATGGTCCCGCTCTGCTTCACAGACCAAACCCAAACTCGCAGGTGCTCCATCCTCCATCCTCCCCTCCCATATGGGTACCAGCAAGAGAGAGGGACAGAGGTGATCCAGAAAGGTCTCTGGGAGCAAAGGATCATGCATACTGAGTACCAAACACACAGCACACAGAAAAAGGAGGAAAAAAGCATGTGCCCCCAGCCTCACTCTCTTTTCCCCTCAGTCCCCCACCAGCTGCATTTCCATAAGTGATATGTGCTAATTGTCTTAAAAATTGCCAGGCTGTGGGTAGAGTCATTAAGTGACGTCTGCTCAGGAGGGCAGGCAGGGCTGGTGCAGAACCCTCGCCCAGGGCCATGGGCCAGCCTCCCCCAAAGCAGGGCATGCTCCCACATCCCTGGCATGCAGCAGCAATGGAGCTTGGTTCCAATTTGCTCTTCCCTTGAGCCCAATCAGTAAATGGCCTCTCTCCTGCCCTGGGAGTCTAGATGCTGCCTGACAACCCCTCAGGGATGGATCCTGATGATGCTTGACTACTCCTGCTTCAGCTAGACTATCTGCCAGCAATGCCATGGCACTGTAAGTTGGCCACCATGGCTACCACTGAGCCCAGGGCTGGTGTTGATCAAATTGGGCAAAAACCAACTACATACAAGCACCCGAAAAAACGCCAAATGCCCTAAAAATAGAATCATAGAATGTTTTAGGCTGGAAGGGACCTCTAGAGGTCATCTAGTCCAACCTCCCTACACAAGCAGGGACATCTCTACCTAGGTCAGGTTGCTCAGAGCCCCATCAAGCCTGACCTTGAGCGTCTCCAGGGATGGGGCCTCCACTACCTCCCTGGGCAGCCCATTCCAGTGATCTATCACCTTCATGTTGAAGAACTTTTTTCTAATACCCAATCTAAATCTATCCTTTCCTAGCTTAAAACCATTACTCCTGGTCCTATCGTTAAAAACCCTTTCGAATAGACCTTCCCCTGCCTTTACGTAGGCCCCCTTCAGATACAGGTAGGTCACTATAAGGTCCCCTTGGAGCCTTCTCTTCTCCAGGCTCAACAGCCCCAACTCTCTCAGTCTGTCTTCATACAAGAGATGCTCCATTCCCCTGATCATTTTGGTGGCCCTCCTCTGGACACACTCCAATATGTACACATCCTTCTTGGGCTGGGGGCTCCAGAACTGGACACAGTATTTTTGAATTTATAAAATAAGTATTACCCAATCCCTGTCCTGGGGCAAGGTGACAGGAAGGAAGAGCCAGCTGTCACCACCCCAGGGGACACTAGCCTTTAAGACTAAGTACCAGCCACCTGACACCCACCAGCCCAGGCATTCCCAGGGCATCCATGGATGGCTTTCACAGAATCACAGAATCACAGAATGTCAGGGATTGGAAGGGACCTCAAAAGATCATCTAGTCCAATCCCCCTGCCGGAGCAGGAACACCTAGATGAGGTTACACAGGAACATGTCCAGACGGGTTTTGAATATCTCCAGAGAAGGAGACTCCACAACCTCCCTGGGCAGCCCGTTCCAGTGTCCTGTTACCCTCACTGAGAAGAAGTTTCTTCTCATATTTAAGTGGAACCTCCTGTGTTCCAGTTTGTACCCGTTACCCCTTGTCTTATCATTGTTTGTCACCGAGAAGAGCCTGGCTCCATCTTCGTGACACTCCCCCTTTATATATTTATAAACATTAATGAGGTCTCCCCTTAGTCTCCTCTTCTGCAAGCTAAAGAGACCCAGCTCCCTCAGCCGTTCCTCATAAGGGAGATGCTCCACTCCCTTAATCATCTTTGTAGCCCTACGCTGGACTCTCTCCAGCAGTTCCCTGTCCTTCTTGAACTGAGGGGCCCAGAACTGGACACAATATTCCAGATGAGGTCTCACCAGGGCAGAGTAGAGGGGCAGGAGAACCTCTCTCGACCTACTAACCACCCCCCTTCTAATACACCCCAGGATGCCATTGGCCTTCTTGGCCACAAGGGCACAGTGCTGGCTCATGGTCATCCTGCTGTCCACCAGGACCCCCAGGTCCCTTTCCCCTACACTGCTCTCTAATAGGTCATTCCCCAATTTATACTGGAACCTGGGGTTGTTCCTGCCCAGATGCAGGACTCTGCACTTTCCCTTGTTCTATTTCATTAAATTTTTCCCCGCCCAACTCTCCAGCCTGTCCAGGTCTCGCTGGATGGCAGCACAGCCCTCTGGTGTGTCAGCCACTCCTCCCAGCTTGGTGTCGTCAGCAAATTTGCTGATAGTACACTCAACTCCCTCATCTAAGTCATTGATGAATATATTGAATAATACTGGCCCCAGTACTGACCCTTGGGGCACTCCACTAGTTACAGGCCTCCAACTGGACTCTGCCCCGTTGACCACGACTCTCTGGCTTCTTTCCTTCAGCCAGTTCGTAGTCCACCTCACTACCCATTCGTCCAGTCCACACTTCCTCAGTTTAGCTGTGAGGATGCTGTGGGAGACCTTGTCAAAGGCTTTACTGAAGTCAAGGTAGACCACATCCACCGCTCTGCCATCCATCCATCCATTCTTTAGCCTGTGGCCAAGGGGTTTAGCCTCAGAAAGCTCCCACTGCCCTGTGCTGTGCTTCCTGAATTAACCCTCTCCTTGCAAAGGGACGTGCCCACCACCATGCAACATATTCAATCCCAGCCAAGTGGTTTGTCAATAGGCAAGGCTTAATCTGGGGCTTTAAAAGCCTGCTGAAGGAGGTGGCACATAGGGTTGAATATCCTCCAGCACCTCCCCACCCTGCTTCTAGCTAGACAAGTTCCTGGAAGCACACAGAGCTCTGGTTCAACCACTTGGTACCTACAGGAATCCCTGACCAGGGTTCCTCAGTGCCCACCAGCAGCAACCATAAAATGCAGCCCCATATACAGATACAGCCCTTCTGGTTGAATTTAAAGCCATAGTTTAGTCTCAAATCTAGTGTTAAAGTATTAGCTAGAACTTGCTAAGGATAGACTTGCTTGCAGCCAAGGTTGGAGGGGGATATTTAGGTGCTCTCCATATAGTGCAGGAAATGCACTGGGCAGCATTGAGCTGAACTTGCAAGAGCCCAAACTGAAAAGAAATATAAATAAATTTAAAAATGCTGCATCAATACCCAAGCAACCCTCTCCCAAGGAGATGGGGGCATCTTTGCCACCTGCAAGCGTGCAGGAGCACGCCGAGCTCGGTGGTAGCCTGGCCCTGCACGTGTGTGGGCAGTAGGCTCCCTCCCACACCCTTGAAATAAAGGCTGGGAGTTGTCAAGCAACTCCTGTGCTTCCAGGAAAATGCACTGCAGCATGGCTTCTGCCTGTCCGCTGGGACCCATTACACTAACAGTGTGTCCATTCAGCCTGATATATAAATTACTAATGTAAATTAATGGATAATTGAAGCCCTTTAGTCCCAAATATTTAAATTATTTAACAGGCAATTAAGAGAGAAGGAGAAAGAAAAGAGGAAAAGAGGCCTTAACCCCAACAGGAATAAAAAAATACAACATAAAATAAGTGAGGGGAGACCAGAAACAGCCAAGCATACACATTTTAAAGGATGTGAGCCCGGCGGGTGTTACAGGAGATGCCCCAAGACCCAAGGAGCCCAGTCAGTAGCAGGACTAACGATTCTGCTCTGGGTCCGTTCCAGGAGAGGAAAACTCCATGGCTGCATTTGTAGCAGCTCTTGGTTACAGCAATTGCGGGGACTTCCTGACATGCCAGACCATAAAAGACTTCTGATAAGTTTTCATTTCCTCCTCCCTACCCCTAAACTGACAGCATTACCTTATAGAATTCCATTCCAATCCCCACCTTTTTTTTTTCCTTTCTTTAACTCCCGCATTCACCTGATCAAGTAAACCCTCCCTTAATCCAAGCACTTTGATATCTTTCTTTTAAAAAAATGGCCTGTATGGCTATTTCGCTCTCTCCGCATCCCCCCAACCCGTCTCCAAACATCCTTGGCATGGCAAAGTGCTGGCAAAAGAGCAATCAAGCCATCAGGATGCTGGGTATCATCGGGGCAATGAGTTTCCCCATCCTCAGATGTAGAGGAGAGCCCTCCTGACAGTACAGCCCAGGGCAAGGAGCAGGTCAGGATTGAGAAACACAGTGGGTGTTTCCTCCACCTGCCTCCATCCCAAACTGCCCAGGGATATTCCCACTGCTCCCCTGAGTGCTGGAGGAGGTCATAAGGAAAATAAATACCCAGTGGTCCACTGAGAAAAAGACGCCATATGGGAAAAAAACATTCTAACAAAAGCAGCGTGTGAGTTTGTGCGTGCCCAGGAACACCACCGAGGGTAAGGAGAGGGATCAAGACAATAGTGAATAGACTTCAGATTATATCCTGAACTCACAGCCTCATGGGAACAGGGTTATAAAAACCCTTTTTATTTTGTTTGTAGTCCAAAACAAAGAAGTACATAAAGAGCTGAACGTGGAGGACCCAGACAGGAAGTGAGTAACATCTTGGAAACATCTGGTCCCAGCCATCCCGCAAGCCAAGCCACTGGCACGGCTCTGGGTACCTGTTCCTGTGGTTCCAAGTCAACGAGGGCCCTCAAAACCCCTTCCCCTGCCCCAAAACGGGTAGCTTTCCTTGGGGAAAGCTGTGCCCATCACTCATCTTGTCTCATTTGCCAAGCGATGCAATTCCCAAGCTTCCCGTCCCACTCTGTACTGGGAGAAATGAGTAAAACCCTTGTGCTATTCCCACATGGGCGCCTGGCAATCCATGGGCATCTCAGCCTATCACCACGGTGGGACATGGGCAGCCCCTCTGCCAGAGGGAGGAAAGCCCCAGGGGCATGTCACCAGTGAGAGGACATCAAGGTGTAGGAGCTGAAGCAGGACTTGGAGCATCACATGACACTGAGCATGGCAAGATGCCCCTGTGCAAGTCTCTGAGAACCACAGGACACCCCTGAGCATGAAAAGATGCCCTGAGCATGCCAAGACACCCTGGTACAGGTCTCAGAACACTGCAGGGTTGAGATAGGCTGGTCAGCTGGCACTAGGGCACTTTTCCAGCCCCAGGAGATGTCTCATCCTTTTCCACAGGAGAGAGGAGGTCCTGCTCAGCAGACACAGGGACTGGAAGCATTTTCTTCTTTCTGTTTCTAATCTCCTCCTCTTACACCTCCAAAAGCCCTGCAGAAAGAGCCGCCCATCACACCAGCCCATGCACAGACCCAGGAAGCCTGGAGAGATTGCAGGGCCTGATGCTTAGTCAGGCTCTAGCCCAGCTGTGCAGGAGGAAAGCCGGCTCAGCAGGCTCACAGACAGGCCCTCCGCACCAGGGAATTCCCCCATGGCTGCCAGCCCAAGATGCCAGCCCACGTCTTCCCTCTCCACTCGCCCACAGCCGACAGAGTGCTTTGGAGGCAAAAAAAAAAGAGGTGGGCACAGGGATGCCAGCAACCCCACAGAGCTACTAGATGGCAGAGGCATCGATCTATCTGGGCAACCTGGGCCGGTGTCTCACCACCCTTGATTTGTAAAAAATTTCTTCATTCTCTCTAGTCTAAGACTTCCCTCTTTTAGTTTAAAAGCGTCACTCCTTGCCCTGTCAAACAGGCGTTGCTGAAAAGATTGTCACCATCTTTCTGATAGGTCCCCTTTAAATACTGAAAGGCTGCAATAAGGTCTCCCCAGACCACCTCAGTTCACCAGATAAAAACCACAGCAAACTCCAGTTCCCCCCAAAACATCTCCTCTGCATTTCCCTATGCAGAGCCTGGGATTAGCTCCTTCTGTTTTCCATCAGGGAGGATTAAAGCTGGTCCAGGACTGGACCATACCGGTGAGGAAGCAGCAGCCAGCTGCACAGCATCTGGCACCCACTGCTCATTTCTCATTGTATACACGTGGGCAGCAAGATGCAGGACCAGTGAGGATGAATGGTTAGGGTGTTTGTGGCTCAGGCATCCCACAAGAGCAGCAAGGACAAGGACATTTCTTTTGGGGCATTTTGCACCCATGCTGGCAGCCTGCCTGGGTTTGGAGCGTGTCCTCTTGGAGAGGCAGGACAAGATGCAGGGGGCTTGGGGAGTGAAAGGGAGATGTTAAGGATGAGAATGGGGATGTCAGAGAGAAAACTGGGGGAGGAATAAAAAAAAATCAGAGACCAGAGTAGGAAGGACAGTGGTTTGAGGAGGGAAAGAACCAAGGCACTTTAAAGGAAAAAAAAAATGATCCAGCAGGCCGGCAAGTTTAATAACACAAAAACACAGGGGCATAGGAGGATACAGAGACCTAGTTAAAGAAGCCTCACCCAGAACACGCCACTAGCAAAAAGCATCCAATGTGTCAGGGACAGAGACACAGGACATGCCCCACGCCCTTCAGACAAGGGCACGACTCCCAGACCCCAAGCACCCTCAGCCAGCGAAGCAGCAAGAGTGCCACAAAAGCCCTGCCTTATTCCATGCCTTGATTTTTGGTCATCTTTGCACCAGCTGATGTCCACCTGTAGTCTTTTTTTTTGGTGCTACTACTTGTCACCTTCAAAAATAGTTAAATTAGAAGGCTAGAGCAGCAAGCAGCTGCCCAGACAAGCTGGACCCCACTGCAAGAGACGGTGGGAGCATCAAACCATCCCCAGCGTGTGACACTGCAGCTAAATTTGGCCCAGCAAGCTGGCAAACAGGTTCCTAAAAATGTCTGAACACATCCAGGCTGTCGGACTGAGGAGGGTGATGCACAGGAACCCACCGGAGCCAGGCAGCCTGTTCCCACCATCCCTCACACGTGCTGTTTCCCTGCTTTTTCTTTAAAATTCCCAGCCTAAATAAGGCTTTGGGGAGGAAATTAATGAAAAGCAAAGCTGATTACAAAGAACAATACAATGACTCAATCTGTTTCTTTTACCTCAATTGTATAAAGCTTTTACATTTATAAAGGTTTCTCTCAATATACAATGAAATGGCCTCTGAGGGAAGCAGCCCTGGAGACTTTTGAGCAAGACTGTACAAAACACCCTGGAAACAATCCCAAAGGAAGGGCCAGATGATCTAACAGGTCTTTTGCATCTTTAATTTCTCACCCTTTTCTTTCTCCTCTTGTTTCAGGCACGTTTTTTTAGCTGCTGCTGCTAATTAGATGCTAATGCGAGAGCAGTTGCATTTTCAGCACATGGTGTAACCAAGAGAAAAAACATTGGGGCTCTAAATGACAAACAGATCACAGGGATGGGCGTTCTTATTCTCAGCATGTAAAATAGCTCTCCAGGAGAAAAACAGGCCATAAAGTATTGACATCCTTTCCACACCAGAATGGGTCACTTCTGTACCCGCTGGTAGCTGCCTGATGTCCATGGGTCACAGTAGTGCCTGCTTCAGATCTCCTTCTTCCCCATCCCCACATCCAATCTTTACACCAGGCCATGGGATGGATCACCCAAGGTTGTTTTGTGTAGTTATAATGCAGCAGAGACAGTGGAAAAACCCCCACCAGAACAACAGACATCCCAAAACAACCTGCATTTAAGTCAACCACCAGCTGCAAGACCAATCAGCCCTCCTGGGTGCTCTTCCGTAGACCATCTCCCAGGAGAAGACAGAAGGATGCTCTTCACCACTACCCTCCTCCTCCTCTCTGCTGTTTGTTTGAATCATCTCTAACACCCGCCTCAGCAAGTTGCAAGGAGCTGAGCCGAGCTGTCTGCAACAAAATCAATGAGGTGGTGCAGAGGCAGGAGTCTGTGTCCTTGCCTGCAGTGTCTGCAGGAAAGCAATAAGGGCCACCAGTCATCACTGCCAACACAACTGTAAACCCAACTGTGATTGGAGATTGCTTGGCAGAGATGCTCCATCATGCCCAATGATGCTCTCCCCTTCACCCTGCGCTCAGCTCACCATTATCACAAGAGTTAACCTAACTTCAAATACTTTACTGTCTTTCATCACCTTACCAGGGCTTTACAAGAGAAGCCAATGCTCCAGCAGGCCCTGGCCAGCAGAGTTGACCCTGACTCTGCACCAACACACCAAGCAGACAGAGCCTGTGCAGAGTTTGTGCTTTACTTCAGCTCCACTGGAGCACCACCATACCTAGGGGTGATACTCCAAAGTACTTGTGGAAGACAAAGACACAGGTCAAGAATGGATGGGGAGCCTCTAAGTTGTAGTGGAATGTTACTTCCCCCATTAGTGGTGTCAGGGCCTCCCCACCAGCTACTGGTGTCCCTATAGGCAGTGACCTCCCTCCAGCCCCATGGGGCACCTGGTGCTTACACCCCAGTCGAGACAGGAATGAAAGCAGCTGCTAAGAGACACATTTACGACCTTCCAAGAGGGAGCTCGCTGACATCTTAATGAGCTTTTTGTTTTTCAAGTACTGGTTTTATATTTACGATCTGAAAGGGAAAGATGCAAGTAGGCAGATGATCATGGGGCTATCTGCTCCTGACCTGCTGCTGTCCAATCCACATCCACACCATTCTGGGAAGCCATAAAAAACGATTGCATATCAGCTTTTTACCCCTCCTTCTCTTCTCTCCCCACTAAAAACAAAAAGCACATTTTTTTTTTTGGTGGTGGTCATTTCTTTTTAATGTTCACCCCAAGGAAGACCATCAAATATTAATGCAGGAAGCTTCACAGAGATTATACCAGAAACTATAGGCCCCATATGTTGTGGAACATCCCACTGGATGCAAGATCCCACCAGCTGATCCCCAAGGCCTGGCTCTTTAGTGCCTAGGAAGGAAGGAGGAGAAAGTAGGAGGCCAGAAGTTGAGCTTTACCAACACTTTCTTGGGATATCAGCCCAGAGTTGCACTTGGAGGAAAAAAAACCCCAAACACAAGCCCACCACCCCTCCCCAGGAAGCTGCACACTGTTATTTATAAACTTAATAGTGAAAACAGAGGGCAAAACTTTTTTTTCCCCCCAGATCTCAGCATTAGCATAGCAGAGAAATGCCTTTCGGCTGCAAGAGCATTCCAGCCACTAGAAGGAAGATAAGCTCCTGTGTCACCTCCAGATTCCTTGGCAGAGAGAAGACACGTGGGGTTTAATTGTGTACAGAGATGCCATAGCCTGGACACAAGCAGGATAAGAGCTTTTTGTCCTGTCATGGGCTCGCTTGACTGATGAAGCTCCTGCCCCTAGAGCTCATAAAACTCAGAGGGCACCTTGGCCAAGCCCAGCTTAAGGAGTTGGCAGGGGATGTGTGAGGCCAAGACGTGCAACACAAGAGACTGGTAAGACATGCAAGACAAGCAAGGGGCGACAACTGGTAGGGGAAGCGTGCAACATGGCAATGTCCTATGCAACACAGTGCTTGCTGCACTATTGCACATGGTGTTGGACATGTGCATCCCCTGTTCCAGGGGAAGAGAGCACCAGTGAATGCTTGGTGGGGGCATCCTTGTGTTGAAACTTCACATGGCTGTGGACAGGAGGCAAAGCACTGTGCTGGGGGATAATCTGCTGCCGAGCAAAGGTGGAAAGCAATGAACCAAGCTATTGAGCTTGAGACACAGAGTCATAGAAATGTTTTGGTTGGAAGACACCTTTAAGATTGTCAAGTCTCATCATTAACCCAGTATTTCCAGGTCATCACTAAACCATGTCCCTCAGCACCACATTTACATGGCTTTGAAACCCCTCCATGGGTGGAGACTCCACCACTGTCCTGGGCAGCCTGGGCCAGGGCTTGACAACCCTTTCAGGGAAGACATTTTTTCTAATATCCAACTTAAACATCCCCTGGCAGAACTTGAGGCTATTTCTTCTTGCCTTATCACTTGTTCCTTGGGAGAAGAGAATGACCCCACTTGGCTCCAACCTCCTCTCAGGGAGTTGTCAAGAGCGAGAAGGTCTCCCCTGAATCTCCTTTTCCTCCAGGCTAAATCCCATCTTCTCCCTCCATCCCTAAACAAGCCCCATCTGCAAGCCCTCTCCAGCAGCCATGAGGCCCCAGGAGCCCCTGTGCGTGTGTGCAAAAAAAATAAGAAAGAAAATTAGAAAAAAAAAAGTAAAATACCCTTTCAAGTAGGGCGAACAATTTCCTGAGGCCAATGGTGATACTGAACGAGATCCGGGGGCTGTGGGGTGAGGAGCAAAGGGAGCAGAGGCAGCAGCCCCTGCACCGCCCCCTTTATCTGCTGCCTGGGGCTCTGCCCCGGCGCCTGCTGATAATCAGGGAGCACATTTGAAACCCCGGCGCCAGACAGGATCCTTATCTCCTCTCAGAGAGGAATGTGGGATGGGGGCAACCCCTGCAACAGCTCTAGGAAGAGGTGGAGGATGGGAAGGAAGAAACCCCCCCTTGCCATGCCCCTTGTACACAATTAGCAGGAGCAGGGAAGGGGAGTGAGGCATCGACCTCACCAAGGTGGGTCACCAAGGCTTGGTCTCCTTGCATGGAACCATGTTTCCAGCTGAGCCTCCAGCACTGGCTCCCGGGGCAGCTGGAGGGATCGGAAGCACCCACCACCCTTGTGTAAGGGCCGTGTAATTATCCCAGGGACAATTGCTCTGCTTAATTTCCCCATAAAGTCAAGTCCTGGGGAGGCTGGCTCCAAAAAAGAGCCAAGCCAGGAGCCAGGGCAGGGTTGATCCTGCTGGGAAAAGCCCAGGGCATGGGCCTGGGGGACATGAGGCGACAGGGAAGAGCCACCCTGGCTGGAAGCTGCTCTCCCTCCCATCAAGACGCAGGGCGAGAGCTGCAAGTCATCCCCCCAGAAAAGCCCAAGACCTTTGTTAGAGCTTGGCTTGTGGACAGGAGCAGCCTTCGGGGCAGAAGGATGAGGACGACTGGCCCCTCACAGCCTTCCTCACCAGTGAGGAGTAGGGCGGCGATGGGCTCTGCTCAGACACTGGTGCTAGAGCAGTCCTGGAGCTGATCTCCATTACTAACAGGACCAACAAAAACTTCAAGAAGCCTAATAACAGCAGAGGGGGAAGAAGAGGCGAAAAGCCAAGCTGCTGGCTCTCCTCCCACCTGCTGCCAGGCAGGACCAGAGCCATGGCCCCAGCTCCACGCTTCCTCAGCTCCCTCCCTGTATGACAGCTGGATGCTCCAACACCCAAAAAGAGCTTCAAGTGGTTGTTTTTGCAATTAGGAATCCAGAGCTTTCCCCTCAGCAGCTAGAAAGCATCTCACCAGCACCCATGGGGAATTTGCACTTGCATGGTGCCATAGGTCATGGACAGCCAAGTCCCAGCAACCTTTGGCTTCATCCCTGCTAAGGGGTTTCATGGGCATCTACCCAAGAAAAACTCTGTTGATGGCATCAGAGCCCCAAGGAATCTGCATCCAATTAAAGGGATATTTTAAAAAAATAATAATGAGAGGCTAATGAAGTTTAGAAGCTACCGACACCAGCCATATGCCTCAAATACGCACAGTACAGTTGGTGCCTAGGTAATGCAACTGCAGGTATCAGCTCGCCTAATTAGCTAACAGAAGAAAGTCTAATTTAAAACAAAGCTCTTATTTTATTTATTTGCTGACAGTAGCAAAGCAACTCCCTCCAGCACCATGTGAAAGCAAACACACTGTCCTCAAAATAAACCGCCATGGGCTTTTTTATTTTGTCCTTCAACAAGTGTTCCCTGGTTAAGTCTTTGGGAAGGGGAAAAAAAAACCCAACCAACAAACAAACCAAAACCCAAAACTCCAGGGAGCACCAACCTGCAGCTCCCATTAGCATTACAGAGGGCTTGCAAAGACAGTTTCCCACTTGCCACCTCCTTGTCACAGAAAAATACAACCACACACATCATTGGAGCTTCTCTGCTGCACCAGGGAAAGCAGGGAAATTGCCTTTAATAAAAAGTCTGTAAGAAAATTCTGTGTTCCCCCTCTCCACCATCATAATTTGGGGTGATGAAAGGAGCTTAGCGTATCCCAGCCGCCTCATTGCCATCACCCTGCCCATGAGATGGGGCTTGCTAGAGGCATGGGTAGCAGCATAAGCCTGGCTCCAGACCACTGTTGTGAGGTGTGGGTCATCCACCCAAACTAAGAGACTCCTGATGGTCCCCAACCCTTCCCCATCTTTGCCTCTGGATGCATCTAAAGGCAAATGTGGAGCAGGGGAGGGAAGAGAAATCCTACAAGCAGGGAGAGAGTGCAAGGCCACTCTGATTTTATTTAGTATCTTTATTTATTGAAGTGCTTTAAATAGATATGGATTGACTCTCTCAGCTCTGGCTATTACAGCTTGAAAGGAGAGCTGCAGGCCCTTTGATTAATGCACACAAGGCTGCTTCCATAGATGCTAAGCATCCCACATCATGTGGTATCTCCTCCAGCCTACCAACCACAACAAGGACCCTTGTATCACCCTCCAAATACGGGCAGGAGGGTGACACAATCTCCCACCACAGATGTTTTAGTTCTTGAGTGCCATGGTTTTGGGCAGGGATTGCTCCAGAAGTGCCACATCCTCACTTTGCCCAGGCAATGCTGCCCCAAATGCCCAGTTTGACACCATTTGAAACCACGAATCCCTCCAGCCAACTGGGCACATCCCAATGGGTGGTCAAGACCTTCATTTATCACCGAGCAAACAACCTACACCCCACATGCACTGAGTCCTGGGGAGGCTCTCCCCAGTCCCAGCACTGCAACCACATCCCACCAGCAAGACTAAGGAACAGGGTGGGAAAGGAAGAGACAAGATGTAAGCCTGAGGAAAAACGCTTCTCTTTGGGCATTACACTTTGCCTCAGAGCCATCAGAGGACAGTTGGTGCCATGCTTCACTGCAAGCCTGTTCCAAGAGATGCTTCAGCATCTCTCCTTCTGCAAAGCACAATGTCTCCACCACTCCCACTTTACAGCATCTGCATCAGACCATCATGCCTCAACACCCTCAATCACCTCCACATCCAAGACCAGGTCACCAGCTCCACCACCCACCAAGACAAACCCTTCATCCTTCCCTGCCACCTTCTTCATATGGCCCAAGCTCATCCAAATAATCAGAGATTTATCCTTTCCTGACAGCGCATCCTGCCACTCATGAATTTGTGAAAGCGGGGAGAGCCATCACAAGCCTTTATGGACAACACCAGCTAGGACGTGCATTTTTCTTTCCAGTGATGAAAGTAATTCCGCTCAGTTAAGGCGTAAGTAAAAATCACACTATTCTTAGGCAGCTGGGAAAGAGGAGAAAAATCTATTGCAGCGACCCTGAACAGGCACTTCCCCAGGGCTTTGAGGCAGAAAACTTATCAGGCACCGCACTGATAACATATGTGGGCTGAACCATAAGTCTTAGACATATAAAAGGGATTCTTAACTGCAAACTGAAGGAACAGAAAGAAAAATAAGGTTAAAAACCCACAGTAGCCAAAGACTGAAGGGTGGCAGCAGGTCTGGGGCTTGGCTGGGGGACAGGCAGCATCCCTGGCACACACCCCCGGGGGGGGTAAGGAGGATGCTGATGCTGTGCACCCATCTCCTGCCATCAAGGCATCCAGGGAAAAGTTTGTCCTCTGCATGTTTGAAGGAGCAGAAAAGTGCAAAGATCAGCATCTGTACCACCATCAGGCTGATGAAAGATTCCCCCATGGGCCAGCATCCTCATTCATCCCCAATAACATATTTGCTTGTTACAGCTCCATTTGCCTCCCCTGCCATGTCCCAGTCCCAATACTCATCTTACAACACCTTCCCCCCACCCAACCCCACTCCTTTTCTTCTCTATAACTCCAAACCAACTCTTTGTCCCACACACAAAGAGCCGTGAGGTTTCTGCCGTGGGTTTCTCTTTGCACCAGTTTCCCATGCAGCACTTTGGTCAAAGCAAAGCAGCTGTGTAGTCTGTAGCTGCTTTATAAGAAATAATTCTGCTGGAGTTCTCCCCATGCAATGATAGACTTTGCAACACAACCTTAGAGGGGTCAATCTTTTCCTTAGCAACCCCCTGCTCTCTGTTCACCTATTAAATCCCATAAGAATTGCCCCAAAGCTGGGGAAATCAAGCGACACTAAAAAGAAGCTGGAAACAAAACCCTGCCCTATTTCCAAACCACTTTGAAAAAGCCAGAAGCAGCAAATGATGCAGTTCCTGACCAGCAGGAACCACATCCAAAATGGAAGCTGTGCAGCTCCTGGCTGCCCTGCATGTCCTGCAACTACCCACAGGTCAAGTTAGTTATTCTTGAAGAAAAAATAAATAATAAAAAACCCCTCTACATTTGCCATGCCTTAGTACCCTCCACCCTGCTATGCATAGATGACAAGCTCATGGCAGGAGCGGTGACCACCAATGTGCTGCTTTTGCAAGCTCTCTTCCAACCCCTCAGCTTCCCATCTTCCAAGTAAACCCCAGGTTCCTGTCAAACTGCTCCCCATTTCTAGGAGGACCTCCTAACCAACAATCCAGCAGCCCACAGCACCTTCTTCCCTAATGTCTTGGTTTGAGTTAGAATCAAACCAATTCTGTTCGGTGATTTTACTTTACATCTGAGTCTCTGCTAACTAACTGCACTCTCTGAAGCTCACAGCATGTTTTCATAGACAGTGTCTGCTTCTAGCAGTGATAACACTTGATGTTTAGAGTTACTAACAAGGATTGGTGTGCAGACCAGGGTCACTGCTAGATCTTGTGTACCACATCAGGGGGTGCAGAAAGTGAAAGACTGCACCTGCAGGGAGGAACAGCCAAGACAGGTGACCCTAAATTGACCAACGAGGTATTCCATCCCATATATGTCATATTCAGTATAAAGCTGAGGGATCACGAGGGTCTCGACCCTTATCTCTTATGCCATCCCTTTGGTATATCCTTATGTCCGGATGCTCTTCCCTTCACGACCCTTCAGCCTTCTTCCTTCTCGGCCTTGACTTTGATCCCAATTTGTGTGTTCCTGAAACCAGCTCCTGTCTGCTGGGGGAAGAGGTGTTAACAGAGAGCATCTGTTGTAGGTGGATTGATTGTTGAAGGCACTTACCACCTTTCTCAAACCTGCTGCTCCATGCCTCATCCAAGGTCCACCCACAGCACCATCTCCACCAGCCTGCGCCTGCAGCAGGGTGCCTTAATCCCAGCATCACCCAGCCAAAGCCACTTCTCCCTCCCTGCCTCGGAGGCTGGTTTTCCAGGCAGAACAAGGATGGGAATTACTCAGGCAGCATGTGACATGACCACCAGAAGGAGGGCATTGCATTACTGGAGCTAAAACTGGATCCCTGTTTCTATTGTCTATTCTTTTGTAGCAATGGGAAGAAAGAGATGCTGCTCTGTAATCAGGCCTCTTCTGGCTGGTTCGCTGCTTTCAGAACCAACCAGGATAATGCAACGTTGCTTTCACGTGGCAAGAGAAGCTTATAAACAACACTATTACACTGATACACTGCCGAAATTAAAGCCCTGCTCTGAGTCTCGGTTGCTCCCAGAGGCAGCCTGCTTGCCTCGGACTTAATATCATCTTCTCCGAAAGTCTTTAACATAGTGAATGAGCTAAATTTCTTTCTAAATAAGCACTTGTGAAATTTAATTATTCCAAAAATAATGCTTATTACCTATTTCTGGAAGGAAGAGTAATTCCTTCCAGTTTTTGCTAATGTTCTTGCAGCAAACACTCCGCATTTCGTTGTTCACTTATCTGCATGAGCAAAATTAGTTAGAGGAGAGCAGCTCCAGATCACAATTCACCCGAATCTTCACAGCTTTATTCTACATTTTGGTCCAAAGTTATTGAGATTCCTCCTCTCCACCCCCTGTAAAAATTCAGATTCTGAGCTCACCCATACAGACAGATTGAGACTAAAACCTCCAGAGTGGATTAACTCAGCCAGAAATTACCTCAACTGTGAAGCATCACAAGGGGCAGTCACGTTCTCAGTGACTTCAAAATAGAGGTTTGGGTTTGTTTTTTTAAAAATAAGAGGGATGACATCTCTCTGCATCTGTGTTTTATCTGGAATAAACATCCTGGTACTGGAAGAAAAGCACCCTTTTGCTTTCCTAACTCCAGTTTCTCATTCACCACTTTCTTGAGAACCTCTTCATGGTTTCTCAAGCCTTCTGCACTGCATAAAGAGACCACCTCTGCAAGTAACAGGGAACTCTGCAATAGGACAAGGACTCATTTCATCAACCAAGCAGCCCTTCCTCAGGCTCAGCACCTTTTGGCTTAAAGCATCTCCTGGGTAACTTGGTTGTGACAAGTCAGGAGGCCATCCTGCCAGTGAAGTAAGGGCCAGGTTTATTATGGCACTTTTCTAGGTACAAATGCCAGCCAGATCAAATCCCAAAGAGACCCTCAGGACCTACAGAAGCAGCTGGCACCACACCTACAGGAAGATGCTCTTTTACCCCCCATCATTCCCCGTGATGCTCTATTTTCAGAGAGGTCAGAGACTGCCACTGCTGCTCCTCAAAAACGTGAAAAGCCAGCTGCTCCTCAAAAACATGGAAAGTCAGAGCTGCAGAATGCCCTTGACCCAAAGGTCTATGGTAACTAAGACTCCTCCATCCTTTAGACCCCGCAGTTTACATAAATGCCTTTTAACTATTTTCTTTATACACCGTGGCAAATCGAGTCCCAAGAAACTGCCACATCCAATACGTCAAAGAAGAATCCAAGGAGTTCCCTCCTTCCCTCCCCACTTATCCCCAGCTAATCCAGGTGCAGGATGCTTCCCTCCTGCTTCCTCTTCGGCCACTCAACCATCATTAATAAAGGACCTTTCCCTTCCACAACAAATAAAGGTCAACTGCCGACAAGTATCTTTTGCCATGACCTAAAGGCATCCTTCAGTGTTTCTCTCACCTTAGGTTTTTCCAACATTTTCTTTTGTTCTTTGTGTATTTTGAGATACCCCATTCCAGACAAAACTACACAGTCCCAAGAATAGCAGAACAAAACCTGCTTTCCTATAGATCTGCTGCTCCAAATACTCACACCCACGCATGTTTGTGTTCCCCAATAGTAGGTGGCAAGTGTGTGATGCAGCTTTTTTTTTTATAGTGGGATATTAATAGAACCCTCTCGCTGGCTGAGCAGATCACCTAGATAAAAACTTTATTGCTAATTTCCTAATCAGGCAGGTGCTTAATTTCAAGACTTCTACTTCTGAGTCAAAGAGGGGAAGGGCTGCAGACATACAAACAGCATAACTGCAAAAATAAAAATCTGGACTTTTTTTTTTTTTTTTAGGAAATCAAGTTTAAAAAAGAAATCTCCCCCAAACAAGCAAGCAAGCCCCACCAAATAAGCCAGACATCCCAATGGATTTATCTTTTGGCTTTTTGGTGTCTTAAGCACAGGCGCTCCTCTTGCTGTATGGTCCAATGACATGCTGGAGCCCATGGCTGCTCCTGGGGAGGGCACGGCAATGCCTCTCTCCTCCTGCATCCCATATATAGCATGGTCCTCGCAAGCTGCGAGCAGATGGTTTACCAAGCTGACAGGTTGCAAACAGCTTCGTCAAGCCAGTCAGGGAATCAGATATTGTCTCTGCGCCTTTAGTTTTGGAAACAAAAGATGTCTCCCAGCTAAAAAAGTTTGCTGTGGGACCTTGCTGCGGGACCTTGCTGCTCCCCCCGGTTTTGGATTTCTTTTTAGAAGCACTTCAATCTGGCTCACATTGCTTTGGTCTGAGGTCTGTACAACTCTCCAGGCTGCCTGCACATAGCTTTTTCCATTCCGAGAAGAGGAAAATGGATCTTTTCATCCCACCCCCCCCTCTGTAGCTGGAAGCAGAATGCCAAGGACAGCCACAGTACAACATCAACCTTGCTTTTCCAGAGAGCTGCAGGCACTTCATTCCCTGCAAAAAGTTTCTTCCCTTGACTTCCTATCAAGCTTTGAAACATGATGAACTCAGCCTAACCTAGACAAGTTTCTTCACAGCATCCCTGCTGTTCATTTATAGGAGCCCCAAGGGCTTGGGAACAGTCCTGGACCCCAGCCCTAAATCCACAGGACAGCAGTGACACTGCAAAGTGCGAGGCAGGGACCCAAATCATCTTTCAGGGTGGGTTTATTTTTTTAAATCATCCTTTGGTAGGCCATGTTGGATACCCACCCTGCATCTACTGGGATGCAAAGGGCAGCCAAACTGCAGGACTCGGACTTCTTTTCCTCCCGTGCTGGTTTTAGCTCTGCAACTTGACCCTCGCTGAAACATATGGTTTACATTCTCCCCCCTGTACTTTCCATGGACTTCCACATACAGTCTCCTCTCCTAGGCACACAAATCCAAGCCCTTTTCTCTTTAAGCAAGAAATTGTGCTGGCAGCCCCCTTCCCATCACTCTCTAAGGGACGAAGATGGGCACAAGCAGACTGGGAGAGGCTGCAGTAAAACCCCTCAGCTGAGATCACTAAGTGGACTTTGCCATTTTGTGCAGGGGTCATTAACAGCTCAGCTGGATCTGCTGCGTCCCCTTATAGCCAGTCCATAAACACTAATGAAAACAGAACCAGTATGTCACTGGGATATGGAAACAGAAAAGCGAGTGCATTCACAACAAAAACCCACTTTGCAAGTGGAGCTTTGCCTTCCCCAGCTGGCTGGGGACCACCAAGAAGCCACCCTGCTTGAGCCTCCAACCTTATCCCTCTTTACTAGCACTAGAAGACAGAACCAGCAGCAAGCCCTTAGAATGTGGGGACATCAAGGGGGTACAGCGATGCCAAGGCACTGCGGGGTCAGTGGATGCTCAAAGGGCAGGCACTGGTCACCAATGGGGTTAAGCAGCAACTTCGCCTCCTCTTTTCCTCTCTCTGGGTGCAAAAATCATCTTTTATTTTCCTGTTAGGTAGTCTTCATCTAATTTTCTGCTTCATTCAGCAGCTGGGTTTTTCTCCACAAAGAAAGGATGGCAGCCTAAGCTGGTTTTTGTTCAGCCCAGAGGACTGATCCAGTGGGAAACAGCGAGAGGAATTTTTTACAGAGTGTTACCTTGCCTTACCAGCAAGCAAGGCATCAACCTTCCCCAGACAACGTCACAGGATGAAGTTAAAAATTCACGAGGGCCCTTGCATTCACTTCTTTTTTCCTAGTGTCCTTAAAGCCCTGCACTTGAGAGGAACCTCACGGAGCCTGGGAGGGCTGTAGGATGGATGGATGGATGGATGCCCCTGGCCAAAACAGCGCAGGCTGTGATAGAAACCAGAAGCCCTGCAGTCTGTGAGCCCGATTGCCTTTGCAAAGGATGCTGAGCATTGCTGGCACGCCTGCATACCCCACACCATCCTCCCAGCCATGGCAAAAAAACCAAAGATCCTCTGAATTTATATATTTTTGGCAGCAAAGGACCAATGAGCCTGACAGTTTCTTGAAGCCAAACACAGCAGGAATTCCTCTTAGCAGGTATTATAAAACCACACTTTAAAAAAAAAAAAAAAAAAAGATCTATTTTTGACCTGTTGTATTTTGAGGATTGGTATAAGTAGTCAAGGTTTCAGCTGGACAGACGAGGTCCTGCAGCAACCTCTCTGCTTTCCCTCCCACTTATCCCTTGGGATCCTTCCTGATCAGTCGGGACTCCATCTGCAAAGCCAGCGCATGGGTTTTTCTATCCTGAGCAAGACCAGCCCCAACATGCCCCAGACTCCTGGGGTTTTGTTGTAAACTACAAAAGGAACCTGCCCAATTTGCCTCAGTTTGCATAACCAGTTTTATCGCAAGCATTTGTTTTAAAAACTCAACTCTTGTTAGTCACTGTTCAGGCCAAACAAAACCCAACCCTCGTCCCAGCTTTTGGATCTCGCTTCTCCAGCTTTGGGCAGAGCCAACATTTTTATCTCGGTGGATAAATTTGAGAGTCTGAAATATGTTCCTCGATATCTTGGTATTTTTTATATATATATATAAAAAAAAAAATATATATATATAACAATATATATAACAGGGTAGCTGAGGTACCCACGACAGGGATTATCCACAGGGCTGTAACTCCTGCAACCCAAAACTGGGATCCCTGGACTACAGCACCACAAAATTGTAATGTGCAAAGCCTCCACAGCTATAATTCCCAGCCTCTCTTGCTTCACCCCAGCACAGACTAGTCATTCACCAGTAGCAAACCATTTAGCATAGACACACGTGAAAAAAAAAGGAAGAAAAGGGAAAGAAAATAAGTTTTATAGCCCTTGGCAGCCTGCATCCCGGCTTCGTGGCACTCTGGATGCCGGACACTCGAGCAGCTTCCTGCTGCACAGCCATGCAGCCAAATCCCCTTTCCCAAAACAAATCCCTTTAGTGCCAATGTCAGAGCACAGAAGGAGGCATTCACAGGGCTCTGACTGAAGAAAAGGAGTCAAAAAATGATGCTCACACATCCTCCAGGAAAATGTGCTTCCACAACAAAGTCAAGCATCTCCTCTTAAAGACCAGGGAAGGACAAGAGGAACTACAGACCTGGGTGGAAATGCATGGGTGGAGGTGGCAGAGGAGCCCAAATTGCCATCTCTTCTTCCTTCCAGCCCAAAACATTACCTTGTGTCCCCCAGCAATGCTGATGGAGTCAGGCATGCAACCAGCAGCGACACCATATCACCAAGCCCTTGTCCCAAAAGCAGATAAACTGGTGCAACTCAGAGGAGATACTACAGAGCCACATAGGGATGTCACAGCCCCCATGAGGAGTTCCTGAACACAGGGAATGAGTTCCTGAGCTTACTTCCAGCCTAACGCAGATTTTCAGCAATACTTGACCAGCTCTAGGAAGATGTTCTTTGGTCAGGTCCCAGAAAGTAGAGGAGAAAGGACATTTAAGCCTCTCCAAGACAGGCTGGAAGAGAAAACCTCTCAACAACCCAGACGGCTGACTACTTTTAATTGCTGTGTAATTGGATTTAGGAGCCATGCTTTCATTTTAAGCACGTCTCTACATTTCACATCTGTCAAGGGGTTGGGGGAAAGAAAAAAAACCTTGAAAATAATGTTCCAGTGCAGGAACATCATGGCACCATCCAGCAACTGTAAAAACAACCATGCCAGGAGAGGAGCTGAAGATTCCCGCACCCCCAGACTGTTTGGGATAAACAAGGGTGGAGGAGTGAGGCTGCTGGGATCCCACACCTGGGCAGTGGCCATCCGAAACAACACAATGGCCTCAGGCCAGACCACAGCAGACAGCATGGCCACATTACAAGATCCACCCTCATGACCAGCACTAATTACTAGCTTCACTTGCAGGCCCTGCAAAGCCTTCAGAGATGCCCCTCCAGGTGAGGGTGGGGATGCTTGCTTGGCTTCATTTGGCTACATGGCTGAAAAGCAAGCAGCAGACCACTTTTTTTTTTTTTTTTGAGTTGTTTTAAATACCAACCGCTTTCTGGCTGCTGGAAAACACCCTCCTTCTGTTCTTCTAGCCCACCCAAACAGATAGAGCCAGTAACACAGGCAGGTGACAGTGTAGGATGGTGAGGTCTCCACAGGGGATAACAGGCATGTGGGGAGCCCCCACTCATGAGCCCCTGGTTGCTGCAGGACCTCATAGACCATTCAAGAGGGGATGAGATCCCCTCAGGATGACAGAGAGGCTGAGCCAATCAACCCAGTGGAAGGAAGCTCTGTTCAATCATCTCCATAAAACTCCCCAAAGCCCCATTTCTCCATCCCAACTACTTTTGGTCCTCCAACCAGCAGCCACCACCATCTGAAGGAAGAACAACAACTTCCCAATACATCATGTGAGTCCATCAGAAAAATAGACAGTCAATGAAGCAAGGTTTTCTGCTGAGGACCTTCTTGGTGCCTTCAGACACTGCTGAAGCATTGGTTCACGTGTACTGCTGGTCATGAATAAGCCCAAAACCTCACAGCCTAGAAACCATTGAGGACACTCGCTGACAGCAACCTCAGAGAGGAGGAGACAGCAACACGGCATATCCCAGACATGTCCCTTCTCCCATTTAAATATGTCCTGAGGAGTTTCTGGGCTCTCTAACCTCCTGCCTAAGGAAAACTCCCACGCTATACAATAAATGCAACTCTTTTAATAGGCCTTCTGCCTCCACAAGCCACTCAGCCAGGAAGCCTGTGTTTGTTTTACAACACCTTGTCCCTCCAGCCTGCCACCGCCCCAGGAAATGCAGGTACACCGAGGAACCCACACAGAGGTGGACGGCCCATACTGCTCCTTAAGTCATGGAGGAGCAAGCATGGGAAAAAGGGGACAATTGAGGATAATTTCCAGACCAGTTGCAGTTCCCAGGGAGGAGAGTCACTTCACAAAAGGGAAGATTCACAAAGCAACAGCAGGACAAGGGTCAGAGTGGAGAAAAGCTTAGTCTCATCTCAGCCACACTCTCATTTCCATGTCCAGTATGAGCCTCCCCCTTGCAGGGCCTCCTATGGTTCAACTGGCACCCTGTCCATCTTCATATATCTTCAACAGGGAGGGATGCCTGGCCAGGAGAAGCTTCATCATGCCCTTCAGGAGTGTTCCTCATGCACCACCCTGTACTCAAACCTACATTTTACCTGTATCTGACAGCCATTCAGTTCCACCTACCAAGCTGCGCTGAATCCCATACCTAGGGGAAGCCAAAGCATCCAAAACAATCCCACACCTGCATGCAGTGACATCAATACCAAGACCATTTCTCCACCTCTGTGGAAGTTCTGTGGTCTTCTTCCCCCACTCTCAACCAGCTCTTTCTAGCACCTCATGCTCTCCACCTGCATGGATCCCCCAGTTGAGGACATCACCCACAGCGCCCCAAAATCCACCTGGGAACCAGGCATCTGCACTCAGAAGTCCTTGCCTCTCCTCCTGTGGTGGCCTCCGCTCAAAAGAAAGGCAGATGGATCTAACACACATTAAACATCTCAAAATGAGATTTTCCACGCTCTTTCAAAGGGAAACAATTCCTCAGCTTTCGCACTCAGTGCAGGCTTGTGAAGGAGGGGAGCTGAGGAGCAACAAAGGTTACTCATGGGACATTTGTAGAATCCACACCAGTGGGACCCCCCGGAAGCATAAGAGATGTTGGGATCTGACTTTTGTGTCTGGCTCGATGAGGGGTTTGTACTGGCTTGGAGGACCACCCATGCTCACAGCCCTGGGCATTCAGGCAGGGAAGGGATTGCTCATGGTGCAAAGGAGCCCCTTCTCTCCTCCCAGCTTTTATGGGAATAAATGGGGGAGAGAAGTGAGGGCAGATGTGCTGTATGTGCATATATACGTGTGTTGTAGGCTGCTGCTGGTGAGAATTGTGAGGCAAAGGGATGGAGGTAGAGAAAGAGCCCACCAACGATGCTCTGCGAATCTGTATAGGTCTTCTTCCCCATCTGAAGGGACTCATTCCCCCAGAGAAAGGGACAGCCCTGACTCCAAATGCAAGCAGAGAAAAGCTTCAGAGTTTGAGGCTAAAACTGCTCAGTTTCCTTCTTGTATAACTAGGTAAATTACTCTTTAATAAGTGTCTCAACTGTGTCCTCCATCTTCCAGGGCAAAAAAACCCCCAACCAACAAAAAACCAGCACTGTCTTTAACTTAAACAAGAAGCAAAGCTAAAAGGGAAAAAACTGGCTCAAAACATTTGCTTTTTCAATCCTGGTGACTATGTCAGCCCCATCCATGCAGACCAATGGGATGCGTCTCCTGATAAATATTCCACCTGCACAAACCCAGCTCTAGGAGGAAGTCTAGTGTGCATGGTCACAGTCCAGTCTTGGGACTCCTCCGCCACCATGCCTGTGCCCTGGGAGACTGTGCAGCCACCCGCAGGTCTTGGGAACCTGGTGATTCCTCCTCCTCACAGTAAAGAGCAAGGTCAGCAATATATTAGCTGGAAAGGGGATACTTCCCAGCACCCAAACAAGTGCTTGGCCCTCAATCCCCTCTGGAGAGGGGCTGAGGGCTGAAGCAGGAGGAGGGAAGACACAGCAGCCTCCATGGATGCTCCAGGCAAGCAAGAAAAGGGACCTGGTAGAGCCTGGGCCTGTGGGCCAAGGAAAGATAGGAAGCTTAGTCCACACCAAAGACAAAACATTTTCTTCCTCTTGAGCTATAAGACACCTTGCCTGCTGCTGAGCATCATGGTGGCACACAGCTTTCTTTGCTTGCATGCTTTTTTTCCCCCTTCCCCACCTCAATTTCTCCATGGGGCCAAACACCGAGAAATGCCAGGAGCCAAATTCATCATCACAATCCCTTTACCAGATTTTACCTGAAGGTACACTCCCAGCTACCAAAAGTTTGGGTTGAGGCTTGCAGCTTCAACACCCCACAAGTTACACCAGGTAGCAGCACCTGGATCCCTCAGTCTGGGGATGAGGACCAGGACCCACCACCCTGAGCACTTCACTGTAAACCTAACCCAGATATAACACACCTGTGGGGAGCTTGCTGCAATGGGGAACAGCCCCCTGAAAGCTGTGTTAAGCCAGCAGGTCTGGGAGAAGCCACTAAAGGCAGCAGGGAGGTGAGAAGACCTGAGCGGGGCCGCAGCAGGGAGAGACTCACAGGAGATTAAAGGCAGCATGCAGGACACGCCAGAGCAAGCCCCGTGTTAAATAATTCCTGCTTCCCTTCCCTTTCCTCATTTTCCAATGTGGCTTCACCCAGCCTTTCCCAGCCTGGCTCATGTTTGATCTCGGGGCTCACTCTTGCCTCTCCCTCACCTCCTACCAGCACCCCAGAGTGCTATAACCTGCCAAGCTGCCCCAGTCCCATCCAAAAAGCAACCCCTACATGAAAAGGCAAAGAGAAAGGCAAAAAAAAAAAAAAAAGAAAAATCCCCTAAAAACTCAAGCTCAGCAAACATGTGGCTGCTACCAGCCCAGCCTGGTGGTTGGGGAGGAGAGGGGATGGGGAACGGGCTGGGGAGGAGGAGACGGCAGCTCTTCCCCTCCACCAAGGAGCACGTCTGGGGCTGCCAGCCCAGCGCATTCCTGCACCATGAGTCAGGCCTACAAAAAACCAGGAGGCTTCAAAAATAATACTACTCCGTGCAGCCGGGATGCTTTGCTTGCCTTCTGACTTCCCTAGCCTCTCCCCATGCATGCAGCCCCTTGTTTTCTGCTTCTCAACAAGATCAAATCTGATTTAAACCAAAACCCAGCTTGGACCCTCAAGAACATCACCTTCCGTGCTAGTGAAGCTAAAAGGAAATCCAAACTCGAAAACTGCCTCAACAGTAAAAACTCAAGCATTGGCCAAGCCCAAAGGGCTGCAGGGACAGCAAGCCGGAGGATTTAGGGAGTGTTAGGGAGGTTGCTGCATTCAACTTGGGGCCTCCAGACTCCCACCAAGAGAGGTCCCTGAAGAGAGAGGGTGTGAAACCAGAAATCAGAGCAGCTTTCTGGGGCTTTCTGCCCCTCCCAAGCCAAAGCTCTGCATTTCCCAGCCCTCATTCAGCCCCACTGTGGGTCATACAGGATTTTTTCCAGTGCCTGATGTGAGGAGCAACATCACTCAAAAGTTCCTAGGACACCACAAAAGCTCTGGGTTGGGGGGAAAGCATCTCACACAGCATTTCCTTTAGGTCCTGAGCTCTGGTAGAGCCAAGGAACGATCACCTGAGCTCCCTTCCTGCCAGTATGGACAGCAGGAGAAATGAGTCTTCATGCCATCACAAACCCTCTCCCCAGCATCCAAAGGGCCAGGGCTGTGTCAGCTTGGTGCCACCACGCTCTGACTCACAAGCAGGGGTGGCTTGCACAATACAACTGATTACAGCAAGTTACAGCTTTGCATATTAAGGAAAACGAAAAATCAGAGGCAACAGGCCTTAAAATGCACAGTGGGGCGGATGGTAGCCAGCAAGGGGCTCAGGCATCCCCTCGCACCCATATTAACCTCCCCGTTTTCCAAGGCAAGACACACAGGTGGGATGGCAGGAGTGAGAAGAAGGAACAGGCTGGTGATTTATGCTCCCCCGTTCCCACTCCTCACTCCAGCAAATGTTTTCACTCGCATTAGCATTCCTAAAGCCATGAGGATATAAGTGAATAGGAAACAGCAGGAACCTGTGGCTTTATGGCACCAACATCTGCTGTAATGAACTCCCTGCAGACTCCATAGAGCCCTTCCATCCTCACCTCGCAGCCCGATGCTTCCTGCCTTCTCCCTGTCACCAGCCTGAAAACCGGGATTGTACCTGGCAAAGCTCAGCTCATGGACTATCCCGATAACCTATGGACTATCCCAATAGCCTAGAGGGCTGGAAGGCTGATCCCACCAGTCCCAGACACGCTGGGAAGGAGAAAACCACAGGGCTGAGGATTTGAAAGCACTGCTGCTGCTAGAAATGGAAGCAAAACCAAGCTCCTTGCATCATCTTAGCTTGCTTAACTGACCCAAAATACACATTATGGTGTGGTTTTTTTTAACGAATCCAGTATGGCTAGGACAGGGATACAACAGGAGTCAGTGTGCACAGCACCAAAAAGACCCACAGGACCTTACATGGGAGAGGAGATGAAGGACACAGCTGGACTCTCCAAGCTGCTCACTGGGTCAGCGGTGGACTTTGATTTTTAAATGGAGAAAATACAATCAGGATTTCTCCCCTACCCCCATCTACCACTTCCAAGAAATTTTGCCCTCTTTAAAGTATTATTTTGCCATTCCTTTTTATTGTTATTTTACTGTTTCATTCTGCTGCTATTAAGCACAGTGAGCACCCGCTTCTAAGAGAGAGAGCTCCAGAACCAAAAACGTAAAGGAGAAGGAGAAAAAAAGCCAGAGCAGACCCTCACACACACCGCTGGCCTCAAGCAAGCCTCCACCTCCAGGCTCTGCTGATGAGCAACAGGTCTTGGAGCATCTTGTCCCCTGGCCATCTGTTCACAATGACAGCAGCAAGCAGGCAGCCTCCTGCCACCGATGCCACCATGACCAACACCAGTGCATAACAGCAGTGATGGTATCCCCATTCCTCCATCCCCGTGTGTTTTCCTGATGCTGGTACAGCAGAGGGATGGAAGGACAGTCCTTTTGCAGGATGGCAGCATTACTTTGTTTGCAAACATCCTTGTCAGCTGAGGCCCCCTCCAGCATCACTCTCTGGATTTCAAGCAGCCCTTCCACAACCTCTGCGGAGAAAGCCCTCAAGAAAGCTCAAAATCCTCACACCAGGTTGTTTTCCTTTTGAACAAAGCATGGGAAAGTCCCAGAATCGGGATGGGGGGAACATGGGTAGGAGCTAGGGTTCCCTTCTCGCAGAGAAGGGCACAGCAGTGGCAGGAGGCCTGGAAATGAGTGGGCCAACTGCTTCTGGGTTTCAAACCCCAACCCAAAATAACACTTCTACCCTCTCTGGCTGCAAAACCCAATGCAAATAATATGTACATTCTCTGTTATTAAAAGAAAATTATTTTCTGGGTGATGTCTCTCCTTTCCCTCCCTAAAACCAGCCACGGATGGGGAAGGGAGTGGATTATCACTGGGGCTAAGCACCACCTCAGCTCCCTCCTCTGCATCGTCACATGCAATCTCTACAGAACACTCCTGGAGAAACACTAATTATTGCTCTCCAGCTAAAAACTTTATCCATGTTTACATATGGCAGATTAACAGTATGCCTTTAGAAAGCTCCCCAGACTCAAACTGATCCAGCTTGGTCAGGTTTAACTTGTTTTTTAATTCATTCCCTCCCTCCCTCCTGCTCAGTTTTATTTCAACCCCTGCATGAACTTCGTGCGTGGAAAAATAAAGAACACTGCATGAGGCAGAGCTGGGCATGGGGGTCCACCAACCCAGCTGACATCCCCACCACCACCCCAGCATCCCCAACAGCTCCAGGCTGCTTGGCCACAGCAAAGACCTGACTCACAGCAGCCTGGCTAAGCCTGCCTTCCCAAGTCCCTGCTATCCCATCCATGGCCATCCCATGCTGTGCTGAGCCTCTGGTCCCCTCACTGCCCACTCCAATGACATGGGACCCCCTCCTGGCTGAGCAGGACACCCAGTTGCCAGCACCCAAAGCTTTCCAGCAAAGAGAGAGTTTCTTCTGGCTGGAGGACACTGCTACTGCAGCAAGGTCCAGGCTGATGAATAAGTCAATAGTGCATTTCTGTTTTCTGTTTGCCAAAACACACTAGATCTTTGTGTGGCGGAGGTGGAAAAAATTTTAATTAAACTCCCTCCCCAAAACTCCTCATCACCTTAATTACACTTTAGAAAAGAAGGCTTGGTTCATTTTCCTAGGAAATCAGCTTGCCAGGAGATGCTTTTAACTACCGACAAGCCTGATGTGCTGTGCGCTGCTTCGCGTAGCGTGCTCAAACCCTCGCCACAAGCTGCAGGAAGCGACCGATGGGTTGAGTTCCCACAGGGATGACGACCTTGCCCATCACCTGAGCCCCGACAGTTACGGTTATGGTCTCTTCCAACCTCTAAAAACCATCAAACTTTATAAGGCTCCACTTCTGAGCTCTACACTCGAGAACATCTTTTCTTACCTGGAGAACAAACACTGGCACCTTTGCTTTGCCATCACCGGAGGATGACAAAGTACAAAGTCCTAGGATGCAGAGGACATTCATGAGTTGCAAAGGGAGGTGCGGGTGTTAAAAAATATAGCGGAAAGTCTGAATTTGCTCAGAAGAGTCTTAACGAGAGAGGGCAGCAGGAGAGACGCGCCTCTGTTTATTGTCTGTGGCAGGGATTACCAACGGAAGGGCTGGATTTAAGTGCATCTCAATCACAAGATTGGGTTGCGCACAGGAAACTTTGAAGAGCCATAGGAAAAGACCATTTAGCTGCCCGGCCATCAACAAGCCCGGTTTAATAATAACAATAAAAAAACAAAGCAAGCAGATGGAAAAAAAAAAAAAAAATCCGCCCTGAATAATTACGTATTTAACCCGCTGGGGAATCGCAGCCGGCGACACTACAAACAAGGCTGGGTTTGTTTTGCGTTTCCCGAGGAAAAAATAAAAACTAGAGAGATAAAATAGAAGGAGGCGGCAGCAGTGCGGCAGGGCGAGAGGCGAGAGACGCTGTCAGCCCGCATCCCCCGGAGCATCCCCCGGAGCATCCCCGGGCCCCGAGGCTGGCTCAGCACCCCTCACGCACCTCTCAATTTTTATATTAAAGAAAAAATAATAAGCAAAGAACTGCCTCAAGGCTGGACTCCCCCCTCCAAGCTGTCCCTAAAAAAGGGGCAAACCGCATGGAACTTTTTTGTTTGCGGGGGGGCGGCGGTGAACTGCCTCCCCCACCCCCCGCCTTGCCCTGTAAAACTTCTGCCCCGTCCCCCCCTTACCTGCGGCGGCCAGCGCCCGGCGGAGCGGAAGAAGGAGAATGAGGAGGCTGAGGCAGGTGGCGGATCGACGGGGCCCGGGCGGCGGCATGGTGGCAGGGGAGGGCCGGTAGGGAACCGGAGCTGAGCCGAGCTGCCTGCCCGCCCGCCTCACCACACTGCCGGGATGCCCGTCGCGGGGCGGGGCGGGGTCCGGGGGCGGGGCCAGGGCGGCCTCGCCCCGCCTCTGCCTGCGATGAGCTTGTGCCGGCCTCAGTTACCAGCCCCCCCACCCCCGGGTCATCATCACCATCATCATCACCACCATCACCTGCGTCCATCGTGGGGAAGGAGGGGACGCGAAGCCGCGGCGGGAGAGGGGCTGAGATGCAGGGGTGGAAAAAGCGCGTTCCACACCAAAACGCTAACTTGCTCTGCAGTGGGGGTGTGCGGGCACAAGAGGGAGCCCAGCAACGCGATCAGCGCCGGGGTTCCCCCCCCGCCTTCCCATACACATTCCCCCCGGGTCCCCGCCCCGAGCCCTAGCGAGGCACTGGCCCCCAGGAACCGGCCGTCCCGGCCAGGAGGCAAAAATAGTTCAAGGCATGAAGCGACGTGTCCTTTTGGTGCTTAACGACGTGATACTAGACCGGAGTGTTAAATCCTCGCCCCAAGGACAGGGATTGAAACCCAGGCTGCAGAACATATCCGCAAGAGCCTAAACACTCCTCCCTCCCAAAAATAATTAATAAAAAAATTCACACACTGATGAAGGTATCCCCCAGCTTCTCGGTATCCATACATCTCCTTGCAGATAATTGAAAACAAACTTAAGGTTTGCAAACTTTGAGTGGCGGAGCTGCATTTTCCACACGCGACTGATTAATGTAAAGCAAGTGAACATGATAGAGACCTGCCTCCCCAGGTTCAATCCCCACCCTGCCTCCTCACTCGCTGAAGGGTCTCAAAAAGTGGAGCCCAGGAGAGGAAACAATCCCAAGTTCAGCCAAGTTGCATTACACTGAAGCAGCACTGCTTCTTGTATCCATGCAAACTGGGCTGCAAAGTGCTGGATGGCAGCAAGAACTTCTGCCATTGCTGCCTATAAATGGGAACTGCTAACTACTTTTAAGTGCTGGCAGCTGCCCAGCTCCTCCCGAGTAGGGCAGTGGGGGTGAAGGAACCCTGGCAAGCAGGCAGTAATTACAGCCTGGGCCTCACCACCAGCCTGGAGTAACTGGGACTGGGGCTTTGGCACCGGATCTCCGTTGACCTAACGTGCTGCTCCAGTCATGGATTTGCTTCTTGGCCTGAGCTTGGATGTAGACTTCAGAGGGATAGTGCAAACCTGGGTGGGATGGAGAAGCTGGGATACAGCTTCCGGAGTTGAATCAGGGTGTTGCTTCCACCTGGAGACACAGAAGCACCAGGGGTGGCCTTTGGAGCATATTCCCTAAATGAAAATCTACCTTTGGAAACCTCTCAGAGCCATCATGAGCTCTCCTCCCTGCCCAGTTGCCTTCTCCCACCCTCTGCTTTGTCCAGACCCATGGGTGCTGCAGCCAGACCCCAGAACAAGGACTACTCCTCATGCCATGCTGCTTGGGCCACCTGCACATCACCAGCAATACAGCCACCTTGAGCTCTACCTTGAGCATCCCACACTTGGCTGCACTTCAGCTGGTATTTACAGAGCAGTGGGACACGTGCTGAAAAAGGCTTAAGAGCAAAAAATAAGAAAATCTCATTTCCAGTTGCTGTTGACAGAGTGAAGCCATAAAAGAAGAGCCTGGCTGGGCAGGGAGGGTTGTGCCAGCAGTGCTGGCATTGCAGAGGGGCTGGGAGTGAGAGGGCTGGGAAAGTAAACCATTAAAAAAAGGCCATTTTCCGGCCAGATCAGGCCACATGTGCAGTTTGTGGCAATGTAACCCAAAGATGCATTGGTTGACTCTGACCCTATGTGCAGCCCCAAACCCTTGCTGCTTGCACCAGGGCTCAGTGACCATTCGTGCAAGGGAGGACTCTGTCCCTGGGCAGGTGTTTATTCTTTTATTAAATAACATAAATGACACCTGAAGAACAACTCAGTCCTATCATGGGTATTGGTATTGAAGAGCAGAGGAGCTGGGGGACATTGGGAGCCCCTGCTTTTTGTGTGTGCTTTTTGTGCGAGTTCTTTTCTTGGAACACATGAGAATGTGTGGGTTAAATCAGGTGGCGCTGGAGCCCTTGTCTGGTATTCAAAATATGAATTAAAGCAATGCAAATTAACGGTTAGCCTACCACTATTTTGCAATTTTAGAAAAACATGACATGACAAACTATCATTAAGGCAAAGGGCTGGTTTTCCTCCCAGGTGTTTACATCTTACCCCTCGTTTTTCCTCTAATGGCCTGGCATGCACACGTCAGTCAAATCCCCAGCACAGCGGGACTGCTCCCAGCTGGGATGTGTTGCACAGGACTCAGCCGCCCAGCCACAGCAGGACTGGCAGGGCCTGGCCCTCGTCACCAGCACCAGGGATGGGGGCCAAGTGAAGTTGATAGGAAGCGAACGGTACATGAGTAAAGGGTCTGCACCACCCAGTTTGGCCCTGGCTCAAGAGATGGGCAGCACCCAAGAAGATGCCAGATTTTTGGCACAGGGAGGGGCTGCTCCTGCTCAGTCCCCAGTGGTCTGCATCCCACCACTGACCATCTCAGCAGGGACCCTCTCTGGCACACATCTTGGGTCAGGCTTTTGGATCTCTAGCGTAGCCGGGAGGTGGGTACAGTAAAGCATTAAAAAACATCCCAATCAGCTGAATAATAAACAGAGGAAACTCCCAAAGCATAGTCAGGAGGTAAGACAAAGATTCATTTGTCCAGACTTTGAAGTCAGCGTGCCCTTCAGCTGTGATCACAGACACAGGACGGGTAAGTGGCTTTTGCCACCCAAACTTTAGAGGCAGCGTGGACCTTAGGTATGCTGAAATGTCCTCTTTTTTAGCCTGGAGAAAAGGAGGCTCAGGAGAGACCTTCTCACTCTCAAATCCCTGAAAGGCTGGAGCCAAGTGGGGGTCGGTCTCTTCTCCCAAGGAACAAGTGACAGGACAAGAGGAAATGGCAAGTTGCACCAGGGGAGGTTTAGCTTGGACATGAGGAGAAATGTTCCCCCAAAAAGGGTTGTCAGGCCCTGGAAGAGGCTGCCCAGGGCAGTGGTGGAGTCCCCATCCCTGGAGGAGTTTCAAAGTCATGTAGATGTGGTGCTGAGGGACATGGTTTAGTGGTGACCTGGCAGTGCTGAGTTAATAGTTGGACTCAATGGTCTTAAAAGTCTCTTCCCACTAAAATGATTCTAGGATTCTCTAAGTGCCTTTTTCTTTCAAATGATGACCATGCTCCTCACTAAATATCTCAGCTCGATGTGATAAGGCTGGGCTTGCTTGCACTGAGATGTCAAGACATCTTTAAGGTATAAAGAATTTTCTACTGGGGGGGGAGGAAAGGATGATTTTTTTTTTTCTTTTTTTGAAGAACCCACATGTTATTTGCAGTTGTGGTTGGCTGGAAGGGCTGCAGGCAGTGAGCATGGGGGTAAGCCAGAGGTGCTTATCTACTTAGGGGTTCATAGGTCTTCAAGTCAATTTGCATAGCATTATCCATAACTATGCTATCTGGACAAACAGTCCCACCAACCTAATTAGTCATTAGGAAGAAGAGAGCATCTGAAGACATGCACACAGGGGAAGGAGAGGGGATACGCAGCAAAGCTGCAGATAAGATGGGGCCAAGACACTGGGAAGGGCTTCCCCAGCAAGGAAAAGCTTGTTTCCCTGGGATGCTGCACAACCAGCTCACCCACAGCGGCAGGGACCAAATGTGGAAAATTGCATGTTTCCAGCTCAGAGAAGACAGTCGACACTGAAATATGCTGGTCCCACCACTGCAGGAGGCTCATCTGGTCCCTGCCACATCTCTTGTTCTGCAAATAGCCGCTTCCCTCCTCTGGGAATCCAGCCAGCCTGAAATCTCCCTGCTTTTTCTTAAAGGGGGGAATTTTTTTAGGGAACTTGTTACTGAAAGAGCCCTGGCATGAAGTAAATAGTTTAGCAGTGGTTTGGGGTTTTTTTACCCCTTGCTACTGAAAATTTCCTCACCTGCGTGATTTGGTTGCATCAAAGGAGGCTGTGGAAATTGCCGCTGCCGGACCTGCTGCAAGGATACCGTTTGCTGCTGCTGCCTGTAAAGGACCAGGAATTTGCTTCTCTCCTTAACTTGGGGAGAACTGGAGCAGAAGAAGGTCTGGAGAAGGAAAAGGCAGGTTCCCCTGTGAAACAGGTGGGCCAGCATATTTTGCTGGGTAGGATGTTGCTGATGGGCACTTGGATGGAGCCAGCCTGTCCTCTCAGTTTGACATTAGCTGGCCTCCCTGCTAATTTTGTTCTGTGCACAGCTCTGTGGGGATGCTCGGAGGCAGCAAAGTTCTCAGAGCTGAATCACAGAATCACAGAATGTCAGGGATTGGAAGGGACCTCAAAAGATCACCTAGTCCAATCCCCCTGCCGGAGCAGGAACACCTAGATGAGGTTACACAGGAAGGCGTCCAGGTGGGTTTTGAATGTCTCCAGAGAAGGAGACTCCACAACCTCCCCGGGCAGCCTGTTCCAGTGTCCTGTTACCCTCACTGAGAAGAAGTTTCTTCTCATATTTAAGTGGAACCTCCTGTGTTCCAGTTTGTACCCGTTACCCCTTGTCTTATCATTGTTTGTCACCGAGAAGAGCCTGGCTCCATCTTCGTGACACTCCCCCTTTACATATTTATAAACATTAATGAGGTCTCCCCTTAGTCTCCTCTTCTGCAAGCTAAAGAGACCCAGCTCCCTCAGCCTTTCCTCATGAGGGAGATGCTCCACTCCCTTAATCATCTTTGTAGCCCTGCGCTGGA
>VYZX01006637.1:184682-307592 GCA_013401335.1 Brachypteracias leptosomus
GTCTGTAGTTACCCGGGTCCTCCTTCTTGCCCTTTTTGAAGACTGGAGTGACATTTGCTTTCCTCCAGTCCTCAGGCACCTCTCCCGTTTCCCAAGACTTGGCAAAGATGATGGAGAGTGGTCCAGCAATGACCTCAGCCAGCTCCCTCAGCACCTGTGGGTGCATCCCATCTGGACCCACGGATTTATGGATGTCCAGATTGCTTAATTGCTCCCTAACCCAGTCCTCATCAACCGAGGCAAACTTCTCCATTGTCCTGGTTTCCTCTGGGGCCTCAGGGGCATGGGGCTCCTCAGGACAGACTCCGACTGAGTAGACAGAGACAAAGAAGGTATTCAGTAACTCAGCCTTCTCTGTATCTTCTGTCACCAGGGCACCCTCCCCGTTTATCAGTGGGCCTACATTGCCTCTGGTGTTAGTTTTATCTGCTATAATGCACCGTCAAAACCTGAAGGAAGGGCTTTGTCAGAAACATCCACCTCCATCAGCAACTCCCATGCTCTCTGAGGGTGTAATAACTGGCACTGGCCCTTTGTTCCTTACTCCGTAGGCTCCACACTCTGTGCTGGGAAAGGCATCCTGTGGCCCCTGGGTTACCCCTTTCAGCTTGAGCTGGGGAGGTGAGGACAGGGGACTGTCCTCCTGCCCCTCACCTCCAAACGGGGTGGCTGTACACTGCACATCCCATCCTTGGGCTGGCAGGGGCTTGTGAAGGAGCTGAACAATGCACAGGAGAAGATGTAGCATCCTGATGGAAGCTGAGAATGGAGAAGACTCACTGGACAAGCAAGATGTGATGCACACTCAATGCCTGCTTGAAGGAAGAAATCCCTGCTGGTGACATGACCAACAAGGGCAGAACATCCGCAGGATAAACACCAAGACCTTATAGCACCATATACATCTCCCCAGATCCCCAGACCCATGGGATACCTGGTGTGATGTCTCTGCATCAGACACAAGACAGAAGGTGGGATCTCAAGTCCCTGCCCTGAAATCCTCCCAAACCATGTGTATGGACAAGAGATGGAGAAGAAGAGAGGCAGGGTCTCCACGGAGGCACCAGGGAAGGAGGCGGTGCTTGTGGTTCAGTGGTTCCCAAGTCCTTTCTGCTTTGCAGAGCTTTACGAGTGACACTGGCATGTGATTTGATTAGGGAAAGCGCTTCACTTTCTACTGACTCCAGAGACTCCTTGGCTTCAGCTTGAGATATGATGGAAATAGTCCTGCTTGGCAGGGGGAGAAGCTGACACAAACACCCCCCTCTCCCTGTCCTTCCCTTGGTCCCTCATGCCACCTCTCTCCTCTACCCTGGGTGATGCTTTTCTGCCCCACAGGTGGACGGAGGTGGGAGCCAGGGGAACCTGGTTAGGAAATAAGCAATTCCCAAGGTGACCATAGCCTGTGTTGTGAACCTTTCTCCTTGCAAGGGTCACAAACCCACCAGAAGATGCTCTTAGGATTTTCATTGAGGCCATGGTCTGCTCCAGAGGGAGCATCAGCATCTGGGCCAGAGTCAGCAGTGCCTCCCGAGCATCTCTCCCACAGCTATAAAAGAGGAGAGCAGGAGAGAAGTGGTGATCAACACAGGCATGAAGAAAAGCAGAGACCTTTCTGTCACCATCCTCCATGAGATGCCAGGCTGTGCTGGCAGGGCAGTGGGAAATTGCCAGGAGGTATGAATGAGGGAGAGGTGAAAGAAAAGCCACAGCGGGCCAATATAAAAGCCCCAGTGCTGTGGAGCAGGTGCAGAGGCAGCGATAATTCCCCATTTCTTCCAACAGAGGAACTAGGAGTGTCCAAATTGAGTTATCGGGCAGCAGATTTAAGGACAAACAAAAGACAGTGCTTTTTCCACACCACCCATGATTAAATTATGGAACTCATTGCCACAGGATGCTATGGAGACCTGCAGACTAAATGGGCCCCAGAAACCATTTAGGCAAACTCAAGGGGCACACAGGCCTGTCGAGGTCTGTTAAACATGATGAAACAGCCCTCTCAGGGAGTCCCTAAGCCTGGGAGTGCCAGGAGCATGTGTGGGACAAGGGGTTCGGCAGACCTGCTATCCCCTGCCAGGGATGCTGGACCAACACAGCCTGGTAGATGGTGTGTCTCATCACTTAAACCATTTCCTAAATTTTCAAGGGCAGAGGGGAAGTTATTGGACCTCAGAAGTGCCCAGAATGATGCTACAGGATAGGCAGAGAGACATGGAGGGACACCAGGGTTGACAGGTAGCACCAAGTCCTTGCCACTGCAAAGTTGGTGGGTAAAAAGCTGGAGATAAGCCAGCAATGTGTGCTCACAGCCCAGAAGCCAATGGCATCCTGGGCTGCTTCCGCAGCAGTGTGGGCAGCAGGATGAGGGAGGGGATCCCCTCTGCTTCGCTCTTGGGGATATCCCCCACCCCCAGTGCTGGGGCCAGCTCTGGAGGCCTCAGCACAGGACAGACATGGACCTGTTGGGGCAGGGCCAGAGGAGGCCTCGGCAATGATGTGAGGGCTGGAAACCCTCTGCTGTGAGGCCAGGCTGAGAGAGCTGAGGTTGTTCAGCCTGGAGAAGAGAAGGCTCCAGAGAGACCTTCTTGTGACCTTTCAGTACTTAAAGGGGGCCTATAAGAAAGATGAGGACAATCTTTTTAGCAGGGCCTGTTGTGACAGGACAAGGGGTGATGGTTTTAAACTAAAAGAGTGGAGATTTAAACTAGAGAGAAGGAAGACATTTTAACAATGAGGGTGGTGAGACCCTGGCCCCGGTTGCCCAGAGAGATAGGAGAAGCCCCTCCCTGGAACCATTCCAGGTGAGGTTGGCCAGGGCTCTGAGCAACCTGCTCTAGTTGAAGCTGTCCCTGCTCACTGGAGGGGGGTTGGACTAGATGACCTTTAAAGGTCCCTTCCAACCAAATCATTCTATGATTATAAGTTTCTTTGAGGTGGCACAATCAACTCTGAAGAGCAAAGCAGCAGTGAAACAAGAGCCTCTCCACCTCACCCTGGGACCAACCCACAGCTCTGCTTCACGGCTGAACTGAGCAGGCTAGGAAACCATGAGGTGGCTGCTCCTGCCACCTCCCACTTCTCCAAAGCAGATGCTGGGCTGATTGATCAGCAAGGTGCAAAATCCCCGTCCCCTCCAAGCTGCTGGGCAGGCTGCTCCGGGGAGATAGGGCAGAGCAGGGACAAGCTGGCTGGTCAGGGCCACAGCAACCTTGGAGCAGGCTGTGCTCAAGCTGAGCACTTCAGCTAATCACACAGGTCCCCAGGAAGAGTCCTCACATGTAAGAAGAACCAGTACCTGGGCTGATGAAGCACATCCATGGATCCTGTTAAATCCTTCTCGCTACAATATTGAGCGACTGGTTTCCTTCCCTCATCTATGTACAGCCTGAAAGTCACCTTCTTATTTACAGAATTGGTTAGCTCATGTTATCCTCCATCTCCATCACCAATATTATGCAGCCAACTGTATACTGAGCAGACTAAGCTCAGTTTTCCCTCTTCTGCAGGCAAAAGCAAAGTCTGATGCTATGAAGAGGGAAGAAGCTGCTGTTTGCAGCCAGGGGTCAACACGCTGCCCTTCCTCCTGCTTTGGCTGAGCATCCCTATAACTATTTTAAGGAATCTATCTAATTTCCTTCTGCAGACCAGTGTTGTCCGTTCCCAAACATCAGCAGAAGTGCAAACCCAACAAGAGTGCAAGCAGAAAAGCCTATGGGATTGGGGGGAACCCCCCTAAAACTTCTCCGGGATCCCTTGTCAGGGTGTGTTGCCTGTGGCTGTCCTCACAGCTGACTCAGTGAGTAACAGTGGGCAGAGTCCTGCTGTTCCCTCAGCTTCAGGCAGAGATGCTCTTGCTCAGAAGGAAAAGGAGAAAAACATCCCCTGTTCTCCACAAAGCCACCACGTGCCAGATCTGCCTGCCATAAACTTGGCACCGGCTCCTCACTCTCCATCCAGCATGTCAGCTCAATAATTTGTCATCCAGGAGGTGCTATCCATAATTCACGAGCAATAATGTTCTACAAGTCAGAACTGGCAATTTAGCTCCCTGGACCATGCACCGTCTTCCTGGGACTGCCTTACACCACGTCCAAGGTCTCATTTCTTCTTCCCAAAAGACACCAAGGCAGCAGCTGCCTCCGGATTAATACAGCCATGAAGGGCATCCTGGAAGCACCAGGTTTTGGAGCTGTGTCCATCTGTCCCCACTCTTCAGGTTTCCAAGGGCTTCCTCACCTGCTGCTCTCAAAATTATGAAGAACTCTCAGGTTTTGATCTGAAAGGCTGATAAAAACCACAGGTTGTGGGACCCTGCATTAGCGGAGGGATAGATGGAAGCGCTTGGGAGGAGCAAGAAAAGGTTCATCCTCAATGCAGAGACCTGGCACCCACCAGCAGCTCATTGCAGCAGTGCCTGGTGTTCGTTGGTGACCCCTCCAGTTGCAAAGGGATTCCTGTCAGCATGGGAACTCTGTGCCATAGAATCATGCAGGTCCCAGAGATGCCACAGAGCAGGATGTACAGCAGTATCTTAACATCTGGGGCTGGTAAATGGTGCAAAACATGAGATCCAAGTGATGATTTGGGATTGGGAGTGGGTTGGGGGTGGCAGGAAGGGCTGGGGGAAGTTGCAGTAATGAGTTAGCTGCCAGGAGATAACACCAAAGCATCATGACATCAGCCTCTGAGACGCAGGGAAGCAAAGCAACTTTGTGGAGAAGTCTGAAACACAATCCACCAAGTTCTCAGGTTAGAAAAACACCTCTTGCTCTGCAAACTCTGCTAGTCAGACGTAAGATATGGTGAAGCAGAGCGTGCTGGAGCTCCTTTGCTCCTGGGGGAGACGTTTATTAACTCGTCAAAATAGAATGTCTGTTGTTGCTAGTAAGGAGCTGGAACAGGAAAAAAAACATAAAAAGAGAGATAGAAAATAGAACAGGGGAAGGAAAAATAAAAGTCACATACAAAAAACATCATTTGCTTCCCTGTGCTTAGCTGGAGATGCTTGGTCCATGGAGCGTTCCTGAGGATGGATCATGGTGGGAGTTCCTGTAGCATCATCTGGGTGTGGCAGGGAGGAGATCCTGGGAAGCTGTTCCAGCAGCCAGCTCCGACTCACACGCTGTTTGCAGGAGCCGCTCCCCGACCTTCACATAATTGGGACAGCTGGCATACCTGGCCCACCAGAAATTAAGGCTTCTGAAATAAACACAGCGATAGCTGGAAATGAGATACCAAATTAATGTTGAATTAGGATGGGGCTGCACCGCTGAAGTCATTACATCCCAGTGACACTTCGTAACAAGAAACAGGAAAGCAGCCACCAGGCTGCCGCAATTATTTTAATCCTATTTGTTTAAGTGCTGCAGATCAGGGACTAACTTTCTTCACCATGTATTTACTATTGCTTTGCTACCTTGAAATAGAGATCGAGTGCCCAGGGGATTAACCAGGGAGATTGTACAGTTACCCCCATGCATCCCTCTGAAACGATGCCTCATTGCTGCTGATAACCACAATCCTCTGTAAGTTACACATCACAGACAGCATTACTTGTTTATTATTATAAGCCCAAGTGGCTTCATCAGGGTGATGCTGGCCTAGATTCAGACAAGTCATTAGGGAATTTTTCTTCAGCCTGTATGTCAAGACTAGGACCTCCATTGCTAGCTGCCTCTGGATTTCTGGGAGACCAAGGGTGAAAGATGATCTTCCAGGTTTGAAGATGCTCTTCCAGGTGGGAAGCCCCGACACAATGATGATGGCCATTACAGACCAAGATCCCTGTAGGGTTTTCCCAGCAGTTTCAGCCTCTGGAACCATCAATATGTACTTTAAGGAACAATTTACACCTAGAAAGTGACCCCCTCCTGTGAAAGTTCCTCAGTACAAAACAGCAGATGGTGTTTGAACACTGCAAAGCAAAAAATATATATCTTTAAAAAGGTATACAAGAGTCATCTTCTTGCTACATGGGTGCCTCAGGGCTTTCTGTGTTGGGGGGAAAAACCCATGGTAAGTGCTATGAGATAATATCAGTGGCAGGAAAACTCCCTTCCTCCTGGGGCCATGGCAATCATGGCATGGGCATAACCTGAAGGGACCAAGCAGGAGAGTCTCCCTGGGACAGCATCAATAGCCCCCGAAGGTCAGCATGCCTGTCCAGCTAGGGATGGAACAGGGAGCAGAGCAGGCTTTTTCCTGCCTTTCCTCCCCCCTACTCATGCTCATTCTGCTTCTTGTGATGAACTATCACTTACGGAGAAGCAGGTTGGGGTGGGAGAAGTGTAAATCATCTTGCTCTGCTTCCATTTGGAGATGCTAGGGAGAAGCCTGTTGGGATGATGACCATTTCCAGGTACCATCCCCAGGCAGGAGCTGCAGGGTTGATGCAGCAGGAGGCCCTGCTACCTGAAAGGCACACCGGAGTGTTACAATAACTCTGTTTTTGTACATGAAACATCAAAACTGCTCCTTAAACAACCCCTCCTGCTTGCAAATCTTTCCTCCCTCTCCCCGTCCTGGAAACAAAAACTCCTGAGCCCTTGTCCTCCAGAGAGAGCTCCTTCCATGTGAAAAAACCCCCCACCTTTTTCTTAGAGGTTTTATTAATAAAAAAGCTGGAACGCTGCTAATTTCCAAAATAAACAAGCAAATCTTTGGAGCAGCAAATGCAAAGGGCCGCCTAGGCATCTTCTAAATGTCACCAAAAAAGCATTAGTCTTAACACGTGCCTGGCTGCTGCTGCTTCCCGGGCCTCTGCTTTGGGCACAGGGGAGATTGAGAAGTTTGGAGTTGGTGGGAGCAAAGAAAAGCCCAAAACTTGAGCCCCCTCGCAGTTATTTTGAAGTAGGAGGGAATAAATAAATAAATAAAATTGGGGTTGGCTTCACTTCTAGCAATGACATTTTGACAGCTTTTATTTCAGGGATGGCTTTATTGTTTTCCCTCTGGTCCTCAATTAATGCCTTACCTCAAAATAGCTACGAGGCAGCAGGACTTTTCCACTCACCAGGCTGCAAGCTGCTCTGAGCTTCCTCAGTGTTGTAATTACTCATAGCTTGGGCTTGCTGTCCCCAAGCCTCCCCTTACTCTCCCTCTCCCTTGAGTGAGGACAACCTCCCTGGCTAAAGGCAGGTGCTGATGCTTAGAAGTGAACCTGGAGGAGGACGCAGCTTGTAAACTTGTTTTCCATCGATTTGAGGGTGCCATGCCTGAGCACGTTGAGGCCAGGATCAGGTTAAGCTTCTGGGAAACATCTATGGTTGGCACATGGGAGAGCTGCAGGCTGGGGATGCTTCAAGGGCTGCAGATGAAGCCAGACCTGACCTTTATGTCCTGCCCTTGCTTTTGGAGCTGGGAAAGGTTCAGCCTCAAGAATTTTCCCTGTGGCGCTGGTTTAGCTGGACAGCCTCATGCAATAGGATGTGCTGAGCATCACTCCTGGGTTATCACTCTCCTCCCTGGGGCAGCACATCCCCATATCCCCTCAGGCTTCCTGCTCCCCTTGCCACAGGATAAACTTATAAACACTTCTCTCAAGGTTATCCAACCCTGGTTAAAGATTTAAGAAAAGTGCTGTACAATGTATACAGCTCCTCCTGAAATATTCATCCCCTGACATCAATGTTTCATCAATTTTCTACCGTATATCACCCTTGACACCAGTTTCAATCATGGTGGTGCAGATGGTGAAAAATAGATATGTTTACAGAACCACCCTCTTCAGTTTCCTCTTTTCACACATAATTTAATACCAATTAGCCCTTGTAGATATCACCACCTGGGTGAGCCAGCCATGCCCCTAGCTTCCTGAGTGGAGTGGAGGCAAGCAAGGAGCAATCTGGACCAAGCATGGGGACCCTCTTTGCAGCGAGGAGCTCAACACTTAGCTAGAGCCACTCTGCAGCAGAGGAGCCATCCCAAAGGCTCTGGCTTATAATTTATCCACAAAAGCCTGCGTGCCCGCATTGCAGGATGCCAGCTACTCTTTCCCCTTTCCCTGAAGCACCCAGGAGCCCCATTTTTCACATAGTGGCCACACTCCCGGGCACACGCCAGACACCAGGTCCCATGGCAGTGAGGCACCCTGGCCCTAGCTCCCCAAGGGAACCCAGCTCAGGGCTGCAAGGAACGCAATGGGGTGCATGGGCTTGCATGCTCCCCGGCTGTGCAAGGGGAACACCTCAGCTTCATGGAGCCCATGGAGGGAAGCCCACTGCTGCTGCCCATGCCAGCAGCCAAGTGAGCATGGCTGCTTCAGAGTCCATTAGCAATTTGTGCTGCTCGGCCAGAAACCCTAGCCCAGGCCTTTGATCTTTCCAAGTAGATTTCAGACTTGACTCCATTGCTGGCACAGGCAGAAAGACCTTCTAGCCTTTTTTGTTGGGTTTTTTTTCTTATACTTCTCCTTTTTAATTCCCTTAAATTGTTTAACTTGTGTTAAGTGCCTGCCTGTGCCTTTTCTGGCCCTGCTAAACGGTTGACAGGCTCCTTCAATCTGCCCATCAGTGCTCACCCAGCTGCCATGGCAAATACAGGAGGAAAAGCTCATTCTTGCTGCAGTCATCTTTTGAACCGCAACATTTCAGCATGGCTAACAAAGTTATGGGAGGCCCTTCCTCTTCCCCCCTAAGCCCGATCCAGAGAAGCCAGAACATTTCATCCATTATCTGATTTGATATGCAAAAAAAAACAGAAGAAGGAAAAAAAACCCCACCAAAGCCCACCATTGGCTCCTTCTCGTCTTTAATTGCGGCGTACAAATGCCATGCTTGTTTTTGCTCTCTCTGAAATTCCTTCTGTCAGTACAGGGCTCCCTCCAGTTCAGGACAAAAATTGACTTCATGTCATGAATGAAGTAATTATTTCCCTCCACAAATGAATATGGCAATTATTTTCCTTTTCAAGAAGCAAGGGATGTGTGTGATGCTTAAGCTGCTGAGCAGTCTCAACTCCTACCTCTGGAGCAGGGCTGCTCTCAGGCCTTGCTGGCTGGCTGGGTGTGCAGACCACCCCATGCCAGGCTTTGGCCCCCTCCTTGCTCTTACCTTTCCCAAATCCTTGCTATGGCTCAGTCTTGCTGCTCTGCCAGGCACAGGTGCTTTGCTGGATCACGGGAGATGATTAGGAGAGCAGTTGCTCTCCCTCATAGTTCTGCCAGCAGCCTAAGGCAATCCACTTGAGCCCAGAGGAACTTTCCTCCATCCGTGCTCTTTCCCCCAGCTCAAGAACAAAGAACGTTTCCTATCATGCCTATCCTGTAGACCTTTGCTCAGGAAGAGCTGGGATAAAATACTGCCTTGGTATGTGCAAGAACAGGCTCTTTCCTCAGTACCCAGAAAGTCCTTCTCTAGCTGTGTTTAGAGACAGAGGTCAGCCACTTTGCAATGTCCCAGCACTCTTTTTTTTCCTGGCCATTTGCTTCGTGCATGCCTATTTCCTGACTCTAGCAATGAAGGGTTTTACCAGCTCGTAAAGCATTTCTTCACTGTCTCTCAAGCATGTTGCAGCTTCTGCAGGTGTTAAAAGCCACTGTAAAGAGCTACACAAAGAAAGCTATTTGAGGCACACACAGAGATCTCTGAACCCAGCAAAAATGCTGAAGCAATGCAGCAGCGTGTACCAAAAAGCGATGACCCAGCACTGTAACTATTAACTATTTCCAGAAACACAAACCCCAGGCAATCCTGCAAGAACATACACTTTCCATTGCAGAGCAGATGGGCCATCATGAGGCAGTTGTACCAGCACTCAGAAATCTTATCTTCACATCACAACCTTCTGGGCAGAAGCTGGAAGGAGGGAATTCAAGCAGCTTCTCCAGAAAATCACGCCCCTACAGCCACAGCCAGCCCAACTCCAGCAGCACAAGAACAAGAAAGATTGTAAGAGGGAGAAAAGTGGGAATAAATACAGTTTTTAAACAGTTTTCCTGCACCATGTTAGGTCATGAAGTCATAGCAAAACCCCACTGCAAGACAACAAACACTGAAAGCTCCAGCCTATCAGTCTGGAGACAGGTCTTTGGTGGCACTTTGTAACTTTACTAAACCTGGAGAGCTCTGGACTACAGCAGTCCCCCCATATAGTAGATAAATCAGCAGTGGTTTTGCCCTGTTACCTCAAGTAGTTCTTTTCACCCTTCCTAACCAAGGGGCTCTCTAACCTGTGTGTAAAACCTCCAAGGACTACTCCAGATTTTTGGAAAGACTTGCATGGACCACCAAGGGCAATGATGGCCCGAGGGTTTCACCTATGACCATACAAAAATCAGGGTAAATATACGTGGGTTGTTTACCTGCACATATGCACAGAATTAGGTATTTATTTTACTGCAGACATTTCATAACCCATCACCATGTGGCCCATGAGCCACCACCAAGATCCAGCCCCAGCTCTTCCAGCAAGACCTCATCTACTTGCTCCATAAATTAAAGCTGTGGGATGCAAGCATCCCTCTCCAAACAAGGCAGAAAGTCATGTGAAGGTTGTGAGTGACCTTGAAGAGAGCTGGACATTGGTTTGTTGGCTGCGACAACAGAAGTGTGAAAATGTATTGCAGCCCTTGGGCAGCCTTCAGTTCTCATTTAAGCTGTTAATCAGAAGGGGAGAGAGAGGAGAGCAGCAGTAGCAGCTCTCCCCTGCGAGCCTGGCTGTAAAAGCATGAGTAGCACTGGAAGGGCCTTCAGGACATGGGCATGGGGAGGGGACATCAGCTTGGCCTTGCTGCAAGAAGGAAGGGCTCTTCTAGGAGACCAAAGCACATGTTTCCCTTATCCTTGTTAGTCCATTCACAGATGGAGCTATTCCAGTAACTCTGCCACGCAATTCAGGGTTGTCTTGTGATAAGGGTGATTTTTGCCCCCATGGGCCAACGCTAAGGGGTGGCTGCCCCAGAGCATCCTGCCATCTCTGTGTCACAGTGAGAAGGATGCAGCAGCAGGACCTTTCTGGTTTCAGTCCACATGTCACTGCACCACGGGCTGCAGCCGCTGTCCCCAGAATCCCCGAGGAGCTGCACAGCTCCTGTGGGGACTTTGGGCCATGAAGCTGTTGGAAAGGGACAGAGAAGGACACAGGCACAGACTCCTTGAGGGAGTGGGGCTGGTGACCTGCCCTACCAAGGGGATTTGTTCAAATACAAACAGGATGCTCTAAGGGAGAGCAAGCAGAGTTTGAGCAGAACACCAGAGAAGCCACCTCCTTGCTCACCTGGTCTGCTTACTCCTCCAGCACAGCAAGGGTTAAGATGAGTCTATTACTGTTTGCTTGTCACTTTGTCGCTGATCTAATGACCATCAATAATAGTTGAATAAGAATTGATGGAGAGATGGATTTAATTAACCCTGGTGTCAGCAGCTAGCATTGCTGTCTGTTTGTGTTAATGGAGCAGCTCAGGAAAAAACTCTCTTGAGCTTTGCGTGGCTCAGCCTGCGGCAAGTAAAACAGTCCTATTCATCAGCTTCGCCCTCCAGGTATACCCAGGGAGTGCCACATGGAAATTGCTTCCTCCGGCCTTCGAAAGAGTAAAATAATCACCTACTGGGTCGCACTCCAAGTCCCTGGCTTCACCCACCACCCCATCTCCACCTCCCTCTCCTGCCTGCTGCTACCTGTAACAGCATGGGCAAGGTCTATGCAGACCTGGGACTGCCTGGGAAAACAACGTACTGATATTAGGAGGCTGGAGATCTTAATTGAGCAGGGGAGCAAAGCAAGAGAGCTTGCTAGTGGAAGATCAGCATGAAGGCAGCAACTGCTTGGTGTTATCTGCCAGTGTGGATGCCAGGCAGGATGATGGGATGGGTCAGAGATGCTGGGCAGGGTGGTGGGATGGGTCAGGGATACAGGCAGAGAGGCTTCCCCAGGCAGCCAGCCTACTCAGCATCCCCCTAGGCCTTCCTATACTCCCACTCATTCCAAAGTCTAGATGTTGCACGCAGACCAGTGGGATTTATCCTGCTCTTCTGGGTTTCAAGCCAGCCGTTGGGGACCCAGCTCCAGGCTCATGGCATGGTTCACCCTGACCACTCTGTCTGCATTACAAGATCCCGCAGGATGCAGGCCCACTTGGAAGCTGGAAACTCAGCCCAAACCATCTCAGTCCTACATATGAGACTGGTCCTGCCTGTTCCTTTATTGCAGCTGGTAATTGGGAGGGAGCAAACTGTGTGGGCAGCCTGGCTCGTTGGACATGTAGATCCTACCAGCTCCTTCCCTCTCTTCAATCTGCAGGTAGAGCAGATGACAGTTCGAATTGCTCCCCATCCTCCTGCACCCATCTTATTGGGAGGATCACAGGGGGAATGCCATCCCTGTGGAAAGGAGGGTGGCTGTATGGCCCTTCTCACCCTGTGGATATCAACTCTGCTTACTCATTTCCCTATGCTCTGCAGCCATGGTGGCTCGGAATGATGCCATGCACCGCAGCAGCATCCAGCTTCACCTGGTCACCAAGCTTTGGCACTAATTTCCTGGGGCAGGGCAGTAACACAAGCAGGCACACCAGAGCAGCCCCCTCCCTGGGTGTTTTCCAATGGGGAGACCTCTCTGGGCAGGCTCTGTGGGGATCATCTGACACCCATGAGGTTTTCTTCACACTTCCCCTTCCTCTCATTTTCAGCTGCAATTGCTTTTCATGTTCTAACACATGTCTGGCCTTGACCTGAGCTGATGGATGGGCAGGTCTGGATCCATTCGTGGTGCTGGGCATGCACAGGGATGGTGCTGGTACAGCCAGAGAGCCCGTGTGCTCGCTCTGATGGACCAAGGTATTACTGTCTGAAGGAATAAGCTTCCCAGAGCAATGCCTTGCCAGGCTAAAAATACTCATTCCAGTAAAAATGCTGGCTTCTGGTACCAGCGTTGTCTTGTGGCTGGCATTTCCAGGTAGGGCGGGATGCAGATCTTTCACGATACGAGGTCAGTGAAAACAGCCGTTGTTCGCAAACTTATTTCTCACTGAAAAATGATGAGGTCAGATTTGGCTTCGGCACCTTATTTAGCACTTGCATGGAACTCCAAGGGAGTGAATGTCTCAGCCAGGATTCCCATGGAAAAGACAGGCATGGAAAACAGGCATGTGGACACGTGAGACAGGGAATATTGCTGGGGAGGTGAAAGCTGGTGTCAACAGAGATTAGGGGTTTGTTCCTACTCTTGGGTGTTGCTCCTCTGGCTGCAGGATGAAGATAACATCACCTAGCCACAGAAAGGTGAGTTTAATCCAGCAGTGGCTAATCGGGAGCTTCTAAGCCCTTAACACAGCTCTCCAAGCAGCCCTTGGAGCATTTTGGGTCTGGCTTGGAAGAATCATAGAATCATAGAATGTTTCAGGTTGGAAGGGACCTCTAGAGGTCATCTAGTCCAACCTCTCTACACAAACAGGAACATCTCTACCTAGGTCAGGCCGCTCAGAGCCCCACCAAGCTTGACCTTGAATGACTCCAGGGATGGGGCCTCCACTACCTCCCTGGGCAGCCCATTCCAGTGATCTATCACCCTCATGTTGAAGAACTTTTTTCTAATATCCAATCTAAATCTATCCTTTCCTAGCTTAAAACCATTACTCCTTGTCCTATCATTACAAACCTTTTTGAATAGACCTTCCCCCACCTTTACGTAGGCCCCCTTCAGATACTGGAAGGTCACTATAAGGTCCCCTTGGAGCCTTCTCTTCTCCAGGCTCAACAGCCCCAACTCTCTCAGTCTGTCTTCATACAAGAGATGCTCCATTCCTCTGATCATTTTAGTGGCCCTCCTCTGGACACACTCCAATATGTCCACATCTTTCTTGTGCTGTGGGTTCCAGAACTGGACGCAGTACTCCATGAGAGCTGGTCTTAGCAATGTAATGGGACACGTGGGTCCATCCCTCCCTCCCTGCCCCAAGATATTTCTTCTAGACCAGCAGAGAAGATCAGTAGCTAAAATAAGCAAAGCTGGCAGCTCACTGAATACCTGAGCCTTGGCCTCCTGAATGCAGTCCCTGAAGCTGCAAAATTCATCCTGCCATGGCAGGCGTCAGGGAGCCTGGGAAGGATCCCAAGACCAAGCAACATCCCAAGTCCATCCTAGCCTGGCAGAACTCCCAGCTGCCAAGCTGGGGCTCAGCAGGCGCCTTTCCACCTTCCAGAAAAACCTCTTCAAAGTAACCCACATTTTCCTCTTTTAGCCTCAACTGTCTGGAAGAACACCTAGTAACTGCCCACAGCTCCACTTTGCCCCCAGCAAAAGATGTCCAAGGCACAAACAAGATCTGTCCTGCTCTAGAGTAGGCTGAACCTTTGGAAAGACGCTGATTTAGAGAGAAGCAGGCTTCTTGTTTTGCTCATCCTCATCCCAGACAGAAATTGTCTCTGCCAAGTACATCTTCAAATTGCAGTCATGGAATATGTGAGGTTGGAAAAAAAAACCAAACAAACCCACCACTCAAAACCCAACAGAATTTAATTTTGAAGACCCAGCTAGTCTCATAGCTTTTCAAGCGCAGGAGCAGGTGAGCCAATAATGAAATCAACTGCCCAGAGAGGAAATGAATATTGGGTTTTGTTCCAAAAGGATGAGTTCAGCCAGAGTTTGAAAAAGGGGAAAAAAAAAAAAAATTAAAAAAAAAAGGGAGTAGGGATTGTTCTGTGACAAACGTATTTTGACAATCCTGCTGAAAGGGCTGACAGAGTTATGAGTGAGGGGGAGGAATTACTGATCGCTGAGTGTCATCTCACTTGTTTTTCTTGATTCAGCCTGGCCTTGCTAACAATGCGTGTCACTGCCCAGCGCTGGGAACATCCTTTGCTGAATGACACCCAGCGCTCCCCAAGGCAAAGCCCAGTTTCCTCCTGCAATATACCTGCCAATGGCACCATCATCAGACGGGCCGGATTCAGGAAGAATGCGGGGTGGAGGGGTTGGGGTCTCCAGCCACACATCCTGCAGCATTTCTGCTTGTGATAAGCCTCAAATCGCACCTCCTGGTCTTCCAGCTGGCTGAAGCAATCCTGCACTTAGGAATGATGGGTCTTTGGTGGTTATGGAGGTGCTGAGTGCTCCCAGTCTTTGCTGTTAGGGAAATGCAGAGCAGTTTTCCACCATCTTGTAGCTCAATCTAGCATGCTTTGTGTTAACATCCCACATGGCCAAGTAAGTGGTGATGAAATCGAGGGAAAAAACAGTTCCCCATAAATGCTGTTCTCATCCTCACATGCTGAAACAGGGCTCAAGGTCTCCATTTGCAACCACAACTCTGTATTGCATAGCAGGGAGAAGTACAGGATGGTGGTGGACACTTGATGGGCTCCTCAGATGAAAACAAGAGCCACTCAGGAGAAAGGGCAGCTGGCACAAAGCCTCCCACTGTCTTTGCCAAGAGTGTGGGCGAAAACCTACTAGGCATCAGAGGAGACTGTCATGACATCTGGAAAAACACCACAGCAGTTGACTGAAGCTGTGGCTTCCCAATGAAGTGGAGGTGCCTGCACCTACAGGTGCATCCACCATGTTCACTATTGCCAACACTGGTCTTTCGGATGAGTCACTAAGGATGGTGCCGTGTGTTTCTGGTCAGCATAGATACTTCAAACCCCACCACAAAACAAGGGTAGTGTGTGTGTTTACCAGGAATGGGTTTGAGGGACTGGAGCCTTTCGTGCTCTGTGCTCACAGTCCCTAAATCCAAAGTCCTGAAGCACAAGGCTTTGGGGGTTGCCAGAGTCTGACGTCTCTTTCTGCGAGTAACGGGGCAGGAGGTGCCTGGGTTTGAATAGAGCTTGCATTTTTGGAGCGGATGGGTGTTGATGAGGAGTCTCCAATGTCTACTACCGGCTGTGCTCCTTGTCTAAAAGTTACATCTGGACTAGGGACCTTGGGGATTTTAAATGTCTCTTCTTGATCTAAGCCATGCAGCTCATGCATTGACCCATCCTCCCATGGCATCTATTACCTGGGAAAACCTGGATGGACCCAAGCTGTAAGAGCCCATTAATTTTAATTACCAGAAAAATTACCTTTTGGAGCAGGACTTGGTGCCAACACAGGTAAACCTGATGTCATTCAAGAGAAGTTTCTTCTGGTTAAAGGATACCTGTCAAAGGCTGCATCAAGCCAAGCTGTGGGAGAAGGATTCTCCCAGTGACTCACTATGAATCAGTTTGAGTCACCTGCTTCCACTTGCTGCTGCTAATTCACTACCCACAGTAATTTTGACAATTTGGGATTATCAGCTACTTAAATATTTCCCTTCATAGGAGCAAATATGAAAAATATCCAGACAGAGGGGTCCTATGGCAGGAGTGGGTCCTAAAGTTGCTTTCCCCATGGCTCTCCCCTTTTCGCTAGGACTATTATTGATGCTGAAAAGGGTAGAACTTGAGATCTTCCTTCACTTTCCTGGTGTTTGTTTCCCTAGCGTGATTCTGCAGGTTTTCAGACAAGCGCATTTATACATTGCTTCCCCATCGAGTGACATCTTTCAGGATGTGTTTTCTGAGGGTTGGAGCAGAGGGCAACCTCCTGGAGAACAGCATGATGCTTCTGAGGTAAATAAAGCGGTCAGAGCAAAACCTCCTGTGAGGGGGGACAAGGGCAACATGAATTTCTCTCAAGGCTTGGGGAATGGCTCAGGGTTTCCAGGAACAATCAGGTTGCATTTGCACTGACAACCATTAACGTCATGGGATGAAGTTCAACAAACTGAAGGTCAGGTTGCCTGGGATGGGAAGAGCTCCAGAAATTTCCAGTGATATATTTGTATTTTTAAGCCTTTGTCCATGACCATCTCTTGCAGGTCTTTCCCACTCAGTTTAATGTGTGTGCCCATCCTAGCCTTGGAGGAAAGAAATCCATCTATTCAGGTTGTTTTGGATAATTAGGCAGAGCAAAATAAACAAGCCCAGACATTTTCAGTTGTCCTGGTTCCTCTATTTCTCACTGAAGGAAGGACACTGAGGTGCTGAAGTGTGTCTAAAAAGCACAACAAAATTGGTGAAGGTTCTAGAGCACAAGTCTGGTGAGGAGTGGCTGGGGTACCTGGGGTTGTTGAGCCTGAAGAAGAGGAGGCTCAGGGGAGACCTTCTCGCACTCTACAACTCCCTAAAAGGAGGTTGGAGCCAGGTGTGGGTTGGTCTCTTCTGCCAAGGAACAAGTGACAGGACAGGAGGAAATGGCCTCAAGTTGTGCCAGGGGAGGTTTAGGTCATACATGAGGAAAAATGTCTTCCCTGAGAAGGTTGTGAAGCTCTCAACCAGGCTGTCCAGTGCAGTGGTAGAGTCCCCATCCCTGGAGGGGTTTCAAAGCTGTGTAGATGTGATGCCGAGGGACATGGTTTAGTGCTGGGTTAATGGTTGGACTTGATCTTAAAGGTTCTTTCCAGCCTAAACAATCCCATAATTTTGCTCCCACTACCTTGCTTCATGCTATTACTCATCCTTTGAATGCAGGGGAAAAGGCAGAATAAAGCCAGGATTCCTGTTTGTTCACTCTGATGGAGGTTACATGTTAAAGACTCATCCTTTCTCTCTCTACTGGTGGACAGTGTCTGTTCACAATGGCACTGTATCTGCCCAATCTCATGATCAGCAGCATTTCCCTCCCACTCTGTGTATGAGCATCCTACAGGAGAGCCCAGCCACCCTGCTGGGCACCTGGCCCCCAAAGGCAGTGGCGGAGAGGAGCACTGACATCCAGTTACATCCTTTCCTTACCCTGGAGGATAAATGGAAGTGGCGCTGCAAAGTTTAATAACCCCTCATGCCCCACCAGCCACTTCATGGAATGCAGACCTTGTTAACATGCAAAATAATGTAAAGATGCAGGTGGGGTTCTGGCTGGTTAACCAGGAGATGCTTCAGTGAGAATTATCCAATTAAATCTCCATCTCTCCCTTGCTTTCATGTTGGGGTTTTTTTTCCCACCCCCTATTGTAGTGGCATTATCAATCAAAGCAATAGACACGAGTCCTAATTGAGTGCTGTCCACATTAAGCAATCACCACAGGCCTTGGGTACATCTGCATGTCCCTGCAGCGCTGGCCTGGGTCTCTGGGGTACCACCCTGGGGCTGCTGGGAGGCAAAGAAAACTAACCAAAACCTAAATATATACACTGGCACACACCGCATAGCGTCAGGAGGGGCTGTCCAGTGGTCATTTTTCTTTTTTTCTGATAGTACAGCTCTCTTTTTATTCAGCCTATCCTTCCTCCTTTGCCACCACACTATAAACAAGCTCAAGAATGGTAGAAGTAGCTGCTGCTGCTCTCCTGAAGTGCAGATGCTAAACCCTGCTCTTGCCAAAACAAAGGGCTAACATCTTTAATATTTTTCCAGTCCTGCCTTGCAGCAAGAGCCGTGGCCAGTGAAGCACCAGGATCCATCCTCAGTGAAGGGACATCCCTATGGAGCTCTTCCCAGGGCAACTGGCTGGGTGCAGGAGGAGCTGCTGGGGTTGCACTGGTTGCTGCATGACTTCTGCATCACCCCTCAGCCCCAAGTATTTCAGACAACTGCTTCCCTTGGTAACTAGTTTTCTCCAAGTATTTTCACTGTATTTTTATTGTGGGTTTTCTGGTGAAATAAGAGCAAAAGAAATAAGAGCAATAGCAGCAGTTACTAGAGCCCCTGGAGCTAAAAATATACAGCTTCGGAGTAAAGATTAGGTTCATTTTATTAGATATGCTACCTGCTTGCCAACAAAACACAGAGTTCAGATGTGAAGCTGGAAACTTTTAACAAGTGAACTCCTTTCCCACCCATCTGCTGGAGTAACAGTGTCTGGTGATGTGTCCAGGCAGCTCAGTGTAGTGGTGGGATGGCTGCAAAAGCAGGGTCAGGGACATAAAGCCAGGGGCTGCTGTGCTGCCCACTGTACAGAGCTCTGGGTGCACAGAGTGGCTCTTGGTGTCTCTACCTCAGCACATCCACAGAGGGGGCTGCAGATGATGCAGAGGTAGCACCCACCATCCCTCTCACCATTTCTGGTCCCCTGCCAGGAGCTGGGATTGATGCTGAAGCCTTTCCCATGGAGAGAAGGCAGGTGGCCAAGTGGGAGTGGGCTTCTGTAGTCCTATCTCCCATGGGAGGGGACCCCATTCTGTCCACTATCACATGAAAGCAGCCAGTGCCATGGGATTTCTCCCTCTCCCTCTGGTTTCCCCATACAATTACAGCAAACCCCTCTCTGCAGGAGCTGTGAGAGTAGCTAAAATTGAGCTTGGCACCAGGAAGACCCTCTATCATCTCCTCTCACCTCCTTCAGTGCTGGCACAGCTGGACTGCCCGGGTCCTGCTGGGCACTGCGTGTGGCTGGTAAAAGCAGCAGTAAATGAAATCACAACAACCTCTGCAGCCAAGGTGATAATTTGTTTCTGTGAGGCCATCTAACACCCAGCAGGAGCCAGGTCAGGGCACCCAGTAGGGGAGCTGGGGCCTGTGGAGGTGGAGATTGCCATCATGCTGGGTACTTTTCCCTCTATGCCACCTCCTGAGCCCCTCCAGGGAGGTCTGTGTCCCTTTACCCTGCCAGGAGGGCCTGAGCCCTGAGGAGTGCTATCGGGTCACACCAAAGCAACCCAGCACAGATGCATCCTAGTCTCTGCATTACTTCTTGCCTCTGCTTCATGTAAGTTTGCTCCATGAGCAGAGATTTGCAGTGGAGAGGAGGCATCTCCCTTGCCCAGGAGTCTGAGCAGAATAAGCACCCTGAGATCCTTCTCCCTCCCTGGGAAAAGAAGGGTGATAAAGGATCCTGAACATCCCAAGATCCTGTGCCCACCAGGCATGATAGGAAACAGAGGATCTGCACTGAGCAATCCCTGGCATGGACCAGTGCTTTAAGCACCAAGTGATGCTATCCTGCTCCTAGCAAGCAGCCCTAGACATCTGAGTTGCACAGGAGAAGAGAGGTGACCAGCTGAAACACTGGTTTACATTCAAGTTTAGCTCCAGAATGACTTGTTTATCCCATGCAGAAACCTAAAAATGTGCCATTTTTTTTGTTTCTCCCAGCATTTCACAGGGATGAGGCATTTGAGATGTATGAGCAAAGAGCTTACCCAGCAGACAACGAAGCTGGGCTCAGGAGTGATGGCTGAAATAGGATTCTCCCCAATGGCTGTGCAGGGAGCCATTCTGAGGTCATTCAGCCACAATGGATCCTGAATATCATTCGGTGTGTAGCTTGGGTTTGCCTTCTGACAGGAAAACAAAATTTAGAAGAACCAAACCAAACCAAAGGGCTGGGGAACCAGAAGGAGAAAGCAGGATTCAAAAGAATGAGACACCTTTGGCATGTGCTTTTTTCCAACCTGCCTGGATGTGGGGTGGGAGGAAAGCTTTGTCCCTCCCTCATAGACAGCAGACCTTTGCTTTCCTTGTTGCTGTCTTTGAAATCACCCTTTCAAGGAGAGCAAGGGCTGAAGCAAAGGCTGTGCTATCTTACAGCAGCTTGTCTGACAGCTCAGAGTCATGCCGAGAGGTCTGATGAGCACTGCTGAGCCATGCTGCTCCCTACACCTCCTACCTTCTGGAGGCAAAGCCATGTCAAGCCCTGGCCAGAAAGACAGAGAGCATCTTCAGCTGTCCTGGGGAGGAGCTGGGACATTCTGTCTGCTGGGGTATTTGGAGGCTCTCCTGCTGCCCATCCAGCTGGGAAGGCAAAGCGGGAGTGTGCCAAGGAGCCTGCTGCAGACTGCAAGTGGACCAGCAAGTGCATTGGCAGGTCCTGTGCCATCAGCCCCTCTTGCTTTGGTACCCTAGGCTATCAAGGGCTGAGACCACCCATAGAACCCAGGTTTTACCCAGCAGGTTGGCTTTACAAAGAAGCAGATGATGAGGAACCCTCTGGGGTGCAGAAAGATGATACTTGCCATCCGAGAGCAATTTTGTCGCTGTTAGGTGCTGGAATGTGTCCAAAGAAGGGCGATGAAGCTGGTGAAGGGTCTAGAGCACAAGTCTTGTGAGGAGCACCTGAGGGACCTGGGGTTGTTGAGCCTGGAGAAAAGAAGGCTCAGGGGAGACCTTCTCACTCTTGACACCTTCCTGAAAGGAGGGTGAAGCCAGGTGGGGTTGGTCTCTTCTCCCAAGGAACACATGATAGAACAAGAGGAAACAGCTTCAAGTTGCACCAGGGAGGTTTAGGCTGGACATCAGGAGAAATTCCTTCCCTGAAAGGGTTGTAAAGCCATGTCCCAGGCTGCCCAGGGCAGTGGTGGAATCCCCATCTCTGGAGGGGTTTAAAAGCCATGGAGATGTGATGCTGAGGGACATGGTTTAGTGGTGACCTGGCAGTGGTGGGTTAACAGTTGAACTTTGTGATCTTAAAGGTCTCTTCCAACTAAAACAATCCTACGAGTCTAAAGATCCACATCTCCCAGGTCTGTCAGGCACTTACAAAACCTGACAAAGATAAAGACACATATACTAAGCCAGAGGAAAAAAAAAAAAAGTGCTGTACTTTTTCACAGCAACAGGGCAATATTGGCTTGCTGTAAGGCAAAGGCTGGGGGGGTCTACCACACAGCATTCATGTTATATGTGAGTGTTTACCTTGCTTCAGGCTCCTCATTTCTTTTTCCTGGTCAGGTAAGCACTGGAAATGTCACCTTTTGACACCTGTAATTAAAACCTGGGACTTTTGTCCTGGCGTGTGCATGTGTGTGTATGCACATGCTCCCCAACACAGCTTCTTTCTCTCCTGTTTAAAAAGTACCCCAAAACTTCATATTTTGCTCCAAATCAGCCATGCAGACGTGCATCATGTAGCTGGATATTGCCATGGCAACAGTTTGTCCTCCAGCCTGCTCTGACCCCTTCCCCCAGATAAAGAAAGGGGGAGAAAAAAATTAAAAATAAGCAATTTTAATAATGTCACGAAAACCAGACAGGGATATAAAAATCCATTAAGAGCTGGAGTGGTCCTCACAATGGAAAGTGCTCCAATTCCTTCCCTTTCTGTCACTCACTCTCTCCTCATCCCCCTGAAAGGTAACCTTTAAAACACACTCAGCAGTGTGGTACTTAAACCTCTGGCATTTACCTTCATTTCACTCTGGCTTTTATTTCCTTCAAGGGGAGGAGGGCTTTTATGTTATAAGAGCAAGTTAGTTTTTTCTTTCCCCTTGTCTTGATTATTTTCCCCTCCTGTTCATGTGGTTTCTGTTTTCCCTCTTGTTTTGTGGTCACCACCACCTGTGCATGCAACCCCAGGGTACCTGGGCCCCGCCAAACACCCCAAACTAACATTTTAACAGCTTCAATGCAAGATAAAGGTAAGATGGGTAATTCTGGAGAGGGAGCAGTGGCCTGGGATCCCCAGTGGGCTGCAGGAGGGGACCCATGCCAAGAAGGCCATGCCCCACAAGAGAGATACTCAAGCTGTGGCAGCTTCTGTAGGGCTTTTCCTTTTTACAGCAGCATGCATCCCTCAAAGTCCCTCATAAGAGGAAAAAAAAATAAATCTACAAACTCTCCATGATATTCCTCTCCTACAGCATCTCTGCCCACTAACCCCTCCTGACAGGTACCTGCCAAATACCCATCTTCAGCGTGGTCTCAGAGAAATACCACTTCTCTTGCTTCTCTCATTCATTTATAAGAAAAAGCTCAGTATTTGGAAGGTGTATTGAAGCACTTCCACCATGCTGTCCCACAATCAGGGCTTCACTTCAGGCCCCTCCTCACAGCCTCTCATTTTTTGGCCAACTAAGACCTGTTAAGAGCTAAACCCAGGAAACCATCCAGCAGCGAGTGCTTTGCAATGACTTCATTACAGCCCTGTGAATCCTGGCATGGGCTTTTATGCCTCTTACTGAAGGTTATCTACATGTTCTGGTCACACCAGACCACGATTTCTACTTCCTTTCTTGGCTTTCCCTCACCTCACTGAAGACTCTGCTTTAGGAGTCATGTGATTAGCAGAGCAGCTCCGTTCTCATTACAAAAGAAAATATTGTATTTTCTAGGTTGGAAGAAAGCATGAAAGCATGACCTAATTGGAAGAAGACACCCACAGGCAAAGAAGGAGTCCAAACTGTATTAATAAAAGGAAACTTGCCCATTTTTTCAAAGCCATTCATTAATTTGAAGTGTGACCCAGGAATAGAGACATGAATTATGGTTTTTTTCTAACCTAGCAGTACCTATGATCCCAGGCTGACTCCATGCAATGTCATGCACAGCAGGAAACCTAAGCAGCCCCAGCTCCCAAGCAGACACCACAAATACCTTGGAGGGATGGAGGAAGGTTCCCCCACTCCATACTTGGGAGACAGGAGCATCCCAAGGAAGACAGGTACACCCAAAAGCTGCTTGTACTTTCCAGCCTCCCTTCTGCACCAGAGTTATGCCCTGGGAACTACTCCTGCCCTGCAGTCCAGGCACAGAGACATGGTGAAGGACACCACAATCAGCGAAAAGACATGGGTGTGTATTGCCTGGGTCCTGATGGAGTCCTTTATTTTTTGTCCCCATCTGGTCCCATGGCTAGAGCAACAGTTGCAGTGCTCAGGAAATTGAGTTTATATTAGGTATAGTGATTATTTTTAACCTCTGAGGAGCCCAGGTGGCTGATGCTCCTATCTCTCACATGCCAGGCCTCCCAGGAAGGTAAGTGGTGCTTACTCATGTCTACAACAGCAGGAAGAGTTTGCTAGGAGACCCTGACTGGTGTCAGCCACACAGCAAGAGGCTCAGTCTGCACCCTAGAAAAGAAACAGGGCCAGAACATGCAGAGTATGCATGAGGCCTCTACATCACCACCTCCAAATACTTTCAGGCACTGCCTATGCCATCCAGATCCCCCACTAATCAAGGCACCCCAATTCTTGCAGATGGGCAACTTCACAAGCTCCACTGAGGACATGCTTTAGCTCCTAGAGACCAATTTGCTCTCCTACTCCACAAAGAACACAGAACAGATTTGCAAAGCAGCTTTCAACTGTTTTTTGACTCCCAGATTTTCTGAGAGCAAGTTCTTACATTCTTTGGCCTATAAGTCTTTGAACTAGCAACAGTCAGGTAACTTAGGTAGGAGTTAGCAGTGATACCTTCCTCCTCCTGCAGCTGGCAGCCTCATGGAGCAACCCCAAAGCTCCACCTCCTGTGGACCACCATCAAGCATGAGTCTCCTCAACTCATCTTCATAGAATCATTTTGGTTGGAAGACACCTTTAATATCATCAAGTCCAACCATTATTGAACAGTTATTCACTAGTTTTTCAGTGTAAAGTGGACCTGAAGAAGGAGCCAAACATTCGAATCAATGAGTAGAAGCTTGGGTTGTGGGGGGTTTTTTCAGGGAGTGATACTCCAGGCTGTTAAAGATCAAACCTTCACCTCTTCATGGCTCTGAATCAAAGTCATCATAAAATGATCTGTGCATCAGTCTAGTGCTCTGACCAGCTTCAGTTACCAGCTGGTTTCCAGACTGCCTCTCTCTCTGGCTTGGGCCCAAAGATACGTGACAAACACTCAGTACTACAAATGGTCATAAAGAAAACAAGGCTTGTGAGCTAATTGCAACAGGCTAAAACACCCAGAAACAAGTAAAACACAAAATTATGCAGATCAGCCATCTCACAGCTGCTACATGGTAGACTTCTCTGCAGCTCCACAAGTTGGAGAGGGCAGATAATGCTCCTAGTGAATAAGATTTCCTTGGGACACAATGCTGGCTCAAAGGGCTTTGCCATGTCTTGGACTTGAATCAAATTAGATGCCTTTGGAGACCTTTCAGAGCAAAGATCCTGGTCCATATCCATCCCCTAGCCAGGCAGGTAAGTGCAAGAGGGACAAGCTGAGGTTTGTGGGTCTTGAATCAAAGAGCAGTGCCAGATAAACCCCACTTGGTTATTTTTTCCCCAATCTCTCAACCAGGGGAACAGGATTTCAGTTAGATGTAGATGGTACATCTGCTGACCCTCTGGACAAGGAGGGAGTTTTCATCCAAGAGAGACCAGAAGCGCAAAGGCATGAATTGCCTGAAGATTTTGTCCAATTATGAGGGGATGAGGCTTTGGTGGTGTTGAAAAAAAAAAAAACAACAAGAGAAACTTTGACTCTTCAGTGTTTGCAGAGATGAAATTGGAACTTTCTGGTCTGATCCAGCAATTGCATTTTCACTTCCACAAATGGTTGTGTATAAATTACAGAGGACACAGAGTCCACATTTTTCAGCCAATCAGCAATTTGGTCATTTATTGCCAAGGATCTCCTTGGAGTGAGCCATGACAGTCAGGCAGAAGCGTGGGATCTATAGAATTTCAATCAAAGGGAAAAGCCAGAATTGGCTTCCTTCCTTTATGCATGGCCCAGCTGAGGATCTCTAGTATGTTGTGGATGTGTCATTTCAGAACAATCTGGTACATGTCTAGCAGTGCATCAAGATGAACTGGAGCATACAGCAGCTCCTTCATCCTGAGCGTCTGCATCTCTAAAGAGCCCACTCATCAAATTCCCCTAACTCCTCAGAGGACATATAATATATGGCTGCATTTTTAATCTGAGAAAAGACATAGCAGAAACACAAGAGGCTCTGAGTAATAGAAACCAGCAGAGACAAGGAAAGATTGATGGGTCAGGGACTGACAGTTTCAGAAAGCAGCTGAATAAGAGGCCCATAATAGAGCAAAGACATAACTAGTGGTCCTAGGAAAGGTGTTTCCCCTTTCTCACAGCATGAAAACACGCCAGGGTGGGAGCTTGATTTAAGAGAGAAAAGATGCCTTTTTTTGAGTGAGGGGGAATGGTTTACTGCTGGAACTCACCACCTCAGGGTGCAGCACCTCATGACACTGTCTTGCTCCAAGTTTTATGGCTTCATGTGTGGATCTCTTGCCATGACTGCTCCTGGAGTTGCACAGGTATTAAATGCAAAGGTAGCAGAAAGTAGGTGTTGAGAGGATGATGGGGAGAGGAGAAGCAGACAAATTTAAGATGCACATAGCCCTCTGGTGAAGCATCTCTCCAGTGCCCAACCAGGGTTTGAGCTCTTTGGAAGGTCTGGCTGGAAGGGTCTTGTCCTTGGTATTGAGGCTCAGAGGTAATGGTAAAGGCTGCATGTCATGAGAATACTGCAAAGGAGCTCGCCTAGAGATACCAAAATCAGCAAATACCTCCAAACATTGATTTCTGTCAATACATACATTCAAATCAGCCAACAGGAATAAAAACTGGCATAGTTACTGCTCTGAAAGCTAGTAGTCAGACAAGGCCTTCCCCGCGGTTCAAACTTCAACGTGACATTTGCCTTGGTGAAGTCTTTCTAAGGGCTATTTTTTCTTCTCCCTTTGATTAATGGGCTTCTCCCACTGTCCCTGTCCTGGAGATCCTCATCAGCACCCCATGCCAGTTTTAGAGCTGTCTCTTCTGGTTTTGCAGGCAAACTCCTGACATGGTACTAACAACTTTTTTTCCTCTTCTGAATTTGTAAAGCCAGATTTCAAGTGAAAGCAGAGAGAAGGTGTTTCATTGCAAGAGGTGTTAGTCAGGGTGATGAGACGCTGCGAGAAGCATCCTCACAGATGCTACTAGGGTCATATCAATACCTTACTGTTCCTTTTTATCATTGCTAACAGTTAATTTCCCCCACTTTCAAGAGCCACGTACTGGAACTCCTCGGCCACGTATGGGGAAACCCAGAGGCATTCGCCAAACAGCACTGACAAGCATTCAGAGGAAGAGAATCTTTCCAGAGGAAAACAAAGAATGGATCACCCTTGTTGCCAAGCAGGGAAGGATCACAAAGCAGACAACAAAAGTGTGATGACCACATCACACAGTTTACCTATTTGTACACTTTCCTTCCGAGGGGACAGTCCTAAGGGCCAGAGTGCTTCTCCTTTCAAAGGAGAGGCAAAGCCTGTTAGCATTATTGCCATTATATTAGCATCAATGACACAGGCTTTTAACCCTTCACCCAAAGAAGTAGAAGGTTATCTATGGTACCGACCAAGATCTAATAAACAGAAAACCATTTCTAACAGCTTAAACCACCTATTAGACACAGGCAATCTACTTCTGCCTATTCCCTGGATGCCAAAAGTTAGCAGGAGACAGCAGTGAAACACATGCTCTGAATGAACTCTTATAACTGATGATACTGAAGCTGAAGGTACATTTTGGCTGAGCAGAAAGGACTGGATGTCTTCCTCCAGCATTGCTCAGTTCCAGGCTCTGGAGAGATCTCCAAGGGATGGGGGCTTCAGAGAGGATCAGCATTCTTTTTTCTTTCCATCATGTCCATCCAGAAGGGATAGGACAGGGACAGAATAAGGGAGTGTTCAGTTAATTCCACTTTAAACCCAATTCCATTTCCTTTCTAATTAGAGCACCAGACTTGTTTTAACAACTGATTATCTCTCCTGGGTAGTTGTGTGTACTCTTCTTGACTACTTTTTCAATTTTTCCAAGCAAAGTTCTGCTGTGATTGCAGCATAAAAAAAGGGAGCAAGGCAGAGCATAAGCAGTTTGACAATACTCTGTCAGGAGTTGGGACCAAGGTTTCCTTTTCCATTCCTAAAGGTGAAAATCAGAAGGTGCTCACACAGCTTAGGTAGTAGCAGCAATGGCAGCAGAGTACAGTTCTCAGCAAATGATTATTAAGGGCTAACTTAAAAAAACCCAAACCCCTCTGCAACCCTCTTGCCATATCTCTTACCTGTGCATCCCACAGCACTCAGGCAATGCAACTTCTCCCAGCAGCTCTGGGGCTCCCAAGCACCCACATCTCCCATCCACCATGATCCTGGAGACAACAGCAGCCTCTACAAGCCTCCTTTAAAGCTAATAGCAGGGTTAGGGCACAGGTGAAGTGATTCCAGCCTTGGTGTGGCTAAAACTACTGCAGGTGGACATAGTTATCTTTAAAGGCAGAGATGGAGCATCATTGGTTTCTCTCTGGCACCTGACTTTCTTCCCAAAATTCACCTTGCTGCAGCCTGTCTATCCTATGCACCATCTCCAAGAGCAGCAAGTCCCACCAAGGGTTAAATGCTGTTATTCCTCACCTCAAAATCCAGCTCTCTGCAGTCATTTCTTTGTTGTTTTTCTGCTATGTGTCGTGCTTCTACTTGGCTTGCTCCTCTGACCAACTGTGGGTGTCAGAACTTGGCTCCTGATGGAAAGTCGTGCTCCAGGAAAGGGACAACAGGCTGGCGTTGAGGAGTGGGCACTGAGACTCCCATCCTGGCACCCCTGCCTTGGCATGGGGGATGCATCAAGGGTATGACATGGCCAAAACTCCCCTTAAAGCCCTCCAGCTTTCTTTGGACACGGAGAGCAGGGTTTGGCAGGGGGTCCATGGTCTCATGCTGAGTGGTGTGGTAGAGCAGTGGTGCTGCAAGCATCCACCGAATTTGCCAGCTTCCCAGCATCTCGTTACAAGACGTGTTTTTCTCCAAAGCTTTTTTTTTTTACCCAAATAAACTCATTTGGGCACAAAAAGACAGGCTGCAGAGCTGAGCATCCAACCCTCGGCTGCTCCGAGCCCTCATGCACCAGCAAAGGGCTGGGAAGCCACAAAAATCCCATTTTCTGCCCTTCTTCCACGCTGGCAGCTAATTCCCAGACACAAGATGTAGTTTGTTTTCCGTTTTCCATGACCTCAGCTCTGTTTATCTTGGCACTGCCTCTCACCTTGCCCAAGGGCATGCACTGGCCCCAGGCAGCACCTGTGGAAGGGATATTTTTGGGGGAGAAGTCATTTTTGGCAGAAAAAAGTGTCTGCACCCAGGGATGTGCCATGATTGCAGACACTTCATGTTGTGGGATGATGCTTTAATATTCCCATCGTCTTCATCACTGCCACTCACATGAAGTTCACAGCTTCTCATGCACCTATCCCACAATAAACACAGGGCCACACAGAGAAAAGAGCAGGAAAAGGAAAAGGAAAAGTAATGTAAATACCACCATTTCTAACTGATCCATTTTTTTCCTCTCCAAAGCCCTGGACCGGTACTTAAATTTCTGCGCCCCATAAAAACTCATTAAACAGTTTCAGTGTGACCGGAACAGTCATCTTGATGGCATTTTCCTCCCTCATAATGGGATGCGACAGCTTAGAGTTAATAAGTCCGAGAGGAATACTAATAAAATAAGGTGGTGTCACAATGTGTTGCTAAAATAGCAGGTGAGCCGGCCTACTCAGAGAGCTTAACAGTCGCACATTTTAAAAATGCCTGTGCTACCTTTTGCCTGACAGTTAATAAATCTACATCAGATAAGGATTTTCCTGCCCGGTCACTGCACTGAGCTCCAGCTCAGTCTCTTCACCCCAGGGGCATCTCACCACTTGTGCAAAACCCTCCTGCTTCCCTTTGCTCCTGTGTTTTTGGGGATGGTGGCTACAGGGACAATATCTCATGCATGGTTGTTCAAAGGTGGTTTTGGTGGAGGCAGAGGCATAATCATCCCCATCCCCATCAGGGGGGCATTGTTCCATTGTCAGACGCTCCTTCTTCCCAAACACCTCTCCTTTGCTGGGACCAAACTTCTAGGGGATTAGCCGGGACCAAGCTGCTCCCATCCAGGTCTCCTCCACTCCAGGGACCTTCCTGTACTTGATGGCAAAAACTCTCCCTGCACAGATCCAGAGGTGGACTGAAAACAGACTTCCTAGACAACAGTGAAAAATATTTTGGAGGAAGAACCCTGTGCTGTGAACAAAATATATACCCTGGTGCAACTGGTATCGCATCAAGGGGCGGCACTTGGTCCCCTGCCACCCTCCCCTCCATCCCCACCTTGGCAGGGGGCTGGTGGCACTCCAGCCATAGGACACCATCACAAATAGCTGCAAGATTACTCCCTCACACAGCACCAATGCTGCCCTGAGACATGAGGTGCTGTTTTCATGATAGGGATAAACCAATGCCACTGCTGTGAGTGGGAAACGGGAGTGGACACGCTGATAACACAGACCAGAGAGCTGGGGAGTGGGGGCCTGGTTATTTATTTATTTTTTTTTTACCTTGTGCTGCTTGCAAGAACTTAACACACAGCATGAAATCTTCTAACCGACAAGTGAAATTTAGTTAGTAGAGCTTCTATTAATCCCAATTTATTACTCCACTGGAGAGTTGTGCAGGCTTAAGGGCTAGAGAAAAGAAAACACAGACATGCACACAAGTACCAACAGAAGCCAGCAAACCAAACTCGAGGCTCCCGCTGAATTATGACTCACAATTTATAAACCATTACGTGCAATGGATTTCAACTATATTTATTGCAATATGACTGCTAGCAGTTCAAAAATCAATTTGGTAAATGTGGAGGGAAAGGACGAAATTATTAATATGTTTTATATGAAAGCCGGAGCTTATCCTTTCCCTAGTAAATAACTGCAAGCCCTCTGCTCCTAAGGGCAAGGGGGTTGCTGTGAGGGATGGGATTCACCCCAGAGCGGGTTTGAATCTCTCCCGGGAAGGAGATTCCACAACCTCTCTGGGCAGCCTGGGCCAGGTTCTGGCACCCTCACAGGAGAGAATTTTTTCCTCCTGTTCAGATGGAAACTCCTGGATTCCAGTTTGTGCCCATTGCCCCTTGTCCTGTCACTGGACACCACTGAAAAAAGTCTGGCCCCATCCTCTTGACCCCTGACCCTTAGATATTTATCAGATTTATCTGTCTTCTCTTCTCCAGGCTAAACAGCCTCAGATCTCTCAGCCTTTCCTTGTCACAGAGATGCTCCAGTCCCTTCAGCATCTTTGTAACCTCTGCTGGACTCTCTCTTGAACTGGGGAGCCCAGAATTGGACACAATACTCCAGATGTGACCTCACTAGGGCAGAGCTCAAATGTCTGAGTAGCTTTACTCCCATGCTAGCCCATCTCCGGGGTTGGCTTGAAGGAAGCTTGGCTTTATTCTGCAAGACCAAGAGCAGTGGTAGCAGCAGGAGCCCAGGAAAGTACAGTGCATTCCATTAGAAAGCAGTGAGACAAGAGATGGCCACAGGGCCACCATGTATGGGGAGAGGAAGGCACTGGTATGGCAAGGCGAGGGGAGTGTTGGGGCCACCTGCCACCATGGGACCACATCCAAAGTACCGCTGCAGGGAAGCAGACTGCAAATTTACAGCAAAGGCTTCTCCTGGCCTCATCAAGCAAGAAGATGCTGCTTTAAAACAACATATTGGTGAAAACAAACAAAAAGGACCCTTGGTTAAGAGGTCCCATCTTCTGAGATGCAGCACAGACACCTCCTCCATGTACAAAACCAAAGGCCATGCACTTCTCAGCACTGCACAGCAGACATAAAGAGGCCAAAAACTATGAAGGGTAAGTCATGGTGAAGGTCCCTAAAAAGTGACATGGTCAGATGGCCTGAAGAAATAGGCTTTTTCATCAAGACAGGCAAATAATGCATGGACAAGGCCCCCCAGGCAAGGGCTGGCAACAATTCTGCTTCTTGCACAGTAACAGAGCAAGGAGGGGACTGCCACCTTGGAAGGGGGAAGGTTCAATTTATACACAAGGAAGCGATGGATGGAGACATCATCCCCAGTCCGCACACCTTGCTTACTGCTTTGGGAACTGCAAGCTCACCTTCATCATGAAAGCTCTTGAAAGTCATATGTAAGGTGGTGGCTGATGTGCCTGCTGTTGAGCACCCAGGCTACAGGAAAGAGGGGCATCTGCTGCTAAAGGTTGGATGATACCAGCTCTTCCATTTCGGTGATCAGCAACCATATGGTGCGCTCCAAACAACCAGGTTTCTTCTCCAAATTAAGAAATGGAATGAAAGTTTGAGATAAGATGAGAAGCAGAGGGGTGTTTTACATATCTTTAATGATGACCTTTTTCTAGGTTTCTTCTGTAACGTCGGGAAGGAAACTTAGTTCTATTTTAAAAGTAAAACTGGGTTTCTCATATGTTCCCATGATTCCTGATACTGGCACTTTAAATTAATCATTGCAAAGAGCCACTACGAAAATAGTGATACCAGGACTGAATACCCTCTGGGCAAATGTTGCAAGCATTGCCTGATGTGTTCACATTAAAAAAATCATTCCTCTCCTTGGCACCTCTCTTCTGGCTCATCTTATGCAGAACATCTAAGTAAGGAGAATGTCCCAGGCGTCAACAGAGCCCGGTCAGTGGGGCAGATCAAATCAGCAAGTTCACAGGTAATTATTTATGTGTGAACTCAATACAGCAAGATTAAATCTGAACTATGTTCTGTGCCAGGGTCCATTTTCCCTTAGAGTGCTGTGTTGTACAAGGCTTAATTGCTTGGGGAGGCAAAGGTTTGATATGCTCCAAAATTGGACAATCCTGTGTGTCCACAGTCTCTCTCCAGGACATGTCCCACCTCACTGACTTCTGGCACATTTAGGAAGGAGAAGAAAACGCCTCATGATTTATGTGGCCAGCCACTGCCAATCTGCACAGCTCACTTATTGAACACCATAAGCCCAAGAACAAATTCTGAAGCAATGAATGATTTCCGATAGCTGGTTTACCTGAGGACATCATGGGTCGCAGCATGTTCGCGGGTGGTTTGTGTGAGGTGAGAGAAGCTCGATTCACTTAGCAAGCTATTTGCATGGCATTATTCGCTGGGCTGTACTCATCACCCAGAAAAGTTTGGTGGCAGAGTTTTATCTGCATGACCCAAAGTCATCCCTGATTCATCAAGATCTGTCTTTTTCTCCCTGGGGTGACTTGAGAGCAGAAACACCATGGTGGTCCTCAACTGGGGTGGAGGTATTTTGGCAGAGACCATGGCTTGGGGATGCTGTCGGAAGAGGATAAGTGATTCTTCACACAACAGAGGGTATCAGAGCATGAGACCACTTCCTACAGGATTCCACAAGGTTGTGTGGGCTCCCAGAGATTGGACGAGATCATTGGTAAGGCTCCATTACAGACTTAAATACAGAGGTTGTATTTGGCTCTAGATATCCCCAAGGAAAGCACTTGCCATGGGCTGACTATGACTATGGGCCTCCTCTTCACCCTGATGAGTGAGACTGAGCAGCAGCAACCAGAGTTTCAGGGAATAGGAAACCCATAATTTCATTCCCCATCCAAACTTGAGGCACAGAGGGAATCACTCAAATCAGAATTTGGCTCAGAAAGAAGGCACCTGCTTCTTGGGGTGAACATCCCCATCCCTGCTTGCTCCTGCCTGCCTGTGCAGACCAGCACTGTCCACTGTGCCAAGAACATTTTCTTGGCCTTTGCAATGTGAAATGACAGCAATGGAAAATTAACAGGAATTGTCATTCACCATTAAGCTTAAACTACTTGGAAGCTGGGAGAAAAGCTGGGTTTCCCAATGTATATCTTCCCCTTTCCAGTCCGTTGCTTTCTTATGTCCACCTGCTTGCAAGCTGCTGGGATGCTGTAGAAAGCAGAGTTGGCTCCTCTGTGCCCTGAAAAAGGAGGCTCTGCTGAGGTACGTGAGTTTCTTCAAGACAGCAAAAGGGAAGAAAACTGACTTTTCAGCACTAAAAACATTTCCCATGCACCCTTTCCCATGCATGGAGAGAAGAACGTGGCCCATGGCCTTTGGGCTGCACAGAAGGGGCTGAGGTTGATGGGTACTAAGAGGATGGGTGCCCACCTAATGGGCAGTTAAGGTGCAACTTCAGCCAAGGGAGGGGACTTGGGGAGGATGGGCTTGCTCAGCTCAGGTACCCATGCCAAAAATGAGTACGCAGCTTCTGAGAAGGGGTGGAGGACTAGAACCCTGTGCTCCACTACTGCTTCCATCCAGCAGGGGCTTGCTAGAAGAGCATTTGTTTAGCAAAGGCAGCAGATGCTGAGAGTCTGTGCTCAACCTCTGCAGAACTGGGTGTTGTACAGATGCCTACCTACCCAGACACCCATCTATCTACCTGCTTTGACTGCCTTTGCAGTGCTCAGGTGGTTGCATGCCTTGTTTCCCCCAGTTTTATGCACACATTTTTCTATCGGTGCTGACAGACCCACCCAAGGGACGTGAGAAGTTTAGCAGGATTCACAGCTTCCCTTCGCCCTCCTCCCTCCATCCAGAGCAGTTTCAGCTCAGCACCAGGGAAAAAAAACGTGCCTTGTATAAGCTGTGACGGCTGATGACTTATGACATTTATCTTCTCTGCTGAGGAGGACGGGAGAAGTCACTTGTGGCTGACTTCCCCTAGGCTGTCAGGTTTCTCAGTGCTGGGTTTGGTCTGGGGGTGACAGTCACTTTTTCACAGGCTGATGCAGCAACGTGCTGCAAATGCTTCAATGAGGGCCTCCCTAAAGTTCAGCCCCACACCTTTTTGTGCTTGAGTACAGGCATCACCTGTAAATGCTTAGAGACCACTGAGGGTACAGGTTGCTGTCATCCCACCAAAACAGTTTCCCTTTAATGAAGAAACCCCTTCCAGACCAATTTGTTAATCTGCCCATTTGTGGAAGACGTGCGGCACATAGTTGAAAAGATGGATGGTATACATGTAGCACAGCATCTGTTGCACGGGGCTGGAGTGAGAGGGGAGGAAAGCAAAATTCACAGAGAAAGTGTTGGGTCTGGGTTGTTCTCCACACAGAGATGTCCACTGAGTACTAAGGAGCTTCTGCTTCTCCCTCTGGCTGCCCAAAACTAGACACAGAAGTGATGTGGGTCCTTTCTTCAGCACTGTAAGGTCAGGATGCTCTGCTTGAGCAGAAAGTCCCTGGGGACGATTTTGACAGTGGAGCACTTCTTGAGCAGAGCATTTGCAGCGTGGTGTGACCTGGTTCAGTCCCAGTGGGCAAGTAGCACTTTTTCAGGATCCCCATGGGACAGGTCTTCATTGTAGGCAGTGAGACCTCTCCCTGCATCACTTGGCATCAGAAGATGTTTCTAGGAGGTGTTTAGCACCCTGCAAGTATCAGGAAAAAACTTCATTCCCAAGGTCAAGTGGGAAAAGGCAGGGAGGGTCCTTCTGCTTCATCCAAGTTGTGCTGGAGGATAGCAGTACCTACCAAGGCAAAAGGCTGTGTGGGAATTTGACCCCTTAGAGTTTTTTACTCCTCCTCCCCACCTATCTGCAAACTTCACCAGCATTGCTCTGCACTTCCAACATCTTTGGGAGGAAGATGTTTGAATAGGTTCACAGACAGATGGAGCAAAAGCAGGGAGGAAAATCTGTTGGGTGTTACTAGGCAGAGAATCACATCAGACTGGGATTCCCTGTAGAGAAAAACAGTTGGAAGTCAAGACAGCCCTCATGGGAAGCACAGATGCGCCCTTTAGCTGAACCAGAAAGGCCTTTCTTAAGTCCTTACAGGCTTTTCCCTACTGCAAAGTGCAGTGGAATTGGAAATACGCCCTTTCTTCCTGTTTTACAGGTAATGTGTTTTGTTGTTATAAACTCCCACCTCTCTTCATTGAGTACTTAAATACTTCTGACTTAAGTACTTAAATTCTCCAAAATCTGTTTTCTCGCTGTCTCTCTGATTTCCCCCCATTTCTGAAAACAATGACTGTTTAAAACAAGCAAACCAACCGACCTTCCCCTGACTGATTTTTCTCAGAGGCTTTCAGATGAATAATTCTCTGCCAGCTTCCCATCAGTGGCTGTACCAACAGCCACCAGAGGTATTGATCAAGTACTGAGTCACTTTTGAGCCAGCACAGACACTTGGAAAGAAAATAAAATAAAGCCTTCTCAAGGAAAAATCTATCTAAGTACAAGAAAATAAGGAAAGAGAGGGCTAAAAGCATAGGTATTAAATGCAATACAATCTGACTTTATAGAGAGTCCTCTGTAGGTAATTCCAAGTTACCTTACAAGAATTTAAAAATGATTAAAGGTAATACCCTCCTTGAACGAGCTATTCCATTTAGGGGTGGTTATTCTTTTTTCATTTGTGGTATTAATGCAGTGCCTAAAAGGGCTATTCACAAAGTCTGATTGTACATGATGGGATATTAGTGCAGGACAAGAGGGTCCCAAATGGAGGTGTAAGAGAAGAGCCACCAGACAGATACTGATAGCCAGGGGAGAACAAGACCCACGGTCCTGCTGATCTAAAGCAGCCCTAGCACACCAACACCAACTTTGCTGAGGGACCTGGCACCTCTGTCTCATGCACAAGGGAAGATTAAACGATTAAGACCAGTCACATCATCTTGCCTATTTTTATTCTTTCCTGAAAATATGCTTATAGCAACTGTGGAAGAAAAGATACTGGTCTAGCTGGTGTAAGATACAGGAGAGCTCTCCTAATGGAGGGGCAACAGTCAGCGCTTTGGGGTGCTTGGCAGGTGCTTGCTTTTAGTGCTTTATTAATTAAAAAATAAAATATGAAGATTCTATATTTAATTCAGCTCTAGAGGTAACATCTTGGAAATGAGAAGTTAGTTGGTGAACTCTTAAATATTGCCTTTCCATAATTCTGTGTGTGTTTATCTCTGACGCCTGCAGTTTTTCTCCTCTCTGTTCTCTTTCTGAAAGCATAATAATGGCTTTCACATTTTTATTACATAGTGCATCTGTTGCTACTTCTGTTCAAATCTCCAAAACAAATGCATTTCCTCCAGATCACCAGCTCTGAAAAAAAGAAAAAGGCATCACTGGCATAGCTACTACCTCTCCATGCCCTTTGCCCATTGAAGATGCAAGGCTGGTACCTCTGATGCTCTCTCTCCCTGACATCACTTGTGCTGTGGGGACCTGGAGGTGCCCAGAGGAGCAGTCCCATGGGTGCAGATGAGGAGCTGGGTTTGTTCCCTTCTAATTTCCCTGTGCCGAGGGTCGTTGTGTGTGACTGGCAGGATGCTTTAGTGGAAAATTGGAGTATTGTGCCCAGTTCTGGGCTCCCCAGTTCAAGAGAGACAAGAAACTCCTGGACAGAGGCCAGCAGAGGCTACAGAGATGCTGAGGGGACTGGAGCATCTCTGTGCTGAAGAAAGGCTGAGAGACCTGGAGCCATATAGCCTGGAGAAGAGAAGACCAAGAGGGGAGCTGATCAATGCTCATCAATAGCTAAAGGGTGGGAGTCAAGAGGATGGGGCCAGACTCTTCAGTGGTGCCCAGCAACAGGACAAGGGGCAATGGGCACAAACTGGAACCCAGGAGGTTCTATCTGAACAGGAGGAAAAAAGTATTTCCTATGAGGATGCCAGAACCCTTGAACAGGCTGCCCAGAGAGGTTGTGGAGTTTCCTTCTCTGGAGAGATTCCAAACTCGCCTGTATGCAATCCTGAGCAACCTGCTCTGGGTGACCCTGCTTTAGCAGGGGGGCTGAACTAGGTGATCTCCAGAGATCCCTTCCAACCCCCACCATTGGTGTGATTCTGTAAAATGAATGATCACATCTCTGCCCACTGCCTCCTACCTGGATGGGCTGCCACCTGGCCACCTTTCCTGCCAGTAATCAACCATACTCTGCCCTGGATTTGAAATAAAAAGCAGAGTTTCACCACAAGCTCCTGATTGGGAAATCTTAGAAAGGATGTTAGGCTGGGCACTCCTCCAGCAGAGGAGTTTGCCCACCCATTCAGCCCTGAAACTTTTCAAGATATGCTCCTCCTGCAGAGCAGGATGGTGTGCATCAGAATGGCCCACCAGCTCTTTTCAGTGAAGCACGTAGGATCAATATGAAGAGGACCCCATGAAAAGTACAGTTGTGATATCAACAAAAATTTGTCCCTTTTGTTTTACTGTCTTCTTCTGGACCAAAGTGACCCAAGTGGAGAAAGGGATATCGAGCAATGTCCAGCTGCTTAGGGCCCAAGTGGTGGAGGTAAACGCCATGCTCAGGGCAAGGCACAAGTGGCAACCAAGATCAACTCTTGTAATTTTTTTCCCCTTTTATGTCTCAGACAGCACTAATTTCTGTGACTAATTGAGGAAAATATTACCTGATAGACTGTGCCTGCTTTTCTCATGCCTGGCCTCACTCCTCTCCCTTCTCACCCATTGCAATGCCATGGGGAGTGGGGTGCTTCCCATGCAAGAAAAAGGGGGTGGCCAGCACAAGCAACACCATCTTCTCAATGACATACTGCGATACCTGTGAACAGGGAAGGGTGTGCTGCTCCCACCTGCTCCTGCTCCTCTGGCTCTGTAATAATAATAATAATGATGATGCAATAATGGCATTTAGTATTTAGATGGCACTTCCAATTTTCAGTGCAAAACATTGAGTGAATGACACACTTACCTTTTCCTTGAGGTAGCAGGAAACAGATCAACATCTGCATGCAGCTGGTGGAGAGCTGACCCATGGTGTGAAGTCTTTTCCATTCCACAAGTGCCCAAAGCAGCACCAACACAAAACTGGTGACCACTTCTCTCTGCAAGGCTGTTTCTTTTTCCATTTTCCCATTTATTTATGCCCTGGATTATGTATAAGAGCCAGTCCTAGCCCAAGATGCTTGCAGCTTCAACTTGAGGTACAGTTGATGAAGTGTAACTGTGATGTGTTGATAATGGGCCCAAAACAAGGAAAATCCTCTCCTTGCATTTAAAATTAAGGTGTTGCAAAAAACCATTTCCTTTCCCTGGAAGAAAAAAAGAAGACTACTTTTTCACCTGTTTAGGTTCTAATTTTAAAAAATTAGAAGAAAGAGGAAATCTTCCACACAATGCTTGTTGCTTCTGAAGACCAAATCTCTGTGAGATGATAGCAGAGGACCAAAGCACAACACCTGCAGTTCCAACACCATGCAACCGGGTGCAGTCCACCAGAGGACTTGACCCAGACTTCACATGGGCAACTTCACAGTTGTCTACACCAACCTCTTAAGTCTCATGCTGCTTCAGCTCCACCAGAAATAGGATCAGCAATTCATTAGATGGAAAATGGGAGGGTGTTGAGTATGGACTCAGATGGATTTCCTTTATGTGTGTTGAGGTCCTCCTTTCTTATGCTGCCTCAATTTGACAGTTGATGGCACAGCAAACCCTTGCTGCTTTCTCTTCATGGAGCTTTCATACAAGAAACAGCAGCTTGGAGCTCCTCTCTGTCTTGATTGGAGTTTGAAGACAATCTTCATCAGTTGGCTTTCCAAGGTTAGGTGAGCCCCACCAGCCTCAGAATTAGTGTTGTCCACTGTAGATACTGGAGTCACATCAGTCACAGCACAAGAAAGGATGCGTGCAGATAGTTATCAGATCTAGCCTCCTCACTCTCACTTCTTGTCCTATCTCAGAGCAGGAAGCATTATTTATTATACCTCTTTGCTGCTTCCAAACACAATCAACCATTTCTTGGCATTTCATCGAGGATAAATAGCCTGATTCCACATCCACCAAGGAAGGAAAAACTCCCCTTGGCTTCTTCCGCTGCAGCATGAAATCTTCCAGAATATCAGCATGAGCTGATGGTCTTAAACTTCTTTCTACCTTTTCCCCTGTCTGGCAACTGGACTTCTGCGGGAGATCAACGGACAACACATACACGGACTAATGTAATCCAAACATTGCCATTTATTCAACCGAAGTTTGCTCGTTATATACCCCCCAGCGCTGACCACACGCTGATCACACGCCGGAAGCACAACTCTGATTGGTACAACAAACTCTGCCACGCACTAAACAACATCTCCTGATTGGCCAGACACTGTTGTCCACACGCCGCTTAGTCAGCCCTTAGTTCCATCTTCTGCCTCCTTTTTCTTGCTGCATCACTGCCGCTGCATGTGGCTGTCCTTGGGTGACCTTGCTGGTAGACCGTGAAGCCTTTGCTCAAACTCTGGCCACACAGTCGGGATTGCTCACATGTCCATTCTCATAGAGATACTGCTCCACAGACTTCAAACACGGGGTCTTTGTGGGTTAACTCACCCTCCGATCCTCTGGAGGATCATCTCTCTTGAACCGGTTGCACACCACCACTTTGGCTACAAAGCAGGACAGAGCTGCTGTGTCTAGCAGCACTCTCCTGAAATATTTAGAGCTTTGTGTGCTAAATCCAAAGCTGCGGAGCAATGGGAGAGGTTAATGGCATGGATGATGGCTTCCGAGCAGCATTGTCTGAAGTGGAGAGCTGCAGTGGGAAGGTGTCAGGGACAGTGTTGCTGTTGGGGTGAGGCTTGCTGGAGAAGCACCATGTGCAGTGGCTTCCCTTGCCCCACTTGTTCAGTGGCTAAATAGAGGGTTTCAGTTTCAAGGGTCATTAATCTAGCATCTTTAAACAATTCCAAAGTGAAGCCCAACCAAAAAAATAAAACCAGGAGAGAGTGGTTGTGTGAAAGGGTTCTCTTTCCTTCTAAAATATGTAAGCATGTGTGTTTAGTGTTCATGAAAATGTCAAATCCAAAGCAGAGGGAACTGGTACATCATCTGTCAAAACTGCAGCTACGTTTAGCAGCTCAGCATGACACTCAAACAGAGCAACACGGAAAGGGAAAAAAAATCCCACAACACAAACCTCCAAAAGTGCACAGCCCAGCATGAAAAGGAGAAGATGAAGGCCTGCCTGCCATATCAGAGGTCATTAGGAATAAAACTGACACATAAAACTGAGAGTAAAATGCACCGTTAGTTTGCAGGAAGGGCCATACTGTCTTAAAGGCTATTTCTGTCATTGCCTTATGCTACAAGTAACCTTCTACTATAGGACACAGAGCAGTGCACACATTTTGCCATCGTTCTTGGGTCTGTGGCTCCTCTTGTCTGCACCTTCCTCTGAATAGCCAAAATTGTTATCCCCATGGTTTGCACCCATGGCTCTCAAACTGCTCCCAGAGCTCCATTTTCCCTATCTTCAGGGAAAAGGGAGTGGAGAAAAGCAAATGACTTGACCCAAGGTAATGTGGTGGTGGTAGATTCCAAAATGACAATGCCCCAGCAGCCCTTCAGTGCAGACACTAAGCTTCCAACAGACCCACCTTTCTCTCCCTTTTCTCTTCTGGGTCCTCCAGAAGCCGTGCTCAGGCCCGTCCCCAGCAGCCTTCTTTGTTGGCTGTGCCCCTGGAACCTCTACATCTCTCCATGATCTTACCACTTTTCCCAGTTTGCTTTCTCTCGACATTTCCAAGCACTCTGGGGAGTGGGACCTTGTATTTTTAGAGCTTGTGCTGTGATGTGCTGAGCAAATTCCCCGTGACATATTATCAATAGTCAGTGCTATTAAAAATTTCCCCAAACTCCAGAGAAAGCCAGCCAAGTACTGAGCAAAAAGCAGTCAATTTTGAGTTACTCCAGACTCTGTTCCTCTAGCATTTTAAGAGATGGTTACATGGAGAGGTACACAGGGGTCAGCAATGTGTGTCTGGCTAGGTTTTGTGGAAAATTTTGCCCCAACAGCGAGCAAAGATCTGTGCTGGTGTGGCTGGAGGGGCAGCAAAGCCTTGTGGTCAACAGCAGGTTGGTAAGACTTGTTTCAGGTAGAGATAAAGCCAAGAGCCCTTTACTCCACAGGGATGGAGGAACTCTTTGCTATAAATCTGCTATAATTCCAGGCAGGTGCCCTCAGGGACACCCACACCAGTGCTGCAGCAGTAAAGGGGAAAGCTGGATATAAGAGCTGGGTGTCCCCTGCCACCACCACCACCCTTGGTCTGGCGCACAGCGGTCTTGCTTGGCCAAGTAAGGGTGAACAGCTCTCTGCTGCTGGCTCAGCGCTGTCATTTAGAAAGAATTAAGTAGTGTAATCGTATCTTCTGAAGCAGGTAATGCTGCTTGATTATGAGTCAGGGAGGGGGGGCGAATTAGAAGCCAAGGCAAAGACAGAGCTGTTTAATGGACCCATTAGAGGGCATTAGCTGATAATGACAGGACATCACTGGCATTTTAAAGAGAGGCAGCATGCACAGGCGTAGCCTAGGCTATCAGCTTGGGGTGTGCATGTGCCTCTCCATCTGTCATGCTGTCTCTGGCCAGTTGTAGTGCTTCTCTGGTCTCCCATGTAGTGACTTGGACATGGTCTCTCAAGTCTTGCTGAGTGCTGGAGGAGGCTTGAGAAGACAGGAAGCCAGAGGGCGGCAAGGTGACTGTCCCCAGGGTGCATTTCTGGCTCTTGAAGCTTTGAAATATTGGGAAAGCCCCAGTGCTCCAGCCCTGACTTCCCTATTGCGAGTCATCACCAACTTCTCCTTGGGTGACCTGTGCCACTACTTCCCTAGAGCTCATTCTCGTCTCTGACACCTTGTTGCAGTGCTGAGAAATGTCGGTGGCTTTGGGAACATCTCCCAAACTGCTTTCTGCTTCCTTGGCTAATTCATTACCCGCCACCTCTGACACCCGGGATTCATCATCACTCACCAGGACTGGGGCAAGAGGAAGGCATGGGACCAGCAGTGCTGCTGGAGCACCAGTGTTGGGCTTCCCTCTCATTCGGTCTGGTCAAAGAGCATCATCTTCTCCAGTTGGTGAGGAAGATACACTTAAGAACAAAGAAATAAATATAAGCCAAACCACAGTTCTACAAACAGGACACAGTTGGTAGGCAGGATGATATTTAAAGACTCTAGAGAAATGGAGACACAAGCAAATTAGATATGTATGGGGTGGGGAGGGTGGCAAAAGCAGCCCAAACAAAAATTTCTCATGGATCCTGCGTATTTCAGTCCTGGTTCCTGACAAAAGGAAATTCCTCTCTCTGTGTGTGCTTGCTGCCAGCAGCTTTGCATGTGGGCACAGGCCAGGGTTGATCAAAGATCAGCCAAACACACCACAGAGCTCAATGTTGCCTAAAAAAGAGCCTGGCTTGGCCTTAGGGCAAGGATAGGCAACTCCAGGAATGGGGTGGACAAAGAATTTGGGGTGAATGGATAATTCAGGGTCAAACCCCTCCCTCTGCACCCCAAGGAAGCCATGGCTCTGGCTAATCACTCATCCTTCTCCCAGCACAGGATGCAGTTATCCTCCCGGGGCCCAGAGAGGGACCTCACAAAGGCAGCATCCTGGATGATTGACATAACCTGTTCAAGGATGTGTTTCTTTCTTGCTTTCTCCCTTTCTTTTCCTTCTCTGTCCTCCCTTCCACATTCCTCACCCTTTCTTTTCCCCACTGGGTCTTTTCAGCCAGTAATTACAGCTGAAGTGGACGATCTGTCTTTTTATTTTTAGGCTTGGATGCACTGTCAAGGGCCACCAGGCTGCTGGAATGAGGCAGCTGTGATGAAGCGTGGATGGCTGCATGGGGAGGGGGGCACGCTGTGGCACACCCCTCTCCCAGGCAGATACACCCCTCTGGCATAGGTGTGAGAGGAGATTCAGGGGTGGATATCCACGCAGATGCTTTCCAAGCATCCCTTCACCCACACCTTGCAGCTTTTGGAGCACTGGCTGTGCTGGGACAGCACCTACACCCAGGTTTGGCAGGACAGGCAAAGTTTGGGGATATTTAATTGTAAAGCCACAGCAGAGAAAATCCAGCTGCGTCTGCTAGCTGACCTTGGAGCATGATCTGTCTTGTTCCACATGTGCCATCCTTCAGCATCCCACTTTGGGATGCCGTTGAGACAGGGCAGCAGTACAGCCCACCCAGGCACAGCCCTCACCTTGGGAATCCTGCAGACTTCCCTCTTCCACTTCAGGTTAGTCTGCTCCTGTCTCCCAGTCTCTTCAGCATGTTTTTTTCCCCCCCTTTCTCCATCCTTTCTTCTTGTCTGAGCAGTTTTGCTAATAGAATCTTGCACCTAGATTGATGGGCACAAGGTGGGAGCTGCTGCTGCACACAGGGTGTGGGTAGGGAGGGAGGGTCCTGGGGGTGTGGAGAACAGTTCGGCAACATCATCTGCACCCACTCACTCTGCAGGTGTTTCACTAGACAACACTGCCTGCAGTAGCCACATGTACGTGTGCCAGTGAAGATAAATCCTCGATTCAAAGGGAGGCAGTAAGAGAGAGAAAAAGCAGGAAAAGGATGAAGAAAACAATTAGAATGACTTATGATTCAAGGGAAGAAATTCAAAGTCTCTCTTTCCCTCCTGGATAGCTGGAGAGTTTTATCTTCTTCCAGCTCTGTGAGATGCACCAAGCCCAGAGCTCCTGTTGTTGCTGAAAGCAGAGGTTTGAAGCAGGCAGGGAGAAGAGCAGCCCACTCCTCCAGCTCTCCTCTTTGCAGATGGCTGGCACCTGAGAGATGCTCAACTGCCCGAATTGGTTAGTCAGTTTTTTAATCTCACTTTGGCAAAGTTGCCCCAAAGCTGGGGTTAAATCCCTGCCCCAATACAGCTGGGATGTCCAGCAGTCCCCTGAGTGCATCACCAGAGACAGTGGCTTCAACTGGAGAGGGGAAAGACAGGGGAGGAGGGACAGAAGAGCAAACTTCATCTTCAAGAAGTATTTCAGTTCCTTTAGAAAAAAAAAAATAGGTCTGAGCAAGCTGAAAGCATCCTTGCAACCCAGCACATGAAGCTGCACCTAGGCTGTAACTCAGCGGGAATACTGTAACGTGACCTGCTTTGCTTGGAGATCAGGAAATCAACCCAAAGCTGGCTTTCTCCAGCTCTCAGAGCCCAAATCTGAGATGAACATAATACCTTTCTCACCCCATTTCAGACCCGAAGTGACCTCATGTCTTGTTTTTTCCTTCCTTCCTGCTTTGTAGACAGTTTCATTAACATGAAGAAGCCCAAAAAGAGAAGAAGCAGCCCTAATGCAGGGCAGGCACAGAGCAAAGAACTTGTGAAGTACTAGATGGACTATTTTGTACAGCAAACACTCGTTAGTAAAAGATATTGTTGCCTGCAGGGAAACAGTTTCTGGGTGATTGAATGTAGAACTGTTTGGAACAAATTCAATAAAACCTGGTGTGCCTTTTGTTTTTAAATAAGCTGTTTTCTCTAATCTGGCATTTTTCATGGAAGCACATTGATTGAGGCTAGGAGTTCGCCAGGGAGATTTTTGAGGTGAGATGCCAGGTACAGTGGTCACCTCAAGCCAGGGAGAGGTGGTGACCCACAGCTTGACCCGCCTCATCTGGAGGCAGACATTTCAACACAGTCTTCTTCAATAAACATCTGAAAACTTTAGTCATGCTCCAGAATGAAATGTAGACTTGAAACCTGATGGCTGAACCTCAAAAATTGCTGCAAAGCCTATTTTGGGGCTTTTGAGTGGTCCAAAGCTGAAAGCAAGCCTGGTTTTAATTGCCTTGATTTTCCATGTCTTTTGCCTGGTTGTCACACATGCCCATAGAGCCAGACTGTTGGGCAGAGGATTCTCAATGGATTCTCCCTTTATTTTCATTTATAAGAGCCTTCAGGACAGATTTAATTGCTGGGATATGGACTAGCCATTTCCAGTTATGACGAGTGAATAAAAGTGCTGAAGCCCCTGTTTTAATTAAAAGACAGGGTATCTGCTCCTACCTAGTGTGCAATAGCAACAATAGCAGGTTATTGCTGCTAATATCAATCTAATCCTATCTGATCTGTGTAATTATTAGGTCTAGCTAACTACTGCTATTAATTTTACTACTAATATCACTGCTGCAATAAGAAATCAACCACAGCGCATAATTTTGCACCATTCATCATGCTGTTCATTTGTTTGACTTTGGATCAGTTAAATGTTTTTCCCCATTGCTCAAAATCCACATACATGTTCCTTTCTTGGGTTTTTACCTCCTCTTCCTACACCTTTATGTCTTCCTCGCTACATCCTTTGTTCCTCCCCTCTCTTGGGTCACCCCTTGCCCTTTAGAAAAGAACTTTAGGCAAGATCAAAGCCAACACATAAACTTTCCTTACTCGGAATTCAGCCAAAGAAGCTTCCAGCACTTATGAGTCAGCAACACAAGACAGAGCTGCTCGTCACTGAGAGAAACTGCCAGGAATTTAGGGAGGATGAATCACCCTCAAAGATGGCCGAGAAACAGAGAGAGAACCTCTTGTCCATTTTTGGCTCAGGCAAGGAGCACAATACAGGAATTTTCTTGCATCTCACCATAGGAAGAGGTGAACCAGCTCGGTGCTGGACCAGCTCCTTCCATCAAGGCACACACAGTGATCTGGGAGGGTGCTTGTCCTCATGTGCTGCGATGCGTAAAGCTCAGCTTTGGTTCCTGATGTTCCCAGGGAATTAAATATACCTCTGGGTTAACTGCAGAAGCCTTGCAAAGCTGTCTGTCACCTCTCGTACCTCTCAGCCTCTTCCTTGTTCACTCAAGAAAATAACAGCTCACACTGCTCCCAGGCTCCGAAAAAGCCCACATAATTGGTACACTCTCTACAAAGTACATCTCAACCAACACTGTGGCTATTTGGAGAGCCAAGGGTGGTCTCATCTTTTCAGAAGGGTCATGGGTTGACAACCTTGTTTATTTTCCTCTGTATTTGTACAAGGAGAAAAAAAAATAAATCAAAACATCTTGTCTTCTCAAAGTCAAGTCTGGTAGCACCAATTTAGGGCATGTCTGGATGAAGAGGACAGGTTTCCATCCCACAGCTGTGCAAAAGACTTAGCATTAGCCTTGACTTTCTGGTGATTAACCAACTCCCAGCTTTCCTTTTCTGTCTTTTTTTTTCAGTCCCACATCTAGGATGGAGGATTTTGACACCAAACTGCAGAGATTTGGAAAATGTGGAGTCTGTTCCAGTGATCCCACACATCCTCAGCCATTTCACCATTCACATTTGAGCAGAAGATTGCCATGTCATCAATATAGTATAGGCAGCATCTTGAGGACCAGAAGCAGTTTATTCTGCTGTTTTGCTTCCTAACCTGGCAGTCTTGGTTGGATCCTGCTACTCGCTATCATTAGCATCTCTCTCTCTCTCTCTCTCACACACAACAGATAAATAGCAACACTAAGAGTCATACATACTTATAAATAAATATAAAAGGAGCATCAATTCAGCCATGAATATAAAGCTTAAGGATATTGCATCTCATTCCTGCTTGCTGCCTCAGGCACCATGAACTGACGATCAAAATTCACCAAGCACCAAAAATATTAGTTTAATATTTGTGTGTGCTCAGCTTCTTCTTGTGCTGGGATGACAAACAGCCTTGCGAAGGCATTGCCAGAGGCACTAACACTTCCATTCTCTCTCTCACTGATTCTGGCACACAGAGGGATCTTTTCAAACCAATAAATGCTTTCATTTTTGTCTTCGCTGAAAGGACTTCCTCTATGGGATGATGTTTTGCTAGAGGTAATGATTTAAGAGCAGAGATACAGTTGTGATTCAATATCTTGCTCAGGAATTCCTTGTAAAGTCAAGGGAGAGACAAATTCTGACATTACAGGATTACCTGAGCCTCATTTGAATTTCTCAGAGTCTTTCTGGAGTGAGAATCAGGCAACAAACCTACAAAGACTATGCTGCCTTTTTCATGTTGTGTCTAGTAGCTTCTGCTCCCAGGTGGAACAGCAATGATGTGGTCTTTCTTGTGGGTTACATCCTAATCTGCATGAGAACATGCAAAAGTAAGGGGAGAAAAGAAAGTGAGCTTTTCTTATCCCTCTGTTAGGGTCAGCTTATAGTGGATGGAGTCCAGAGCAGTTGCAATGTCACCAGAGCTGGTTCCTCACATCCTTCCCTACTTGGGATGCATCAACCATTGATTAAGAGTTGGCTGGTTATTTAAGTAGGGAAAAAAAAAGATCAATCATAAGGAATAGATATATGGCTTTTCTCTTTGATTTCCCCCCTCACAGCCTTTTTACTGTTGAAAGGCAGGATGCCCTGAGCTGATGAGGACCCAGACAAACAACAGAAACTCTCTACAGAAACAGATCTGCTCACCTAGGTTGAGCTCAAGCACAACAGTTTGATGAGTCACCTACCTGCATTACAAAGGGATGTGTTCAAACCCTGCTCCTGCTGCCGAGGGGGGAACATAGTTCACCCCCAGCTAGCAAAGATTGGCCCAATGTCAAATTTCAGGCAGCAGCTCCCTCCTACCGGTAACATACTTACTTCTGGCGTCAAGCAAAGATGTTTGGGATGTGTTTCTCAATGAGCTGCAGAGAAGAACAATGCTGTCTCTCTCCTCGCCAAGGTGGGTCGTGGCAAGGCAAAGTCCTGCTTTCACTCCAGCACTACACTGAATCACAAAGCTTTGTATGTTCCAGTCAATATCCCAGTTGGATTCTGTTTCTATGTATTTAATGCAAGACGAGTACTGCAGGACCTCTTTTGTTAGCTGGATACCTCATGTACATTGTTATTATTTCTTTCATAAAAATCAATAAAGACTTAGGAACAACAACCACCAATAATAACAGTGCATCTCTCTTTACATCTTTGTGTTACAACTTGCTGAATGACTCAGAAAAGCAGCAAACAATCCAAACAGAAGATTAGAAAAAACCCAGCATTTTCCAAATTAGACCTAACCTATCAAGCTGTCGTCTTTGGAAGAAGTTTCCAGCCACTTCAAACTGAGGCACCATCTCAGCCTATAAGAAGTGAGAAGCAGAGGCTCAGGAAGGGAAGAAATGTTCAGCATAAGGCACCAGACAGAGTTCCTCAAATTCAGTGCACCAGTCCTTCAGCCTATGGTAAAAACACTAACAGAAATGTAAGAGCACCACTTTGAAAGCCATAAGCAAATCACTGCTATAGAAGTGCCTTCTCGGTCACTGACAAAACTCAGGGAGATGCATCCCCTTGATGTTTTTGCTCCTGTTTTGAACTGAAAGGAGATGAAGAAAGATTTCCCTGTCATCCACCTCCAGGCAACAGCCACAGAAGCAGGAGTTGAAATTACCCAGGACCTCTGCAGAGTATTGCTCAATTACCCTAAGTAACCACATGCCTACAAGGCAACACTTTCTCCTCTCCTTGTATTCTGGTGAGTTGTTCCTACAGCTCTAGCTGGGACCCCCATGGACAGATCAAAGGGTACAGCAGGACCGGTGCAAGAACTCTGATGACTTTGACTTTGCTACACTGGTGCTCACAAAGCCCTGGTAGGACACAGCACAGTCCCCTTAGTCAGGAGCTGGCCAGCTGTGTCCCAGGTCATCACCACCTTCAAGTCGACTACAAAGAAAGCCCCTAAAAACCCATTTCCTGAGAGACCACTCTCTCAGCCACAACCTGCACTTCACATTTACCAAGTTTCCAGCATCTGGGTTAAAGAAAACATATAACATTCTAATACTATTGTTTTAAAGGTTAATGTATTCCCAGTCACAACTCAGAGCAGAGCTTTCAGTCCAGGAACAATCATCTGACAGCAGGAATAGTATTGAGTAGATGACCTAGGTCTTTTCCATCTCTAATTTTTATGCATGTATGATTTCTTCTTTCATTTCTTTCCTTTTCCGGTTCACCCATCCAAAGTAAGATAAAACTAAGGCTAAACACAGCTGGGGTTTTATCCACATCACAGCTATTACACACACAGCATCAGCACATATCGCAGCACCGATGCTCCTCTGCTATTTTTCCTTCCCAGATGAAGGATTGCTGCTGTTAACACACACAGACCAGGCTGCTTTCAGCAGGCATCTTTCCCAGCTTCCCAGGCAGTCCCACGTGCAGCCTTCCTAAACCAGAAGTCTGCTCCAAGCACTACAAGATAAGGAAATTCAAGCACCAAGAAGAAAAAAAAGCTGGTGCCCTTGAATATATTAACAGCTGTCGAAAAGACGGGCTCTACCTCCCCAAAACCTCCTCCCATTCTATGAAAGAAAAGGTGCAGAAAGCAAAGTGTAGCACAGCCCCAAATCCCCTTTAGCTCTTGAAATATAAGAAAAAATAGAAGTTTAGGGGGTTAGTAAGCAGTAGCCTTCAATACAGCATACCTGGAGCCCTTTCTACAGAAGCCTAGTAGCAGAGACCCCGCAAAGAAGAGCACCCACAATCTCAGCAGCTCCTTACCAAGCCAGGGCTGCTCAGCTCTTCCCTTTTTATCCCTCAGCAGCTGGGTCTGCTCAATGAAATGGTTTTAGCTGGGAATACACCTCACCTGTTAACCCATCCTAGCTTTCCACTGTGCAGCTGAGTGGTAAAGAGTTGGAGACAGGACTGAATCCAAGAGAGAGACCCTCAGAGGTCGCCAGTGTTTACAGCAGAGATGAATTTATTAAAGAAAGTGCCTGGGAGAAATATTCATACTTCTGTGTGTTAGAAGAAGAGGTTTCATCAGACCTAGAATAGCACTCTTGGGTGTGTGAAAATGGGCCATACATGTTTAACCCAGCAGGTTTTTAATGACACATAAAGGAATGTTGTTAGTCTTCATTTTTAACTCAAAGCCTATGTTCTAGTTTTCCAAGTCCGCTGAGAGAAAGTTGAAAGCGTTCCTAAATCTTACACTCAGGCAAAACCAGGGTGAATCCTCCCTTTCTGAGGAGCATAGGGAGGGGCAGGGGATGCTGGTAGGAGACCCCAGACCACCCTAGTGAAGATGGTCCAAGACCACCCTTGCAGAGGGTGTGAGATGCTCCGAGGAGCTTCACATCATAAAATAACAAATTTTAGCCAAACATTACCCTCTTTTTCATGCTCTGGTTTGCTTGCCTTGACCTCATCGCAGCTCAGAAGAAGTGGTGTGAGCATCCAGCTTGGGCAGTGCTGCTGGAGAGGTCTCCTGGCCTTTTAAATACCAGGTCAGCTTGATCCAGGGGTAAAATTCACCTCTGTGCCAGACCCAACACAAGGTATCAACAAGCTCCTTCGGAGGCTTGAGCGCACTTAATACTGACCTCAACCCAAGGCTGAGGTACAATGGGAAACACAGAAACAGGCAGTATAACCAAACTGGAGCAAATTAAATAGAATAAAGGCACAGCTACAGTGACTCAGATGAAATTTAGGCCATCAAAACACTGCCCTGCTGTTTCCTACTGTGTTGGTGACTTTGAAAGCTCAAAGTCTGCCGGTAGCAAGTAGGAGAGGTTGTGTCACTGTGGCCTTAATATTCACAGCCCAGTAGTGCCTTCTGGCATATGCTAGGAGCGGGTGCTCTCCTGTCAGAGGGGGAAACACAGACACCATCAGAAGCAGAACTAGTCAATATTTCTGTTTTGTTTTAATTTTATTTTATCCAAACTACCATTTGGGGGGGAGGACGGCTTTTTCATCCAAATGCAATTTTCTCTGGGAATTACATGATCTTGATGTTTCCTCCTGTTCCTTCTTGTTGGTGTTGAAGAACTGATGTGAGCAAAATAAATAAATAAAAAGAATATAAAAGATATTTTTATGTTGGATAGCTGAGAGCAGAATGGTTTTGATCGACTGGATGAAAGCGTTCAGGAAAATTCCAGATCAAACGTGATAAGCTGTCCAAGTGAAATGGTGCTTTTCAGCAGTCAGGGCTCCTTTCTGTAATAAAAATGTTGATGCCAGGGGGAAGGGCAGAAGGGAAGAAAACCTGTCCTAGCAAACTCCACCCCTAATTCCCCTTCAAATTGTGAAAGAAACAATTTTTCTCTTTTTTTGTGCGGCAAAAATGGTCTCTACCAGATTATGACAACCAATAGAGTGGAAGGAAAAAACCCATGATAATACCAAGTTATTCAAATATAGATAATTAGAAGGAAAATCTCACCTCTGGTGCCTGGAGCAGTGTTGGACAGGCAGTTGTGCTGTTATGTGTCTGACAACTCTCTGTACTCAGGAGAGGACAAAATGGGCAACGCGGCCTCTTGCATCACCCCAGGATTAAGGGATTATCATTAATTAATGCCGTGGCTCTGCCAGGGCCCTGCCTGCACTGCTGGTGATACACTATCTTGCCATTGGAAAGAATCAGATGGATCCGAATTTCCAGAATCTCTGAGATAGAAAGAGCAGGTATGAGATAGGAGGTGGGGGTACGGGGTGAGACAGCTACAGAAACTGTTTAGTTGAGGACTTGTCAGTGTTAGGTTATTGGACTCAATGATCTTAAGGTCTTTTCCAATCTATGCAATTCTGTGATCAGAGAGGGAGCAGAAGGGTAGTGCTCACTAAGTAAAATCCCCATAAATTTGGGGTAAACGCTGCAAGAGGGGGTTCTATTAGTGCACCCACTAAGGGGCAAACAAAGGTACCACCACAGAATAGGGTCTTTTTTTCGAAAGAGAGTTGAAGTGGCTCAATTAAAGGCAGGAAAGTTCAGTGAAATGAGAAGAAGATATCTCCCCACCTCCTCAGTTCCTCCAGGGAGATAGCTCCTCCGCTCTCTGCTTCCCATCAGACACCAAGCCCATAGCATCTATTGCTGCAACACCATGAAAATAGCAAAACCTCAACCTCTCCTGGCCTTTGCGAGATCCGGGGACCAAGATCTTAACAGTGACTAATGAAAGTGAGCCTTCCCTATCCCTCAGCACTTAGGATCACCTTCATTTCCAAAGAACAGTTGCTTGGCACTACCCAAAACCCCTCATCTCTTCAGTCAGATATATTGTCCTTGCAAAAGTGAGTCATCTCTGAAAGCCCAATGTTTGAATAACTGGGTCTGACGAGGGGAACGAGCTGTGTCGCTGGGAAAAGAGACTTACTAACCCCAAATAAGGGGTTCACTGGTGGTTCATCAGCCCTCACTAGCCCCAGGGTACATAGGGACATGCCCAAGGAGCACGCAGCACATGGCTCGTGTGGTGTGCCCTCCCAGGTGTGGTACACTGTTTTTGGCACGAGGCAAGCATCAATTATTCCAGTCCATCTAGAGAAGGAAACATCAAATGTTTTTACCAGACAGTCTGGCCAAGCAGCATCAGGAGCCCAGCTGATACTGTGTTCTCATGCTTTTTCCTTATCTGTATTAATTAAAGAAAAACAATTTTCTGAGGATAAACTGGCTAAGTTCATGCAGGGATGCCCTGCAGATCTCTCAGACCTTAACTGTGGAAAAATCCAAGTATCTTAATGTAGCAATAGGTCTGTCTCTGAAGAAGAGCTTGCCTTTACAGCATCCTGACCTGCACCAGGAGACCAGGACCTTCTGTGTCTCCCCCTGCCCACATCCCCACAGTCTTGGGCAACACAGCTGGAGTGGGGACTGTACGGGTGGTTTCAGACAGCTCCCAGCCTGCAGCCCAAACACCATGTCTCAGGTTTGGCTCTTCGCCTTGCTGCTTTTTCCCCTAAAAAATAAAGTAGACAAGGAGCGCCTGGTTAACAGCTAATTTCCTTGTTCTCTTAAATCTCCAAGATTAAAAGCTTTCTTCCTCATGGCTGCTTCATAAAAGACCCAAAGGTTTTTACTCATTTATTCCTTTAAAAAGGAAGGCATTATCTATTTTAAAAGATGTGATTTTTACGGCTAAAGTCCTCAGCAACACTCCATCTCCTGAATCTGTGCTCCACTGATTTTCCAGGCAACCCAGAGCTACAGAAACACACCTGAGCAAAAGCAGAGATTTCAGCAACCTTCAGCCTTATTGTGCAGTCTCCGAGACTCATACAAGCCCTCACTCTTAGAAAGATGGGATTTCTGCTTTCATCTGGGTGAGGTGGTCCTTTCCTCCTTGGAAAGGTTACAGCTGCTCAGCAACCAGCACTTTTAGAGCTTTAAGTCAAAGTGTGCTGGGTTTTGAGTGCTGTAGGAAAGGAAATACGACGCACACAGCCCTTTTAATACGTGTTAGCCAAATAAATGTTCCTATTTCAAGCCCGTTGAAGCAATAATAAATATCAGGTAGGCGAAGTGAGGCCGCTGTACCTTTTCATTTGTATGCATGGTTATTTTATTTATTTATTAAATAAAATTTCACTCTCCAGAAATGTAGCCCAGACGTGCTAGCTCAGGCCAGCTCTTGTTAAAATGATTATTAATGGTGGTGCACCTCTTCATAATGGGAATGAATGGTCCAGCCACCTTTCAGTTCCACTCATATTACTGACTTATTCCTTCAAGCATCCTCTCAGTTGCAATAATCCCTGCAGCCTTCCCCTCCAGCCCTTGAGGATTCACATGCAGGCAATCCATCTTGTAACTTTTAAGGCTTATTTTTCTAAGGAGCTAAAAATAAACTATTCCATTTGGATGAAAAATATGGGATGTAGCACTGAGCCCACCAAGGGAGATAGGGTAGTGGGTGAGAACGAAGAGTCTTTTCCCCTTTTTTCCATGTATTTAAACCGCAAATGCATAATCTATCTCCCCTAACAGCCCCTCCCCTCCCAAGTAAATAATTTCCTCACCACGGTGGAGCAGGGGGATGACAAGAGGAGGATCATAACACATGGAAAGGAGGCAAAGCCAGACTAGGCAGCGATCTCCTGGCACTTGGGGAGTTTTCCGTGTAGCACTGTGCAAACCCCAGGACATCTGTTGCAGCAAGGGCATTTTGCCATAGCAAATTCTTGCAAAAGCAATGGCAGCTCCTGAGGCCTTTGCATGGACATCTTTCAAAATGAATCTATTGGGCGAGCAGGAAATAGGTACCCCTGGATGCCCAGGAGAGCAGGGGAAGGGTTGGGAAGGAGGGCAAAGGGGACCCACGCCTTTGCTTCTGCCTCTGCATGCCAAGGGAGGGTGGCTGTGTTTTCATGTCTGCTTAATTGCTTGTAATCCCAGAGGAGTTGGCTGCCAGGATGGGCAAGTGTGCCAATCACACTGGGGTGAGTATACATTTGGCATTGCAAGTGCCAGCACAGGACCTTTCCCCACCAGCTGCTCAAGACTGGATCAGGGCATTCCTGGAACCATTCCAGGTGAGGTTGGCCGTGGCTCTGAGCAACCTGCTCTAGTTGAAGCTGTCCCTGCTCACTGCAGGGAGGTTCGACTAGATGACCTTTAAAGGTCCCTTCCAACCCAAACCATTCTGTGATTTTTTTATACACCAAAAAAATCACCAATGCCTTCAAACGTTGGCCTTTGTCTTGTCTCAGCAAGTATCAAGCCCCTCTCAGGTTGCTGTAAAGCAGTAACTAATTGAAAGCTTGCATATTGTAGCAGCCAGCTAATAGCAGGACAACAGGCAGGTGCCTTTTGATGCGGTAAATAAACCTGGCTGGAGCTAGCCATCCATGGTTTTGGAAACAATCAGCAATTCTGGCCTGTCTCCAATTCAGTCAACCTCCATATTGACAGAAAACTGAAAGCCGTCTCAAGGGGTCCAAAACGCACACAGAACAGCTCCCCCCCAAAACCACAAGTTCTTTCAGACCTTCCAAATTTGAGGGCCCAAATATCACAAATTCCACTGGCACCACAGCCTCCATCCCAAATACCACAAGCTGCTCACCTGATATCACCACGCATCTTCCAAATAACTCACAGCTCTGTGCTGCAGATCCCCCACCAGCCTCTTGACACACACCACCAGAGCTATCTCCAAAATATTCTCAAACATGTCCCCCAAGAGTCTCTAAAGACTGGCTATCACTAGAAAAAATCTTGCTTTTGGTGTTGGCGTTGCCTTCAGCACTTCCCACCATTAAGGGGATATGAAAGAGCCACTTTGCAGTTGGAGTCTGTAGTGTGTTCTGATTTACCAAAGTATATGGGTTAAAAACACAGTAATTACAGATTTTAGCAGAAGAGCACTCATGGAAAAAGTGGTGGCAGTGACAGAAGGAGCACTACAGCATGCAGCTCTAGGACAAGTTACTCCTGGGTAGATTCTGGCTGGAATAACCTCCCCAGGGAAGTGGTTAAGTCCACAACATTGACACTTTTAAGATTCAGCTGGACAGGATGCTAGGCCATCTTGTTTATACCTTGCTTTTGCCAAGAAAGTTTGGACCAGATGATCCTTGTAGTCCCTTCCAACCTGGGATTCTATGATTCTATGACATCAGCAAGGCAAGGTTTGCAGGAAGCAACCCTGAAAACACCAGAGCAGCTCCATGGCACTGTTGAATGGGGCAAAAATAGTCAAGGGGATCATGGGTTAACCTCTCTGCTCTCCCACATACTTATATCTGATGAGAATTTAAGCTGAAATTTTTAAAGGCTGGTCTTTACATTTGCTGTTTAGTTACTTTTCTAAAAAAAAACAAAACAAAAACACAACAACCAAAATCAAACCAAAACAAAAAAACCCCAAATCTAACCAATCAAAGACCCTAACTCCACATCTACTGGCTTTCAAATTTTCAAATAGGAAAATAAAACCTAATTCTAATTTCAACTGGAACTTAACCAGTGGTTAGTACTGGTGGTTGCTAACCACTGCCCATGGAAGCAGATTCAGCCACATCTCCCTGGTGTGACACAGTTCTGGCTCCATCTCCACCTGCTACGTGGCCAGCACGGATGAAGAGACATTTGCCTACATGTATATAAAAGTGATTACAAGCAGAAGCTCAGGGGATTTATTTCAGAACAATGTCATAATGAGCCCGAGGATAATCCTCTGGCCAGAGACAGGTCTTTTTCTCAGAAGGGTGGCAGACACAAATGAGATCGTCACATCGGATTATTTCCAGCGAGTTAACTCCCAATGCTGTACCTCCGTCCCACCAAGGAGGGGGACAGCACAAATGGAACTGTCCCCAGCAGATGTGCCCCAAATCAAAGATGCTTTGGGTGGGGAAAGGGGCTGGGGGAAGGATTTTTAATAGTCCAAAGTGGTGGAAAATCATTACTGTGATAAGGCCCTGGGAGGAGCTGGTTTGAGCTTCAGCCATGGACAGTCCCTAGAGAAATTTCACCATGTTCAAGCTAATCTTCTTACAAACATTATTGTTGGGTTTTTTTTTTATTTTATCCGACATGCGTCAAACAGGCCTACTAAGCCTATTACATCTCCAGGGAGGTTGGTGTTTTTTTCCTACTCCCTTCATCTGAACGTTGCTCATCTCCTTTTTGGCTCCTCTGGACATTTCTCCATCACTACAGACAAACCAATTTTTTTATAATCAGCACTGGAAATAACATCTCAGTGGGTTTGGAGACCCAGGTGACATAAACAGTTTCCACCTAGACATCCAAAATTTCTGGTGCTCACAGGCTTCAGAAATGAGCTATAAAACTTGCTGGACCATCCCTTCTTGCTGCATTTGTTTATTTTTCTTTCCAAAAATCCCTCAAATTAAATAAATAGAGTTAACTGGACATTTTTCTGTGCTTCTGTGGTACAAAATAGTTCAAGCTATTGGTAAAGCCCCAGTTGGGTACTGCATCTGTTTGTATTATTCCCTATGTTTGTATTTACAAGCAGAAATAGGCAGGGATTAGACCTCAGGATGGGATTGTTTTAAATGATGGGGTGAACAAGAACCTGCCTTTAGGTTCAGGTTAAGGAATACGTGCTGGTGAAGTGACATCTCTCCTGAGACCTCTGGAACTCCGGTCGAAAGTTTGTAGGAAGCCATTAGAAAGGATAAAAAGGATGAAAACAAACAAGCAAACAAACTTATGCTATAAATGGCGATTTTCTGGAGGAAGCGTCAAGTTCTCACCACACAACAGGAGATTAGAAATACTCAAGGAGCCAGAAACATTCACACACGCACATGCATACACACCAACACATACACCCTGAAGACTTAGCTACAGAAAATCAATGTGAGCTTATCAGCCTGCAGCAGAGTCAGGACAATTAAACATTTCCCTCTCTGCCTTTAAGTATTGGATTTAAGTTTTGAAGTTGTTTTCACCTGTGGATGGAGAGAATGAAGTATCTGAGCCAGCATCTCTTATGGACAACTCTCCAACGCAGGCAGCAGCCAAATGTTTTTCTGTGGCCAACTGCTGCCTTCTTTCCCTTCAAAAAAACTTGAACTGCCTCTTGTTTCCTGACTACAGACCAAAAAAAGGAAGGTAGAGTGCATTCAACATTGATTTCTTGACTGGAACCTCTCCTTGCACACAGACTTCTGCACTCACAGGGTAAGTCCTTCCCCAAACACTGAGCTTTTGTCATTGTGTTTTTCCACCAGCACAGAGCAAAACTTTGCAGGAGGAGGCCAGCAGAAATCAGAAATGTGGCCTAAGCAGTAAAACCAAGCACAGATTCAGAGCTGGCCCCAAGTCCATGCATGGGCTGGGGATGGGGTGGTGGATGTGATCTACAAAACTTATCTATTAAAGCATTATCTCTCAATTTCACCAGAGCCAGTGTGTGTTTGAAGCCCCAGAGGAGTCTCAAGATAGCATCTAAACATATCATCCTATTTGTCTGCCTGGTTTTTACCGAAAATCAGCTACTCCAGCACAAAGTCACTGGAGGAATGGAAAAGCACCAAGATAAAATAATTAACAAGCTCAATAACAAGCCAGACAGTGATCGTTATTCCTTGTGCCTGCTCCAGCCACCTCCATGTGCAGGTTTGGGTGGATCGTCCTAGAGCTCTGAATGGCACAAAGCTTTCTGGAGGGACATCAGCACCCCCAAATCTCTGGCTGCTAACTTCACAGCCTACAAGCGTCCTCCACCTCCTTGGGGACTCCACCTCCTTGAAGGAGCAGCTTCCTTATTTATTTATTTTTTATCTCCTCCAGACAAAATGGACAGGGTAGCTAATCTGGGCTTATATCCCTTTGAAGTCAACCAAAAGATTTTTAACTTCAGTGAGCGTCTGAGTGGGGACCCCAGGCCTCCACATACCTGATCTGCAGGATTCGCCGGGGATTTGGGTAACTCAGGCTCCATCCACACGGGCATGCTTTAAAGCCATCAAGTCCGAGCCCTGCCTTGGCGAGAGATCAAGCGCAGCAGATTTGCCTCCCACCTTATCACGCATTAGCCCCGTCCAGATGTCAGGCACTATCCCTCTGCTATCAATTCCCTTTTCCTTCTTCTTTTATCTCCCCATTAAATTGCTGACAAGACCTTCCTGGCGGCCTTTTCAAAAGTAGAGTAGATCAAAAAAATCAACAGAGTATTTCAAAAGCAAAAGTCCTTAGGGAAAATAAGAAGAAAACAAAATAAAACAGGAGTGAGGAAGAGACTGCAACACCATTATGGTGCACAGAGCTGAGAGCAAGAGACTGTATTTGCAGCACTTTAACTCACTGCTGGTAGGAAAAGGGAAGGGATCACAGAACCACAGGATGGTGGAGGTTAGAAAGGATCTCTGGAGATCATATCATCCAACCCCCCTGCTAAAGCAGGGTCACCCAGAGCAGGGTGCCCAGGATTGCGTCCAGGTGGGTTTGGAATCTCTTCAGAGAAGGAGACTCCACAATCTCTCTAGGCAGCCTGCACCAGACTCTGGCACCCTCACAGCAAAGTTTTTCCTCCTGTTCAGATGGAACTTTCAGGGTTCCAGTTTGTGCCTACTGCCCCTTATCCTGTCACTGGGCACCACTGAAAAGAGCCTGGCCCCATTCTCTTGACCCCCACCCTTTAGAGACTGATAAGTAACCAAAAGGTCTCCAAATTGTTTTAGCTTTCACAGAGTTGCCTGCACAAGCATTGTTGGTACCTGCAGCCTTGCCCTTACAAACACTTGTGCACTGCAGAACAGCCTTAGAAAGGCACACCTGGCCACAGCCACACCAAAACCCCAGCGTGGCATCCTGGCCCCAATGGATGCTGATGACAAAGCTCCTGCTGGCAACATGGGGACCAGGAACATGCTCCATAAGGTGCCAAGACCTCTCCACAGGAAGCCACCTCCTCTTTGAACCCAGCAGGCAGCACAGAGAAGAAAAAAACCCACCTTTTCCATCCACAGAGAGAAGGGATTTTTTTGTTTGTTTGACAGGCAGGCAAAAGCAATTTATCTGCCTGCCTAGTTGACTTTATTGCCACTTGTCCACAGCATTCCAGCAAAGCTGTAGAAGTGTTTTAGCTTTATGGTCGCTTTTGAAAAGGTGACACTGCTAGCATTCAAAGGACACTGAAGCAGAGGCGATGCAGGGAGGTGACTCTGTCTGAGAGGCTGACAGCAGCAGGCAAGAGTACCAGATGAAAAATAATAATAATAAAAAAATATTCCTAGACTTTGCTTACATGGTCAACACTATGGCAGCCGCAGCTCATGTGCTCTTGGATTAAAATGCAGCCAAAACCAGCAGCAATGTCAAATAAAGCCTACCTGGTTGATCATATTTTATTATCTATTTAACTGGTGGAAGAAAGTTGCTGGAACAAAAAGCAATAAAGTTACATTCTCCCCCTCCCTTCCCCCCCCCACCCCCAGTTTTATTTACATATATTTTTTGTTTTCCTTCTATTAAAAGCTTTTCAGCAGATTCAGAGTGTGCCTCCCTGGCTAATGCATGTTCAGGTCACAAACAGCTCTTTGCTTCAGCAGGACCCTAGGAAAAACCACACCTAAACTCATTGCACTAATAAAAAATAGCAGGCAGAGGAGAGGAGCAGCAGATAAATCCCCGTTCCGGCATGCAAAGAAGGAGCCCTCGGCACAAACAGAGGCACTTGTTATTCGCTCCTCATGATTTGTTATTTATTATCCCACTTCTCCCAAAATTGCAGGAATCTAATCAGAGCCCAGAAGCAACAGAGGGTAATTTCAGTGATCAGTCACATGCTACCCATAGGGAATAATAAACAGCTGGAGTGACCACTCGAGATGATCCATGGGCTAACATTGGCTCGGACAGGCTGCTCAGTGACCACTTCTGCACGATGAATAGGATCTCAGGCCAAACACCCACTTAAGGCCATCGTTAACTCCAAGCCTTTAGCAATCCCATCAATGCCTGTGGATTACTTTACACACTCAAGATGCAAGCACATGCATCTGGATCGGGGCCAGGCCTCATCATATGCCTGCCAGCAAGATGCTTGGGATACAATAAAGAAATGAGTAAATACAAAAGAACCCTCCTGCATCATAGAATGACATAAAAAATTGTTTTGAAGATAATGTTTCCTGGTCTAAGAATGAAGTAGATCATTATATCACAAGATGGAGAAGAGAATGCTCTGGGGAGATCTTACTGCAGCCTTTCAATATTTCAAAGGGGCCTATAAGAAACATGGGGACAATCTTTTTATCAGGGTCTGTTGTGACAGAACAAGGGGTGACAGTTTTAAACTAAAAGAGGGAGATTTAGACTAGAGAGAAGGAATACATTTTTTTATGTTGAGGGTGGCGGGACACTGGCCCAGGTTGCCCAGAGAGGTGGTCGATGCCCCTTCCCTGGAGACATTCCAGGTGAGGTTGGCTGGGGCTCTGAGCAACCTGCTCTAGTTGAAGCTGTCCCTGCAGGGGGGTTATACTAGATGACCTTCAAAGGTCCCTTCCAACTCAAACCAGTCTATGATACTATTTAATTTTATTGCCTTCTTTCTAAACCCTTTACACAACTCAAGTCAAGCCCACCCCAAAGAAACCAAGAAGCAAAGACAGCCCCATGGCACAACTGGGACCAAAAGCAAAGCAGCAGAAGCAGCAGGAGTAGGGGCTAGACAAAACCTGACCAATGCCACTCTAAGCTGTGCTTAAAGGCTAGCATGGGTATCCACGGTCAATTGTCCCCCCATGGGGAAGAGATGCAGACATCAACTTCTGTTCCTAATATGCTTCTATAGTAAGTGGTACTTTGTTACTGAGGAATAGGGGCCAAGTGGCCTGTCCCCTGACTCCACTAATGTCTGCATCTCCTGTAAGTGCCTGTCTGGCTCTCATCACTGGGAACATACTGCATGGACGCAGCTTCAGCTTAACTCTTCTGATGGCAATGCTTTGTCCCCCCCTAAATATGTTCCCTGCCAGGAGTGCTGGGAGTCTCCTCTTTGGAGAAGCAAAAGGGGATCACAGTTTTGGCAGAGCCGATGGACTATATATATACATATAAATACACATATTCTCCTTTCAGCAGAAATTTTGCCAAACATTTCCAGATGCTGCTTTTTTTTTTTTCTTTTTAAAGTCTACCCAAGCTGCTGTGTATCTGCTGCTTCCAGTGCTTGGCATGACACAATGAATTTCAATAAAATCATAGAATCATTTTGGTTGGAAAAAACCTTTAAGAACATCAAGTCCAACTACTAACCCAGCACTGCCAGCACCACATCTCCAAGGCTTTTCAATCCCTCCAGGGATGGGGACTTCACCACTACCCCGGGCAGCCTGGGACAGGATTTCACCAGGAAGACATTTTTCCTCATGTACAATCTAAACCGCCCCTGGTGCAGCTTCAGGCCATTTCCTCTTGTCTCGTCGTTCGTTCCTTGGGAGAACAGACAAGCACCCACCTGGCTCCAACCTCCTTTCAGAGAGTTGTCAACAGTGAGAAGGTCTCCCCTGAGCCTTCTTTTCTCCAGGCTCAACAACCCCAGGTCCCACAGCTGCTCCTCACAAGACTTGTGCTCTAGACATTTCACCAACTTCATCGCCCTTCTCTGGACACGCTCCAGCCCCTCAATGTCCTTCTCGGAGTGAGGGGCCGAAAACTGAACCCAGGATTCAAGGTGCAGCCTCACTAGTGCCGAGTTCAGGGAGACAATCCCTGTCCTAGTCATGCTGGCCACACTAGTACTGATCCAAGCCAGGATGTTGGTGGCCTTCTTGGCCACCTGGCCACACACTGGCTCATCCTCAGCCAGCTGTCGACCAACATCTCCAGGTCCTTTTCCACTGGTCAGTTTCCAGCCACTCTTCCCCCAGCCTGGACCATTTCAGGGGGTTGTTGTGACCCAAGTGCAGGACCCAGCCCTTGGCCCATCAATCCAGCCTGTCCAGACCCCCCTGTAGAGTCTCCCTACCCTCCAGCAGATCAACCCCAATATATATGTTATTATTATTTAATTCCTTAAGTGACATAAGAGGAGACCACTGAAAGAGCCTCAGAGTCTGGCACCTGGAGAAGGTGCCTCATCCAGTCCCTCGAGTGGCTGTGTAGTCCCTAGGCATCCCACCCAATACCCCTGGCTCCCTTGGGATGCTCTCCCCTGGTGCCTGCTCTGCACTGGGCTATATCTTGGTGCCCTCCAGGGCACTACTGCTGAAGGGTTTATTGCTGTCTCAGGACCCTGAAGGTGTATCTGCAGCTCTCTTCTAGTCCCTCTGGGAACACCTTTTTCATCCTTAATGACCCTCTTGTCTTATACATCTGAACTCTGCAGATGCTGCTTCAAAACCTAAACAGGGCCAGATCCCTGCATCATTTGCACCAGTGCAGGAAGAGTGGGGAAAACTCTGGCTTTTCCCCATTTCGTTGGAAATAGCCTCTAAAATCTCATCCAGCAAACCCTGCACCAAGCTGGGGTTTGCATCACAAGCCTCGGAGAAATGCACACCTCCCATACTGATCTTCTGAGGTTATCCTCTCACTGCTCATACCCTGGGACATGCTTCTGAAAAGCCCTTCTTGAAAAGGTTGGGACAACATGTCAGGAACATTGTTCTTGTTTAGATATCAGGGTGGGTGCATAATATTATCAATAACCCATGACCAAAGAAGCTAGTGGAACTTGCTAGTGCCACCAACCTGAAGGAAGCCCCCATGACCTCCTCCCCAAAGGACCAGTGGGATTCTCTTGGCTCCACAGGGGCCAGCATCTCCTCTATGTGGGGAACCAGTTCAGCTCTTTGGGTGTCCCCAGAGTAGCCCAGTTACAGAAATTCTGGGGGGAGACAGCAGGGACACCATGCAAGCTTCTGTGGATCATGAGCTCCTGCATGCAGCACTGCTGGGCCAGCTGGGATCAAGCAGCAAAACCACAGGGAATGTGTTCCAACTGAAAAGGCTGTTTCCACCTCTAACCTGAGGAACATTCAGGCTATAGAGTTAGGCTCTCATTAGCCAAACCATAGCAGAAATTCCTGGGTTGGCTGCATTGCAGTGTGATCTCCTACAGCAGCTGGCACCCAGCATGAAGGACTGGGTAGGAAAGGCAGCTTTTTAGGCTTGGACTAGAATATCAGTTTATAAGGAGTAGAGACCACCGTGAGCCAGGAAATGGTGAAAAGAATGATTGGAAAAGCCACTGCTGTGGAAACACCTCTCCCTTTGCTCCTGTGGGCAGGAGGGTGTCCATCAGAGGCTGACCCATTGCAGTGAGCAAAATTCCCTCCCAGGAGGTGGCACCCAGGATGGACCTTTCACCTTACATAGAATCACAGAATCATAGAATCGTCAGGGTTGGAAGGGACCTTAAAGATCATCTAGTTCCAACCCCCCTGTCATGGACAGGGACTCCTCCCACTAGATCAGGTTACTCNCTTCCTTGCAGATGGGTGACCTGTCCCTGAAGTGAAGTAGGCAGGAAGGAATAAAGAGACTAAGAGAGGATCTGATCAATGTTTATCAACAACTAAAGGGCAGGGGGTAAGAGGATGGGGCCAGACTCTCATCAGTGGTGCCTAGTGACAGGATAAGGGGCAACAGGCACAAACTGGAACCCAGGAGGTTCCATCTGAACAGGAGGAAAGAGTTCTTTGCTGTGAGGGTGCCAAAGCCTGGCCCAGGCTGCCCAGAGAGGTTGTGGAGTTTCCTCCTCTGGAGAGATTCCAAACCCATCTGGACACGATCCTGGGCAACCTGCTTTGGGTGACCCTGCTTTAGCAGGGGGGTTGGATGAAATGATCTCCAGAAGTCCTTTCCAACCCCCACTATGATGGGATTCTGTGACTTTGAGTGGAGCTTTTACAGTGGCAGGGGTCAAGAACAAACATCTGTCTTGCAAAGGTGCTTTCTCTCCTGGGTGACACTGGACTGTCTGTCTTCCTTTTTTAACAAAGGATATTAAAAACAGTGTGAGCTTATGGATGGGAAAGGATATCAGATGATTCATTGTTATTTGCACCACCAATGGACAGCTGAAGAAAACATCACCACATTATCCCTTTGCTTGAAAAACATCACCAGAATTCAGACACTTGCAGCTGACTGAAGTGGTTCTGTAAGGGGCCAAAACCTCCACCATATGAGGATTTTTCAGCTGCAATACCTTCCCAGTTGCAGGGGAAACACCAGGCTTATGTTTTCCCTTCTTCTGGGGAGAAACTATTATTTTGCCATTTCCAAGTGGCCTAAAGTTCTCCTCTACTGGACGTACACCTTGTGATACCACCTTGACTATCTTCTGTGGTACTGTTAACTCTTGTTAGATCACATAGAAACACCTCAGACTAAAGAGGTGCAGCAAACTTAGACACCAGTCCAATAATTAACACAACCTGTAGCCAGTGCAAGGCAAAGCAGGTCAGCTCTCCTAACGCAGGATATGCAACACAGCATTGCCCCAAGGTCTTGGATAATGGTCCTACAATGTAGGGAGCAACATTGTCAGACCATCCTCTAGATTTGGGGATGTTTCTAGTGAACTTTCAGAAGGAAATGGTTAAAAATAGCAAGTTTTCTCCTCCAGAAGGATCAAAACACCCAGCCTCCAAGCTCTGCACTGGCTAAAGAAATGCAGAAAGAAGGTTAATCAGGTTTAGATAAAAAAAAAAAAAACAAAAAAAAAAACCAAACAGACCAGCAGGCAATCTCATCCAAACCCATACACATGAAGATTTTGCCATGACTCCTTCCCCCTGCTCTTTTTTCACTTTTATCCTCCTGACCTTCTCCATTCCAGCCATGAGGGAATAGGAAAGCTCGAAGAAAGCTATTCCTGCATTATTTTTAGCAGAGCCAGAAGAAAAGTGACTGGAAATAATCCCTGAAAGCAAGCTTTTACCTTGATTTTCAGAATCCGGAGACTTCGATAGCCTTGATAACAATCACAACCTTACCAAAGGCATATAAAATGCCGAGTGATACCAAGAGCATAAATTGAGCTCTTCCTTTCTTCTTACTTCACATTAAACGCCAAGTGACCCGTGCATGGAGACCAAGAGAAACACTTTCACCCCCAAGCCAGGGAATTGGTGGCCACATGCTGGCAGGGAGACCCAGGCTTAGCTGGATTTCAGCACATTGGGCAGCCAGTGAGAAAATTCCACATTACAATTGAATACACTCAAAATACACACCAATTCTGGAAGATGCTAGTGTCTTGTGGAAGAGGCCACTCTTTCCCAAACAAGATTAAGAAGAGCTCCTCTAGAAACAGCTATTCCCACCCCTTGAACAGGAAAACATTGCAAACACTTTGCAAAACAAAACCCCAAAACATCCATAACAACATCAGGAAGAAAAGTCCTCGCTCCTGAGTTACTAAAACCCACAAAGCCCTTTCTCGCCTGCAAAGAAGAGCCAAAAAGCTTGAGAAGAAGCTTGGCACTAACTGCACAAGGACCTCCATGCTTCCCTCCCTGCCTGCCCCAATCCACAAGCTCCAGGGCAAGCACAACCTGATGGGACAAAGACCTCAGCTGCAGGCCTTAGAGACCAAAGGTATTAATTAGAGAAGCTGCACTCCCAAGGTGCTGATAATCAGAACAAAATGAAGGCTGATCCCATTAAGTCAATCTTCTCTGTTGGTTGCTGCCATCTGATGTCTCTCTCTTCCCTTACTCTCCCCACTGTGTATTCCCACCCAATTTCTGGTGCTACCCCCATAATTTTGATGGTCTCTGAGGAAGGCAAGAATCATAGAATCACAGAAGCATGGAATGTCTTAGTTGGAAGGGACCTTTCAAGGTTGTCTAGTCCAAGCCCCCTGCAGTGAGCAGGGACAGCTTCAACTAGAGCAGGTTGCTCAGAGCCCCAGCCAACCCCACCTGGAGCAGTTCCAGGGGCCTGCTCTGCTGGGCATCGATGCATAGTGCATAGCACAGCTCTGCTGTGTGCTGGACACACCACGGAGCAGACCACTGATACGTTTCCCAGCTGAGGTACGCTCACAGGATGCAACCTGACTGGCTCACAAGCAAGTCATCACATCACTGGCTTCATTTGACTGCTCAGCCTTCCCCAAGCTGCTATAGATTTAAACCCGCTTTATTTCTGCTGATCCTTTTTAAAGTGACCACAGCATTGAGACTAGTTCACTAGGTTTTAAAAATCTGTCACTTTCCCATGCTTTTTCCATCATTATTTTTTCTCCTGCTACCAAATGCCTCCTTTTCCCGCTATGGCCACAGCAGCTAAGAGCATTTATTCCTAGGATGGTTGTCTCTAGACTCTCATCCAACTCCAAGGTGGCCAGACTCCTCCAGCCCGGTGCTGACCCTGACCCAGCCTGGTGCATCCCCATCTCCTTCTGTTTTTGCCCTTACCTTTTGCATGGGATATCAGGCATAGCCATTGTGCCTTGAGTCCAGTCTCTCAGTGTGGGGAGAGGCAGGATGAGGCCACGGCATGATGGAGTCTGATGGAGCTTTCTTCTGGCTGTGGCAATTCTGTCTTTGAGGACTTTCGGGTTCTGCACTGTGGTCACAACAACTCCCAGCAACACTCCAGGCTTGGGAAAGAGTGGCTGGAAACTGACCAGTGGAAAAGGACCTGGGGATATTGGTCGACATCTGACTGAAGATGAGCCAGTGTGTGGCCAGGTGGCCAAGATGGCCACCAGCATCCTGGCTTGGATCAGTACTAGTGTGGCCAGCAGGACTAGGACAGGGATTGACCCCTTGAGACAGCACTGGGGAGATCACACCTCGAATCCTGGGTTCAGTTTTGGGCCTCTTACTTCAAGAAGGACATCAGGTGCTAGAGCATGTCCAGAGAAGGGCAGTGAAGCTGGTGAAGGGTCTAGAGCACAAGTCTTGTGAGGAGCACCTGAGGGACCTGAGGTTGTTGAGCCTGGAGAAAAGGAGGCTCAGGGGAGACCTTGTTCTTGACTAGTCCCTAAAAGGAGGTTGGATCCAGGTGGGAGTTGAGCTCTTCACCCAAGGAACAAGCAATAGGACAAGAGGAAATGGCCTGATGTTGTGCCAGGGGGGGTTTAGGTCATACATGAGGAAAAATGTCTTCCTGGAAGTGCTGTCAAGGAGCTGTCAAAGGGCTGCCCAGGGCAGTGGTGGAGTCCTCATCCCTGGAGGGATTGAAAAGCCTTGGAGATGTAGTGCTGAGGAACATGGTTTAGTGGTGACCTGACAGTGCTGGGTTAATGGTTGGACTCAATGATCTTAAGGGTCTTTTTCAGCCAAAACAATTCTGTGACTGGAGGGAGCCCAGTCCCTCAGGGAAATCAGTGCAGACTGGCTTGCATCCACTATAGTCAGCCCTGCTGCTGCCTAAAGAGGACTCAACCACATTTGCCTGGGCTTGCAAGCCTCATGTTATGGCCTGGAGGCCCTTAGAGATAAGGGTGGCTTTTATTTGCAATCTGCATCAGGCCAACACCAAGCAACCACACCGTGCTCCCCCACTGCTGGAAAATTGTTCTGGAGGGAAGGAGCCAAGCCGGCTGTGTTGCACGTGCAGCGTATTTCCAGCAGACCCTGGCATGAACCATGCTATCAGCCTCTCCTTGTAGTGGGAAATGGCTTGGTGAGGGAAGCCCTTGGTGGGGGACAGAAGCTGCAAATGGGGAGAGGGAGTTTTCCTCCTTGTCATCATCCTGACTCAAGGACATCTTTCTGTGTCCAGCCCTGCCATGCTCAGCACAGGAGAGACATGGATCTGTCGGAGCAGGTCACAATAACAATGCAAGAGCTGGAACCCTTCTGCTGTGAGGCCAGGCTGAAAGAGTTGAGGTTGTTGAACCTGGAGATGAGAAGGCTCCAGGGAGACCTTCATGAGGCCTTTTAGTACTTAAAGGGAGCCTATCAGAAAGATGGAGGCAGCACAAGCAGAAGCAGAGGTTCAGAAGCAGGTGCTGTTCTGCTCTGTGTTACAGGGCAGATTAATTGCAGCCACCGTAGATGACATAGGGTGATGCTGGGGAAGAGGGGAGAGGGTGGCATTGATAAATGATCCTCACCCACCAACCTGCTGCATGCTCGCATGGGGAGAGTTATTGATCAGCAATGACTATTCGGATCCCCCTCGCCCCATGTCACTCAGATTTTCTGAGACAGAGGAATACAAGCCAGGGGTTACTGATCCCTTGTAACCGATAAGCTACTTGCTTATGTTGTTTTAATCAGTGTCAGGGACATTTGATGAAGACCCTAGATGGGAGGAGGATGGTGAACTGCTACCTGACCATCCCAGAAAGGAGCTTACCCCCCAGTAACCCCTGTTGGCTCAGAACTGGGGCTCCCCAGGGTGCCACAAACCACTGCTGCTTCCCCACCCTCCCCACCCTGAAGAGGAGCAGCCAAGGCAACTGCAACCAGCAGTTAAAAAAAAAAATTCCACTTTGCTGAATTTTAAAACATTTTCCTGGATCGAAGAGGCACTGGTAAGTGTTGTCATGGCAGGAGATATTTATTGCAGTCTCAGTAAATGTTTCATTATTCTTTGGTAAGTGGTGGCCATGAATTTCAGCCTGTCTGCCTGGCCATAAAGTGGACCATTGGGCAGATTATTTCTGGCAGCTGGACTCCTCTGAGGAATGAAGCATCATCTCCCTGGTCTGAGGACTACTGCGCCTGAGGAAGCCTTGGCCAGGCTCTGCTCTGCGGCAGGGCAGGAGACCCAGACCTCAAGTACCCCATGGAGAGAAGGAGGGTAGCCAAGCAGGCTGTGAGGTTGCTCCCCATGTATTTACAACAGAGGGAAAACACTATGAAAGCCTCCAGCATGCTCTTAAAATACAGTACAAGTAATAATTGAATCAAATTCTGTGCTTGGTCAAATGAAGCCATTTCAGAAATGGTGTTTGGGAACATGCGAGTCTGACCAGAAGCATCTGAAATGAGGTCAGCAGGCCTGGATGGAGGTGGAAGAGGCAAAAAGACAAAGCCACCAGCTGGATGGGACAATTGGTTCCTGCTGGTGGCACAGGGCAGATCCTACCGAGCCACCAGCAAAGCTTCTGTTGCTTGTCCAACCAATGAGCCACTCTGCAACACGATGGAGAGGAACAACTACTTCATCACACACGGCAACACTTTTTTTTTCCTGTGAATACATCTAAGCACTTTCCCAATCTATGTGAGCCTTCAGCACCTATAATTTCCCATGGCAGTGAGTGCTACTTTTTAACTCAATGTTGAGTGAAGGGCTTGCCTTTGCCTCTTGGAACTTCTCTAGATGTTTCCTACTACTGATATCAAGTGTTTCTTGAACTGAGCAATCATTGCTGATTAATTCTTCAGCTCTGATCATGTACACACATGATTTTGTCTCTGGCCCTGCCTTTATCAATCTTTGCCTTCAGTGGATAATTTTCTAGTCTTCTTTCCATCCATTTTTTGCAATGGGAAAACCAGAGCTACTCACAAATTATTCAAGGTGGGCTATACCAGACATTCATTAAGCAACACAGTAACATTCTCCATTTTCCTTTCTCTTACCTCCCTGTAATTCCTATCATTATATTTGTTTTTTGGGCTACTATAGAGCATGAAGTGTCATTTTGATAGATACTTCTAGCATAACTCTCAGATCTCCTTCCTGAGCAGTAATAGCCAGTTCAGAGCCCATGACTGTATGTGCAAAGTTAGAATGATTTCTCCCTTGTGCATTGTTTTTCATTTAGCAGCCTTGAATTTCATCTGCCGTTTTATTATCCGCTCACTAAGTATCATAAGGTCCTTTTCCCATTCTTCGAGGCTGGCTGTATTTTAATCTTTTCAGTATTAACTCAGCATTATCAGCAAATGTTTTTTCATTTTTTAGCCCAGACTTGCTTAGACTCCCCAAATTCAAGAGGGTGCAGCCAGATCGATGCTTAACAAAATGCACATCGATGATCTATCATCAGCAAGCGCATAAAGGCATCTTTTCAAGACAGGGGAGCAAGATGGATGCAGGAAAGTCACATCTACCACCATGCATACTGGCTTTATAGATAATAAGGTCATTGAATTTTAGCGTAGCTAACATAAGATGAAATGAGAAAAAGCCTCTCTAAAACAAGTCATCTTTTCCAGCACTTGTAAATTCTTCTCTGGAGTTGTAACTGTGGCACTTACCAGCTCCTATCAAAGTGACTGCTCTCAGACCCCGAGAAAAACAAAGAGGGTTTTAGTTTCCTAACACAAAGGCAGACAGGAATCACAGTAAATGAAATGTGGGGACTTGGGATTTAAAGGGTTTCTCAGCATGGTGGTGCTGGGGCTTTACAGCTGCCACCAGCAGGAACGCAGCATGGTAGAGACCGCATGGCAGTCGCATACGCAGGGCAAATGGAAAAAACACACACCAGAGGCTCTACCTTCGGTTACTGACCCACCGAGCTCTCTGGTTTCCAGAGACGGCTGTTTTCTAAACCGTTTTAGCCAATGGGCCATGGACAGCTCACAAAACTGCCCATTAAAATGAGCCATGGCCACTCCAGTAGCCATCCCTCACAGCCAGGTGGGAGAAAAGAGTTTATTAACTGCTAAATAATGTTTTTTTCTCCATAATGAACCTTTCTCCAGTATTGAAGAAAAGCCGTGTCTTACTTTCCTTTTCTAATAAATGGCTTCTTTAGAGTTTAATTAACTTCTCCCTACTCTTCTTTTGTGACAAAGTGTCACCCTGACCACAAGACAAACTCTGTTTGCTCTTTTATCTGGGAGAGTGCTGGTCTGTCAGATAAACCGCTCTGCCTAATTTGCTGGGGCTTTTCTCTTCCCACTCTGCATATTCCAGGGAGGGAAGCAGTAATAATGGAAAGTGATTTTCTCAGGCAGCTGGATACCTCCCACCCTGGGACTAGGCACCTACTAAATACAACACGGACCATGCTACTGCAGCACTGGGAATGGGGACCCATCTCCTAGACCCACCAGGAACTGGGTCAGGCTCTCTCTGTGCTCCTTCATTTCCTTAGGCCTGAAAACAAACCTGAAGGCAACATTTTTGCCCTTCCCAGAGTTGAGGATTTTGTGTTTTCAGCAGTGCGTGTCTCTTCCCGTGTGTATGTATGTGTATATATATAGCTCAAAATCAATAAGAGTGAGATTAGGTCACTGTATTACTGAGAAATGTGCTCCTGATAGCATATAAAACTAAGCAGCTCCTGCTCCTTTCACTTGCTGTTCTGCTCCAGGATCAGCTATGTGTGCCAAGACAGGGGCACAGCCTGGAGAAAGCAAAGGTTGTTCTCTTATAAAAAAGATGCAGAGGCTGAATTTGGGCCAAGTCAAGAGGACTATCCCAAGCTTCTGCTCTGGCTTTTCAGCTAAGCTTGTAGCCCCGGGAGCCATCATGCAGCAGAAGGTGCAAGCAGTAGCTCCCACCTTGGGGCCTTCCATCAGAAGCCTACCTGGAGAGATGAGTGTCTTTTTCATGCAATGCCTGGGCCCCTTCTTAGGAAAAGACAATGTATTTGGCATAGCTTTGGGGTGCTAGTAGCAGCTGTGCCTCTGAGCTGAGCCTCTTGTACCCCAAGTAGAGCTTTAATTAAAGATGTCCCAGGTCCAACCTCCTTATACAGTAGAAACACACTGGACTGTAGCTTCTGAATGGTGCTGGTTAATTAATTGTGCCAGGCTGACAGCAGGGAGGGGGTTTTTGTGCACTGAAGCTTTCAGACTCCAACACAGTAATGGTCTCCAGCACACAGACAGTCTCAGGGGACTTGTCCTTCCTACTCAAACAGAATTAATTAATGATGGCAATAAATAAACCAATCCAGGCAAATCAGAGCATCTGAGGTCGCTCCAGGGAGGCTGCTGCAGTGGGAAGCATCTCATGTAGGAGCAGGACTCATGTTGGGGTGTTGGACAACCCACAGCCAAACACCTGCAGATGTGAGTGGCAGCAGCAGCAAGGCACCCAGGGAAGCAACTCTAGCCATGCACTAGGGTTGGGCAACACCAGCACCAAGGTGGTACTACCCATGAGCATCTCAGGAGCTCCTTCTCACATGGAAGGCACCTAGCTGAGATACACATCTATAATTTTGGGTGGATGAACTGCTCTACCATGCTATTGGTTCATGCTGGAATTTTAGCTGGCAGTGTCTATTGGTCAGAGGAGACTGCTGGAGTTACTGACTTCACAGCAACCAGTCAGTGCTTGCTGCTACCAGTAGGAAAGGGAGGTTTTGGCTGCCCTGCCTTGTTATCCAGCAGTATGTGCCCTCTGGAATTATTTATACCTGAGGATGAGAGCTGGCTAGGTAAGTTTTCCTTCCTAAGATTTTTAGATGCCGTGGACCCAGCTTTGAGAGCCAGACTCTCAAAGAGCAGCTATAAAGCCCCAGCACCTCCACACCAGGAAACCATTTGAATCCCGAGTCTCTGTGTTTGATTTACCTGGGTCCTGCCCAGGCTTGAGGTGCTGGCACAGCCGGGTAAGCCATCAGTATCTTCTCAGATCCCCACCCTGAGGTCTAGTCACCTGTCTCTCGTATCTTGAGCCGTTCTTGGGCACTCCTAATTGGCACATGACAGAGTGCCTGCCACATGTTGGTCAATACCAATTAGCATACTTATTAAATGCACGTATTTGTTGGTGGCAGTTATCTAGTTACCTCACAAGAGCACCAGGGAGAGGCCCTGCTGCGGCCAAGAAGGTGCTTTTTCAGGTGGTTTGTGTACAGGGCATTAAACCCTGCAGTAGGAGGTAGGAGAAGGGGCTGCACCAAACCTGCACATTATAGCTCATGTTGGGCTTGGGACCTGCATTTTCAAGGGACTGAGCACATGACAAACTGCACAGGGAGAGTTAATGGGGGGAAACCATCTGCACAGCTCCATTTCTACCCATCCACAAGGGATGTTCCAGAAAATGGACTCACACCTTCCCTTGGTGCCCTATACACCTCTACAGCCTTGCTCCAGGTCTCCAGTTGAACACTGTCATCTCCTCTGGGTCAAATCACTCTGTTCCCTGCTCAGGATCCATCAGGAAAAGTGGGGGACCTCAGCTGGGCTGAGGCCCTTGGACAGGGCAGCTTTGACCTTGAGAAGATTCCATTCTACCCTTGAGAGAATAAACAAGAACAAGAATAACTGCGAGATAAACAAGGTGTTGACCAAAAACTGAGGGGCAGGTGTTCTTGTGGCAGAAAAGCTGAGTCGTGATGAACTCTGCAAATATTGTCCAATGACAAAGAATAATAACAACTTTGGACCAATGGGGACAAGACACCTTTGGGGAAAACAAGGAGAAAAGAAAGTATAAATGTACAGAGAAAGAGAACAATAAAGGCTTATGCTTTGCTTGCTTGCTTTTGCTAAGATTTGTTGTCGCTTTGTCCGTCCCGACCGCGACAAGGAAATACACGTTTTCAAGCACACAGATCGACCAGCTCCCAGCTCCCACCACCCGCCACTTCCAGGGCAATGCGACTCAATCAGACATTTGGGGTTTTCCTCCTGAAGAATTAATTGCCTGGGAGCCAGGGAACAGGAGTAATGTGAGAGACACCTAAAATTACATGTACCACGCTACAGGAGGCTGCTGCTTTTTATTTCTTGCCTTCTTTTTTGCATATCATACCACAGGCTGAGCTTAGCCAGTGGGCACCACTGTTATCAGACAGCAGGCAGAGTGAAGAGTTGATAAAATGTTCGTGCCTGGGAACCAAAACAGATCCCACACACTGTTTTAATTCAATGATCATGAAAGTCTCTGATTCTGACTTTTTTTTTTCTCTCCTTGAAATTGGTATGGCAGAGCATGGCCAGGGAAGCTTCCCTGCCTTTTACATCAGGGCTGGTGTGGAAGGACTCTTCCCTCTGCAAGACAGATGCCACTTTTGCCGTTTTCATGTGGGAAAATGAGTGAGAATGGAGGATGCTGGGTGCTACAACCCATATCAAATGTGAGCAGCATGCCAAGTAACTAATCTTTCATGCGTGCCTATTAAGCAAAAATTAAAAGAAAATTACATGGGGAAGTCAGCAGTAAGTAGGAGGGTACGGATTGTAATTATATGGCTATTAATTGGCGTAAAGTTCCAGTTTAATGCTCTCTGGCCCATGCTGATATTTCCTAGGGAAATTTTCTTTCCTATTAGTTTTGGATGAGAACTGGGATTCTCTCTGGAAGCTCCAAGTCAGCCCAGAGAGGTGACTTTCAGTTTCAGTCCCCCAGCACTGTCCATCAAGCACTGATAGACAAAAAGGGGCTGCTTTTAACTTGGCTTCACATTCCTGAGGTGGAGGATGGGAGAGCAAAGTTTTACCATTAGATGATGAGCAAGCAATGATCCTTTTAAGAATCAGTCCAAATGGAAATATTTGCTCCAAATATAAAATTCAGAAATAGAAAACTCAAGGGAATTTTCCCAAAAAGCCCCTGCAGCTTCTGCCAGCCGTAGGAATTTCCCAGTGGAAGGTGGGAACCTCCTGCCCAAGCGGCTGCTCATCAAAACTTGACAATTAAACAGGAGCAAAAATGCTTTTGAGCAGCTAACACCCATCAAACCTCACAGAGGATTTAAAGGAGTGATGTGCAGCTTCCTGCCAACTCACCTGGCAAGGGACCAGGCAACCCAGACGCCTGAACCACGATGCTCCTGCCACACAGGATACAGCTCTGCCAAGGAGGAGGGGGAAGCCGCAGGTGCTTGCTCTTAAACCAAGGTACATGGATATCTACAGGGTTACATCATAAGGCAGGAAGTGTGGCCTTTCCTTCTGAGGAGTCCCATGGGAGCTGGAAAACTCTGGAGCAACAGGCAAATCTGTTGTGCTATTACAAATTGGGGAGAGGAAAGGAAAAAATGGGAATTTTTTTTTTTTTTTGCTAAACTAAGGTATTTCCACAAATAAATCAAAGAGCTCTCAATTTTGGTCGTTCTCATCTGATGCATTTCCTCTGAAAGTCAGAGGTTTCCTCCTGGGGGGAAGCCAGATTTGCCCTGCTCCAGCTGGTACAGACACCCTCCAAGCTGCTCTTGCCAGGAGCCCAGCAGGAACTGATTTTGCCAAGAGACATAAAGATTTATCTTTAGGCTACAGACCTATCTCCTTTATTTCCCAAGCCGAAGAAAAGCATTCACTAAGGTGAGTTTGGGGAGGAAAAAATAAAATTAAAAAGCAAAAAAAAAAAAAAAGAAAAAGAAAAGAGGGATTTTATTCAGTCCCCAGCTTGGAAGCTCAGAACAAGGAATTCTCCCTTCACACCATAGCTCTCCATGAACAGCATTAATGTGGACTTACATGCCTTTGGAAAAGAAAGGCTTCCGCTATGGCCAGTTTTTAAGTATTTCAAACACATAAGATTTAAAAAAAAACAACAAATCAATCTGAAAGTTTGGTTTTCTCTCTTTATGTCTCTCCCATTTCCAAACTTCTCTGTGCTAGAACAAGGACTAGGAAGCTTCCCAGTCACCTGGCTCCCATAGCCAGAGGAATGAAAAAATGAGGATCTTATGAAACTTTAAAGAAAATTCTCAGCTCTGGAGGCTCAGCTCACTGCTCTGGGAAGGACTTTGCCATGCACACCTAACCCAGAGGAGACATTCCCATAAGCAACAGGACTTCATGTGGTCACTAAGCCCCCTTACTAAGCAAAGAAATAGGTTTTGATTTTTTATTTTTTTTAATCCACACCTTGGTTTACTAGTTATTTCTTCTGCCTGGTTTTATTCCTCAGCAAGCAGCTTCTGCCTCAGGAAAGGAGCACTGCATGCCACAGATGGGGTCAGAACTGGAAGCAGAGACCAGTCCCACCATCGGTGAAGCTCTGTAGAGAAGGATTTGGGAATCCTGATGGACAGCTTCACCACCAGCCTGCAATGTGCCCTCATGGCCAAGAAGCCCAATGGTCTCCTGGGTTGCACTAAGAAGAGTGTGGCCAGCAGGTTGAGGGAGGTTCTCCGCTCCCTCTGCTTTGCCCTTGTGAGGCCACATCTGGAGTATTTTGTCCAGTTCTGGGATCCCCAGTTCAAGATAGATAAGGAACTACTGGAAAGAGGCCAGCAGAGGCTATGGAGATGCTGAGGGGACTGGAGCATGTCTGTGACAGGGAAAGGCTGAGAGATCTGGGGCTGGTGAGTCTGGAGAAGAGAAGACTGAGGGGATCTAATCAATGCTGATCAATATCTAAAGGGCAGGAGTCAAAAGGATGGGGCCAGACTCTTTTCAGTGGTGCCCAGTGACAGGACAAGGGGCAACAGGCACAAACTGGAACCCAGGAGGTTCCATCTGAACAGGAGAAAAAATTTCTTTGCTGTGAGGATGCCAGAGCCTGGACCAGGCTGCCCAGAGAGGTTGTGGAGCCTCCTTCTCTGGAGAGATTCCAAACCCGCCTGGACATGATCATGGGCAACCTGCTCTGGGTCACCCTGCTTTAGCAGAAGGTTGGACGAGATGATCCGCAGAGGTCCCTTCCAACCCCTACCATGTTGCGTGATCACAGGTACCAACAGCTTCCAGCAGCTCCCACCAGCTGCCAACAGCTGTATCCACCCAGGACAGGGGTATTTGTTGGTGGAAGAAGCCCATGGGGCTCCCCATGTAGGGGAAAAAGCCCCCAGCCAGCAGCTGGGGACAACTCATAGGCCCGCTCAGCCTGTCAGAAGTGACATGGTAGCACTGCCACCATTTTAATCAACTGGGCAGCTGCTGAGCTGGAAGAGAGTCCACGTAAAATCAATGTGCTGTTAGCGAAACCACTGAGGGCTGCCAGTCAATACACTGAAAAGACACTGCTGCTTGCAACAATCCAAACCAGCAACCTGCTGTCATTGACAGAAGAAATGGCAGGCTTTAAAAAACAGCATCTCCTTCTTCCCTCCTCCACCTCCTGAGTAAATTAACCCCAAATCTCTTTGTTTACCCTTGCCCCTAATAAGCTCTCATGGCTCACAGAGATGGTATTCCGGGCTCTTTCCTGAGCAGGCAAGAGCCTTTTTTCCCTTTCATCCTGGGAAAAGGAAGGGTTTAGATAATCTCAGAATGCCAGAAAGCAATTTATTTTGACCTAGACTGTTTCTGCAATGTCATCTCTTGGCTTCTGCACAGGGGAAGCTTCATTAGACAGCGCTTACGCAACAGAGTCTTGCTGAAAGGGGGCTGCACGTCCCAGACACTGTACAGGAGCAGTGATGATCAGCCAGCCCCTGCAGCACTGGGAGCAGCTCAAAGTGGCTTGACCCTGGATAAGGGACAAAGCTACAGTACATGGCTGCTTGGTGCTCAAGCAACACCCTCTGTAGGTCTCAGCTGCAAGAGAGCTGGACATATCGGCCAGGTGTATGGGTTTTGAGTTGGTTTGAAGAGACCTGTAAGGTCATGAACTCCAACTGTTCACCCAGCACTGCCAGGTCACCATTAAACCATGTCCCTCAGTACCACCATCTACATGGCTTTTCAATCCCCCCAGGGATAGGGACTCCACCACTGCCCTGGGCAGCCTGGGCCGGGTCTTGACAACCCCTTCGGGGAAGGCATTTTTCCTAATGTCCAACCTAAACCTCCCCTGGTGCAACTTGAGGCCGTTTCCTCTTGTCTCATCTCTTGTTCCTTGGGAGAAGAGACCGACCTCCACCTGGCTCCAGCCTCCTTTCAGGGAATTGTCAAGACTGAGAAAGTCTCCCTTGAGCCTCCTGTTTTATTGCACACCCCAAGTCCCTGAGGCAGGCATGGAAGAGACTCAGGAGGGAACTCTGTCATGTCCCCTTTATCCCAAGGCAGCATCAGCTCTACCACAACAATCCAGAAGTAGCACTGGGTCCTTCCCTCCTCCCCAGGAAGAAGAGATTCACAGTGAAAAAGTCTCACAGCTCTACCTTCCTGTTCCTAACCCCCCTGGGTGAGCTCAGCTCTTTGCCTTCAAGATGTTTTTGGCAGTCTCAAGCCTGGAAACTTTCTTTAGAAAGGAAAGCAAAAGCAGAGAACATCACATAGCCACACAGCTAATAGCAGGAAACAACACCAGACGCTGCAAGATGCTCAAGAACAGTAAGAGCTGGCAGCACAGTGCTCAGCAGACAAAAGCGTGAGTCCCTTCCAGCTCCATCACCCACTGGAAACCACCTACAAAGACATTATGGACCATGGTGCAAACACACCAAGCTATCCAGTATTGCTGCAAACCAGGCCAGGAACATGACCCCACCAAAAAGCAGAGGTCAATGATGCAAGCACCCCTTTTGACAGATCCCCAGTAACTCCCTCATCACACAGTGCAGACTTTTAGCTCTGCCCCATGCAGGCTGCTCAAGGATCACAACAACTCATCTCTCTGTCAACAGGGAATATTTTAAACTCTCTTTCTCCCCGCAAGCAGGCAGGAGTCTCCACTGCTCTTCCCAGGCAAATTCCTGGGTTTTTTCAATGATCACTAGTCAGGAAGAAGAGCTGCAAGTTTGTGCACTCAAACTCTCGATGCAGAGCACAAAGCGAGGCTTGTCTTCCCTTTCCCATTCTCCCCACCAAAGTTACACAAAAATAAACCCAGGGTCCTTCATTCTCTTGGCAGGCAGCAGCACATCCTGCAGAGCAACCTTGTGTCCCGAGACTCTTCCACTGGGCTGGGAAAAGAGCAGAGAAGCTCAGACCGTTCCCTGGCTGGTTCCCACAGAGCCTTATTTCACTCTGTGTACTTCCCAGCAGGACATTGATGTGGACAGGCATCTGGAAAGCCTGTGAGAGTTTAATCAGCTCTTTGTTTTGTTCCGTACTTTCCACGCTCGGGGTATTATTAACATGCCACTTGGTTGTGCAACAGCCGAGCGCATGGTGTTGGGCTGCTTTGAAGAGGGAGGAGATGGGCCACAGCGGGCCAGGCGCTGCCACTAAAGACCCACTGAAATCCCTGCGGTTTCTACCATCACTGAAGGCCCATGCTGAATGGATTACAGTAAGTCAGCAGAAAGCAAATAAACAGGCAGACAGGATAAACAGACTCTGCAGCCTGATGTACCCTGAGAAAAGTACCATTTCTGTATTTTTTTATCCTCTAATGCCCATCACTTTGTCAGCAAGTCTGCGTGCACAAGGGCATCTTTCATCTCCTGGGCTTGCAGACCCAATCCACTGATAAGCAAAGTGCTTGCTGAGACACAGGTCCCACCAAGAGCCAGCTTTGCTCCAGAAGAAAAGCCCGAACCTTAATCAGAGATTGGCCACCCTGCCTGCCAGGCACCTTTATCCCTCACTGCAACCCAGCCACTAAAGTCTGGCCACCATCAGACCCCCCCCCAACCTGCTCGGATGATGTCCGACGTGACTAAGCTCCCACACCATGATTCAAGGTGCAAGCCCTATGCCCATACTTTGCTCAACACAAAGGAGATTGGGCAACCTACTCTTGATGTGTAGAAAAAATGCCAGAGAGATGTCCTGAGAGCCTTGGGATAAGAAGCATGAGGGTAGAGGAGGTCTTACACAGGGGTGATGGCTTCCTTCCCCTTTAAAGACCTATTTGCAGAGCAATTAAAGCTCCCGTTTCTAAGCTGCTTGGTATTTTAATTGATCTTCTGCACTGGCTGCCCACAGTCTAGTCATTCAAATCCAACATTTATCTTGCAAGCCCCAAATGAGCAGGGAGGGAAAGCAACATGCCCTGCACTTTCCCTGCAAGTACATCATGGTCGGCACTGGTTTGCACTGGGGATGCTGTTGGTCAGGTGTGCTGGATGCTGAAGTGATGCCCTGAACTCCACTGCGTAGCAGCTCAGGGCAAGAAGAGATTCCCACCATGATCTTGTACCTGTTTTTTCTCCTGGGAACCTTCTCTGGGCTCTCCAGTTTTCACAGAAGAGGAAATTACCAATTCTGTATGGTCACATTCTCGTCAAGAGAAATTTGGGAGCATGGAAACAGGGACTGATGTTTTCAAATTAACTCCTGTCTTCCTCCCTTCTGGTTTCAGATGCTGTCTGTATCCAAAGAAGCATTGCAGACATCACCCCTGAAAAGGTGATGTGAGCTGAAGAGCTGGTTCTGTGTTTGAAGACAGTGTTTAAAATGGATCCTCTCTCAGTAGGTGGCCCCTCGTGCTGAAGTTTTATTACAGGAGTAAAGGTCCTTCTCGTTCATATTCTTCCAAGATCAGATTTGCCTTCCAGTAATGTATTTTCATACCTCCTCCATCTCTCCCTTCCCTCTTCTTTATTCCTCGGGGACCTGTCAGCCGTCAGGATGTGCGTCAACACCAGTCACTGTGGCCAGTTGTTTCTGAAACAACATTCCTGGTTCATTTAATTTAGCGTTTGAAACTTGCACTGCTTTCAGCAGGAGGCTTGATCAAAATGATGAACGACTATGTGCTGCATCCCTTGCCTGCTGTGCCTCAACTCTGCAAACCCCTCTGCAGAAGCTGCAAGAAGCGCAGGAGCCCAAGCAGGACCACCAGCCTCTCAGCACTGTCCATGTCCACTTATACATCTCTGCAGAATGCTCCATCTTCAGAATAAACCACATGAAAACTCTGCTTGAGCATTGTGGTATCAGCAGGAGGTGAGGGAGGCTGGGAATACACTCACACTGAAATTCAGGAGGACTGGAGAAGCTTTTTAATGAAATTCCAAGTCCATCCCAAACTGTTATTCGCAAAGTAAAGATCTGGGACCTAGTGGGTAGAGTTTGGGGTTGTTTTTTCTTTGGTCTTCTTTTAGCAGGATCCCAAAGCTGATGACAAATGTGTCTAATAAGCCAAGTTTTAGAGTGGAAAAATCAAACTCTTACAACTTAGTAAAAATTACTGACAGTGGAGTAAGATTCTTAAATCTGCAGAGTGACAGCAGGAGGTCACTTCTACAAATTCAGAGATAAATGCTTTCCCCAGCAAGTGAAAAAAACAACATGCTGCCCTTCCAAAATGTTTTTCTGGCCTTGAACTTGCTTTGTAGTGCTTGTAGCCTGTGTGTGGGAGAAGCTTGCATGCATAGTCTCTAGCTAAGTCCTCCAGGAGGTATGGGGAAAACCCAGCTCTCAAGGTCCTGGGTGGACAGGCACTTAAAGCTGGGAGCTTCCTTGCTTGAGGTATACTGGAGGGATTCATTCCTCTGTGCTCAGACAGACTGACCCTCCAGCCTCCTCTAGGAATTTGAAAATAAACCATGCATAAAATAGGTGTGCATTTAGCACAAAAGGAAGGTGCTTCAGAGAGGACAAATATTAAACTGTAAATTATATCAAGAGACATTTTCTGCAAAAACTGAATTGAACTTGGCTCTCAGCTCAGCAGGAAGCTCCCAGGAGCTGCTGCTATGTCCGATGGAGGAACAAAATGTCAGGGAAAGCTTTACACAAGAAATCTGCCTGGACTTCCTAGAGGTTCTAGGAAAAAGGGTCAGTGGAGGAGCCTTCTCTGCAGACATAGCTCTCTGTGGCCCTCTAAAGCCACTGGCTTTGCAGTGAAAAAAGCAGGGTATAGTCAAGCAAGATCAACTTTGTGAGCCAAAGGGTCACAGAGGCTCAAACATCTTGCTGGTGATACTGTCACCCTGAGCGCATACCATAGGAACACCAGTACAGCTGCCCAGTGTCATATCCAAGGTCCAGCCAACCCATCTCCTCCCCAGGCTGTGCTTATCAGCAGAAATCTTGGGAAAGAGAACAAAAACACAGCAAGAAAATAGCATTATTCCCCTACACCTACCCTTCCAGCAGTCTACTCTTTCCATACTCAGAGGCTATGTTTCAATTTTCATGTTTAATCTCACTTGATGGATCCTGTCTTAGAATTTGTCTCATTACTGTTGGAGCCCATCAACTGGATTTGCAGAAGATCCTGTGCAAAGCTGTTTGACAATTCAACCCTGCTATCTGCACAGCAACACTTGCTTTCATTTTTAAAGTACACACATGATAAACCCAGATGAGGAGCAGTAATGCTGGTAAATCCACATGGGAAGCCCTTCCCTGGGCAGGAAGGAGGCCTTTGCCTAACTGATTCATTCAGTCACGTGAAGTGGACATACCAGGTCTTATCTGGATGTACATCTAGTTGTTACACGCTTGCTTTGCACCTTGGGTGGGCAACAGCAAGTTTGAAAGTACTGATAGACTGTGTAATCACAGTAGGAGAGTTTAGGGGTTACCATCGCCCAACAGCTTGCCTTTTTGTCCCATTTCCACCCCATTTATCCATTCCTACCTCCCCATCTTTTCTAGGAAAGAAGCCCAACTCTTCCACTAACACAAAGCCTTTGTCTCTTTTCAGTAAGTGGGAATTTGGGAAGAGAACATAAAAAAATTTGAAAGCTTATTCTTCCAGTGAATGTGAAACCTCTGCAAACTTTTTTTTTTTTTTTTTTCAAAAAGCATGAGACCATCTCAGGATCTCCTACAACCTTATCTCTCTACATGCTCACACAAAGTCTCAACAACTGGAAGAAGCTGAGATACTTATTTGGCTTTCAGAGCACCATTCTTTTCCTTATCTCCTTTCTACTTCTATTTTTTACACTTCCAGGCAGCCCAGTAAGGAGAGCTTCATTTCCCTGCTGTAACAATGAGAACAAAAGTTGGAGGCTCTTAAGCCACGTATCTGGAGCAAACTGCTACAACTCTGTTGTTTTGACTGGTCCTGGGCATTTTTCAAGGAGGCAGATCTGATCCCATGCAGGCTGTGTGTCTGCTAGAGCATCATAACTTGGTCTGCCTCAGCTTTGGAGACCTGCAGGGTCTCCTTTGAAAGCCTGCAAAGAAGTTTAACCCTTGCAATCAATCACATTGGAAAATAGTGCTGCTAAACCAGAAGCATTCAGCCCCAACAGACTGACCCCTCTCTTCTCCATTCCTTCTGTGGCACAGTTAATGGATACAACCAAAAGGATTCTCCTTAGCTGTCCAGAAGAGAAATCTCATCCCCTAACACTAGGCCTGCTTTCCTCCATGCTCTGCCCTCATATCAACTGGTAAATGTGGTAGCCAAGTACCAATCTGAGATGCTTTAAATTGGCTGCTTGCTTTTTAAGCTGACTCAGGAAAGACATTGCCACAGCAGTTACATCCCAAAAAGGTTCTCTTTACAGTTACAAAGAACAGAGACCTGTTTTTTCTTCTTGTGAGAGATAAGATGCTCTAGAATAAGTCATGCAGCTGAAATAAATACATCAAGAAAAGTGGCTCCAACCATTGGGCTGTGTGTTTGCCACCTCAGGTATAGGGCTTTTAGCTGAACCCATCCTGAAGTGATTAAAAGGTCACTAGAGGAATCTGGAGTCTCTACATATTATAAAAGCTGGTATAAAAATACATTAGTAATACATTACTGACAGGTGCTCATATGTATGGAGATTCAGATAGCAGCAGCTCTGAGTTATGGCCCTATAATTCCTTCCAGGGGTCCTAGGAACATCCCGAGTCATTACCCAACACCTGAGAAGCCCTTCATCAGTTCAGTGCAAGTCTGATCTCCCAGCAAGCTGGGCTTGCAAAGGACAGGATCCAGCTCCCAGACTTCGGAGAACAGGATTTCCTCCCTGCCCCAAAGCCTTCCTTACCTTTCTGATATATTTCCTTCAGCTTCTATTTCAATAAAATAACCTGACTTGGAAGACACTGGCATTTAATTCCCCTCTTGGGCAAGCAGTGACCTGGCAAAGCACCCCGGATCATGCGAGGTTGGTCATACGGACCAAACCAGTGGAAAAGCCACCATTGGGTTCAGTGGAGATCTGTGCTGGAATCAGAAGCTAGCCATGAGAGCAAATGAGAGGGAGAAGCTGGTTTCTCGTGGCTTGCAGTGGGAAGGAAACCCAAGATGCTTGAGGACAGCTTGGCAGGGAGCTGGATTTAGAAAGGGGACAGAGGACAATTTCACACCGAGGATGCTCGCCAGGCCTTTGCAAATGCCATGCTGGCCTTTTCAGCCAGCAAAGGGAAAGCAGCTTTCACACCTAGGAGGCTTATTTCAAAAGCTGTCTAACAGCAATTCCACAATTAGGAGGCTGGTCTGAAAGGGAGCGACTACTCTGTCTTCTTCAGCTGAGATTTCTTTCTCACACAGCACTTCAGCCAGTGAAGAAGAGGGTTATTTTCCACTGCCAGTGAGCCTCAAAGATTAAGTTGAAAAATAAAGCAAGCCAAAGAAGTCCTGTGCTTCCCTCCACACCCCTTCTTTTAATAAAGCTACTGAATATCATGTTCTCAGCATAGATTAACCTAAGCTTTGCTCCCAATTATTATTTCGCTCTCCTATGTACAGAAGCAGAAAGGGGCTTGACAAATGAATGCAGCTCTGCCGTTAAGCTGCACTTCCACTTCTGCAAGTTTGTCTGAAGCCTTATTGCTCAGAAAAATCCTCCTTCACACAAATCACCGGCTGCATATCCCCGGGCCTTTTTACAGGACCCAAGACTTGAGGCCAAGGATTGCTCAACCTTTCAATTTGTGGAGCTTTATGGGTTTTCTAATGGGGCTGTGAACCCCAAGGAATGAATTCAGATCTGTTTGCAATGGGCTTCCTTTGCTCAGTCCCCCTCCTCAGACCCCCAGAACAGCTCCTGTGGGCACATGGAGCCACAAATGGGAAAAATCTATGCTAGCAAAACTGCCTTCTCCATTGCAGTAGAAAAGTGATGCTGTCCTTGAAGGCTGGGTTACTTGGGGACCTGCTTGTTACTACTCAGAACTGAACATGGTAATGATCGAGTTGGCAGCCAGTCACAAGTGGTGTCCCCAGGGCTCAGTGCTGGGGCCCATTCTCTTTAATATCTTTATCAATCATCTGGATGAGAAGATCGAGGGCACTCTCAGTAAGTTTGCAGATGACACCAAATTAGGCAGGAGTGTTGATCTGCTTGAGGGTAGGGAGAGTCTACAGAGAGGTCTGGACATGCTTCAACAAGGCCAAGGGCCAGGTCCTGCACTTGGGACACAACAGCCCCCTGCAACAATCCAGGCTGGGGGAAGACTGGCTGGAAACTGCCTGGTGGAAAAGAACCTAGGGGTGTTGGTCAACAGCCGGCTGAAGATGAGCCAGCATGTGCCCAGGTGGCCAAGAAGGCCACCAGCATCCTGGCATGTAATCCCCTGGAGGGATTGAAAAACCATATAGATGTGGTGCTGAGGGACACGGTTTAGTGGTGATCTGGCAGTGCTGGATTAATGGTTGGACTTGATGATCTTAAAGGTCTCTTCCAACCAAAACAATTCTATGGATTCTGTGAAATGAAAATAGGAAATTAAAGAAGAAAAGGATTGCACTCCAAATGGCTGTGATGCCTTCAAAGCCCAGCCTGGCCATGGAGAAAGCTCTTGAACTTTTCATACCCAGAGCTGTCCCTCTGCAGAGAAGTGCCAGAGGAAAAATCAAGCCCATCGCCTCCTCCTTGTCCTTCTGTTGGTGTAAATCAAGGCGGGTGCTTCTCAAGTGGCTGAGCCTGCGCCAAGACCATGATTAGACCCACACTGGAGTGGCAGGAGGGTGGTGAGTTAAGAGCTGGAGAGATCCCACACTCTTCCCCACCAGCAATGGCAGGGTGGGAGGCTTGACAATGTGCTGGGCTAATCAGATCTACCAGCTAGTCAGGCTGATTCTCCAAAGGCAGCAGATATTCCCCCTGGAGCTCAGCTTTGATTTTCCAGTCTGCGGTGCTGTAGGAACAAGGCTGGTTTTGCAGCCAGGCCTGAGGTTTAGGTCAGAAGTGGCTGTTCAGACCCATGAGATTGACCCCCTGCCTGGCATATTTGCTGCACAAGCTGGGATCTGTGCTTGAAACGTCTGTGATCTGCTCCTTCCATTTGCAGTCACTACACAGGACAAGACAGGGGGTTGATTACGTCTGCTCAGAGCAGATGTAGGGCTCCAGCACTGCTAAAACACTCCTTGGAAAAACAAAGAATAGGGTAAATAGAAGTATGACATTATGGCAACTTAGCCCCATCATCCTTAACGGCTGATACACGAGTGTATTTGCAGGCATACAACACCTCTGGCAGATGAGGGTTAACACTGAGCCAGGTATTTCCTCTGTCCAGGTGAGGAGTGGGGCAGAAGGATCAGTTGTTTCCCTGACCTAGAACAGAGGCTTTAGTAGCAAAAAATCATGGCAGCAGCTAGATGCTTTCAGTTGGAAAAAAGACAATTTGAGCCTTTCCTAACTTCTTTCTATGGAAATAAAATTGTCCACATTCTCCATTCTCCATCCTTCTCCATCCACACTCTCTGTGTGGATGTTTCTGAACTCTCTGTGTCCTTTATGAAGGCATTGAGGAGTGTGAGGATGACTATGTACATAAGAAAAACAAATAGCACCTCTTGGACACCTTATAGTTCCCTATGCCAGGAGCATTTTGTTTTCCTAAGGGGTGTTTTGCAAATTGCATGGTTCACCTCTGTGCAAGCATGGGGAGAAAGCAGATGATAGCTCTGCTGCATCCACAGGAGCTGTGAAGAAGTGATACCTGTCTTCCTCAGCGGAGAGAGTGTTATTGAACACCACCAGCAATGTGAAGTTAGCAGAGAAATACGACACCTTCTCGCTCTCAACAGCTCCCTGAAAGGTAGTTGGAGCCACGTGGGAGTTGGTGTCTTCTCCCAGGGAACAAGTGATAGGACAAGAGGAAACAGCCTCAAGTTGTGCCAGGAGAGGTTTTGGTTGGAAATTAGGAAAAATGTCTTCCCCGAAAAGGTTGTCAGGGCCTGGCCCAGGCTGCCCAGGCAGTGGTGGAGTCCTCATCCCTGGAGGGGTTTAAAGGCTGTGTAGATGTGGTGCTGAGGGACATGGTTTAGTGGTGACCTGGCAGTGCTGCGTTAACAGCTGGACTTGATAATCTTAAAGGTTTCTTCCAACCTAAATAATTCTGTGATTCTATATCCTGTCTATAAGGTTACATTTGCAACTCATCTGTGGATGGTAGATACAGTATTTGTCTTACAAGTCATTAGCTGCTCAGAAGTGAGCATAGCGGGGAAGTTCAAGACCAGAAGTTAGTTTAAAACTTTTTTCAATCCCAGCCCTGGCAGGGAGTAACTCTTAGATCTCTGGCAATTTGCCAAAAGGCTTATTTCTAATAACATGAGCCTAAGTATGTAAACAAGCAACACGAGCACTTGATGGAACAGGGACACCTCATGGCAGAAGGATTTCTTCTTCTGAATGGCATGGGCAGCCAAGTGCTTTACCCTGCTCTTATTATATGAGACATCACCACTTTTGCAAAAGTAGCATTCAGACCTCATCAAAAGCAGCCTATGTTTAAAGATGAAAACATCTTGGTAATAAATAGGCAGAACTTGCAGCCCTGAGCAGCCTATGTGAATAAAACTGTGTTATTTGAGAGCTGCCTAAGAACATACTTAAGAGAAGTAAAAATGATTACACTGTTTATCAAAATAGGACTCTATTCATAACACATCCTAAAGGATACCCATGTCCTTCAACCAGGCCCAGAGAAAACATGGCATTAGAGGCTTGGTCCAACCCCTATTAAAAGCATTTTTTTCCCCACCGACTTCCACAGAGCTTAGGTCAGGCACAAAAAGGGAATGAGGTGTCAATACAGTACCTGTTCTTCAGACCACAGGACCTCATTAGCAGAGCAGGGTCCACTGGTCCAACTGAAAAATGACACCCCAAACCCAATGGTTTGAAGGTCAACAAATTCATCTCAAGTTGAATGAAAACACTTCATTTTCCCCAAAATTCAGAGTTCAGCTTCTGATTTCAGTTGATTTATTTTTTAAAGACCCTGAACAATTTTTTTTTTTAACTGCAGAACACAAGTTGCTTTCTTCACTAGCACCCTATTTCCATACTCAGATCCAAAGGCTGGAAAAAACCCACTCAACCCACTCTCTTGACCACTGCAGTTGGTGAACAAGTTTAGAAGCCAAGATGCTCTGTACTAAAGCTTTACGGTCCCACAGTTGTGAGCCCAAAACCAACCTCAGCAGCCTGCAGAAGCAACAAAAGTGGAAGTAGAGCTAGGATTTGCATGCCAGGATGTGGCCACCGTCCTTGGTCCACAGATGATGACAGTGAGTCAGCACCAAGATATCGCTGCTTTCCAACAAAGCATTTCCAAGAGCTGGTTTATAGGTGGCTCAAGTATTGGCATGGGAAAGGGCAAGGTGGTTCCAGTTTCAGCTGTGCCAAGCTCCTCCATCCCCTGTTAGCAGAGATGGATCACCTGTTTTACTACACGCTTGGCAGAATAGGAATAATCCACCCCATAACACACTTATTTTCTGAACTGCAACAGATGTTTCAGACCACACATTACCCTGCTCCACCACTGCCAGAATGAGGTGAGGAACATCATGATGGGTGGCTGAAATTGCAGGATGAATTGTGTCTGGCCAATCAGAACAGTCAAAGCTGGAAGTCAGACAGGGCAAGTGGCTAACACCTTCTCTTCCTGCTCCAGCCAAACATCCCAGGAGATCATTAGAGACTGCACGTGACCAGCAGCAATAATTAATCATGAAAAGTTGTTATTTCTCAAAGCCAATTCATGTTATGCCTCCATCATGGATCTGACAGCAGACAGTAACAACACTGACAATTAAAGTTAGGTAAGATCCTCCAATTAACAAGATAACTTTCACTGATCATCATGTATCTGTATTGAGTCCTACCACACTCTTTTTTAATTAGACAGTACTTTTCAAATACCAGGAGGAACAGAACCATAGAATCGTTTTGATTGGAAGAGACCTTTAAGATCACTGAGTCCAATCACTAACTCAGGACTGCCAGGTCACCACTAAACCATGTCTCTCAGCACCACATCTACATGGCTTTTAAATCACTCCAGGGATAGGGACTCCACCACTGCCTTGAACAGCCTGGAACAGTCAAATCATCAGTTCAAGATTACTTTTAAGTATCTCCAGCTACCCAGCTCCTCAGACACCTTCAGAGGGGGCAAAGATTTGGGAACGTGGGTGTCACTAACGCCTCGTGCCATCTCCAACTAACAGTGCCAGGGGCTTCACAAGCCATACCCACAAGTCTTACCATGGCCCAATTCAGTAACCATCCATGGATTTCAATACGTAAATAGAGTAAGAGGATTGCAAAGCAGAGATTTGTCTTGACAAAGAGACTAGTTTTAGATAAAATTTGGCTAATGTGGGAAATGCTGCTGGCTAGGAAGTGCCCACTTAAATTAGCTCAGGAGTGCTTTATGCATTTCTACTCCCAGGCCAGGTGTAGCTGGCAAAGAGAAGCTGGAGAGACGCTGAAGCTCTGAAGGGAATGGCAGCACCAACAGCCCTTGATCACAGAAAGGTGTTTTAGCATTGAGCCAGCAGACCTCAATTGAACATTTCTGCCTGGTCTCTGTGCCTTTCCCGTACATTGTGTTCCCACACCTCCTCTCTGAACTCCAGTGCCCTGGTCGTCCTTACTGCCTGAGTTGTGAGCATCTCTGGGGAGCTGGCTGCACCTGGTGCTGCCAGCCATAGCACAAGGGCACTGGGACAGGAGAGAAGAGATTGCACTGGCTAGAGCAGAATTCCACTGCCAGCACTCTTTGCAGTCTTTTCAACATGCTCTGTCAGCCTGGGCAGGATCCCCTCCCTTGTCCTGCTGCCCACGCTGCTGGGGATGCAGCCCAGGATGCCATTGGCTTCTGGGCTGCAAGCGCATGTTGATGACTCATGTCCAGCTTTACAGCCACCAGCACCCCAACCCCATATTTCATCCACCAACACTCCATATTAAAAATAAATAAAGTCAATAGGACATTTGCTCCTATGGGAAGGAGAAAGGAATAAGCCATCAGCACCAGACCACTCTGGGAGAGAAGAAAACAGTCAGAATTACTTCATGCATTAACTGTTAGCACAAGGATGTGATGCCTGGAATGCTGAGAGATGCAAGACTCTCATTTGGGTAGCTCTGATATTCCATCAAGTTTTTAATCACCTGCCTGGGTCTCCTTGCAGGGGGATCAGGACCAGCCACTTTCTTGGAGTTGGAGGATGCAATGCAAGGGGGACCCACAAGCCTGGCTTCCAGGTGGGGAATTGCATTCAGCATCACATCTCCAAAGACTTTTAGGGATCTAATGCAGCCCTCTTCCTTCAACACATTGTCACAAGACACAAGCCAAAGCAGTTTCTTTGCCACTTTATAGCCTGACTCCTGACAGCTTCTGCTCACCCAAGGTTTAGTTCCATCATCTGCCTCCTCTAGATGCCCAACACCTCAGCATCAAATGCCTCCTTGGCATTGGAGGGGTTCCCTATTGATGCTCTCCTGTTCAGACAAATCCAAAGACCTTTCATGGGATGATGGCATGATTTCCAAGGTGAGCTGATGAGTTGGGTTTGTACTGAGATACAAAAGGCTTTCTGACCAGGATGACTCTCAGGATCCTCATCCTCAGCATGGGCCCAGCCTGATCCTCCATTTGGCTAGGCAAATGCACCCATGATAAAGTGGGAGGCTCTTGGGCCACCAGTGAAAGCCCAAAACTTTTATTGCAAAGTCTGAGGGGCTGAAGAGTAATGAAGATCAGGCAGGGACCAGCTTTTAGTTCAACATGTGGTGACTATGCCCTGAAGTATGGGACTTTTAGACTTGATTGAGAATATTATAATAGTGCCTTTGTGCCATTTGAAACCAAATCAAAGAAAACATTCATAAATAGCCAATGTTAAAGATGGATCCACTTATTTTTTTTCCATCAACTTTCCATTCCTTCCCTTTGCTGCATTTGCTAATTATCCAGTATGCATTTGCTTAAAGAAAGCATTTTTCTAGCCTTCACAATCCATCTTCTCATCCTAATGGATCTTGTGGTAAAGTCATTACAGAGACTTTATGAAATCACAGTTATTTCCATGACAACAGTGATGTAATAAAGGTGGGATTATGACATTACTGTAAGATCAAGCTGAAGGATAGGATGGATTTGTTTACCCCAGACAGGGCAAGGAAGAGACTTCATTCATCCAATGTTTCTGAAAGTACCTTAAGGTCTGCTAATGGAAGGTACATTTTATATCTGTTTTTTTCTTTTGTTTTTTTTACTTACTTTTTTTTTTCCCTACAGTTATTTATTAGGGCTTTTTTTTCAAGCGCACAGAGTTTAATAAGTTTCAGGGGAGGACCCTCACTGAGGTTATATTCACCCATCTCTACAAAAGACCATCCCTGCAAGTCTCAGGGCTCTTGCCTTTCCTGAAAGGCAGTAATCCACTGGGGAAGGGTTTTCCACCAGTGTTTAAAGGAACAGCAGGATGGACTTTCCCCTTTCAAGGATGGCTGATCTTAGCTGCTTTCTCTTCAAATATTTTAATAAAGAAATCACCTGCCATTGGAGTACAACATGAATTGGCTATCCATGAAATTAGGTTTCAAAATGGCATTATACCCCTTTTTCTCTCCTTATTGGAAATATAACCAGCCTGGGTCTGGCCACCAAATTCCAAGCCAAAAAACATTTGTCTCAAACCTAGATGCACTAGTAAAGTCACTCTAAGAGTGATTTTTAGCTCGCTCACTCTCCAGCAATCACAGAATAAACTTAGGTGGAAATGACAAAGCAATTCCTAAAGGATCAGAGCACAGAACACCATGAGACAGCTTTGAATATAGCTGGGTTTCTAGTTTGTTTTCCACAAGAAGAAAAGATGAATATTTCATATGGTACATGGTTCAAAAGTTGATTAATGTTTCAGTGTGCGGAAAACCAAGCCCAAGAGATAAGTATCCTGATGTAAAATTCTTTGAGCTGGCAGTAGGACTCGTAAGGCCAACTCCTCCAAGGGTCTATTTCATTTAACCCCCTTCAAAATTGGCTTGGTGCTTTGTGAGTGTGCTAGTTCAACGCTTGACCTACACGCATGGTGCACTCATGCTCTCCAGTGGGGCTGTGCAATAAGAACCTGCCCATGATGGCTGTTCAGATGGGTTTTGATGTCCCCAGCTACCCACCCTCTCCTCTGCAGTACATTGATCCAGCCAGGCAGAGAACTGCCTGTGGTCTGATGGTCCCCAACAGTCCTCCTGCTCTAGAGTCCATCTGCTTGGCCAATGGGATGACATTATTGGGCTTTCTTTTGCTGCTAGTCAATCTGGGGGATCTTCTCTGCTTCTTTACAAGCTGTTGAGGAGCTATGGCCTCAGTACCTTTGCTCTACACTGGCTGGAATGGTAAACACGCAGAGGAGTGCCAAGAAGTCCCTTCGTCTGAAAGCTCATTCCCTTCAAGTTCAGCCCAACTGATCTTAGCAGCTGTTTCATCTTGTTCTGCCCCAATTCCCGCTCCTCTAAGCCTTCCGAATATCTCTTCATTGACAGAAGGGAAACACGTAAGGCCATACAGACGTGTTAATGAAATGTGAATTATTAACTGCAGCGTGCTAAGGGAGATACGGGGGCAGGAGGGGGGGGCTGTCATTTTGCGATTAATATGTAAAGTGGGCGATGCTTTTTCCTTTTGCTGGAGGGGAAGAGCAGATTCAAGTCCACGTCCTGTTTCTGGCCCAGGATGGGTAATGAGATAACTCGATTGCGTCTCTCACCCTCTTTCTTTCTTTCTTCAGCGATAAAAGGACAGAGGCGAATGAAGACAATTAAAAGGAGGATTCCAATTGGCCCGGAGAGATTCAATGAATAATAATGGACCTCCAGCTGCTAATGTGCTTAAGGACTTCCAAGTCTCAAGTGTCTAACCAGCTTAAGGGTTCATACCACAGACCTCATTTCTATCTGTAAATGGGAAAGGCAGGAGGAAGGGAGGGGATTCCTGCCTCTGACTACAGATAGGATCGTCTCTCGGTCACTTGCTGAGCCCTTCACAAGGATGATGTGAAAGTGGAAAAAGAATAGAGACAACTTAACAGCTCTCAAAGCCAGCATGATGTATGGGGTGAGGATGTTTCCCACTTAACCAACTTCTGTATGTCACTTACAGCAGGTAACACTCATAGTGACCCCAAAATACTCCCAAAAGAATAAAATAAACTACTAGAATTGCAACAGCACCTTGTCTCTGAAGTTTTGTTTTCTCACATTAAAAACTTCTGCACGGCAAGACAGTAAATGTGTGACTCATTCTTCCTCTGTACAGCTCTCAGTAAGGGAAAGGTCCCTACCATGGCATGACCCACACCCACTGCTCATCTCCCACACCCTCCTTGCAGAAAAGGCAGTAGCTGTACAACATACAGGACACCCAACACTGCATATAAAATTTCCACCTGCAGATTCATTGTCCCTTTTTCCTGCTACTTCCCTTGGCTTTGGCTTCCTGTCACACTGGTGTTTCTCTCTCCCTTCCACAATCCACCCACCTTCCCCTGCAGCCTCCTTTCTTAGGCCTCCTGACCAAGACAACCTCTTGACTCTCTCAGGTTTCTACCACACCCATGACTTTCCATGGAAGATCAAGGAAAGGACTTGCAGAGGGGCAGGAGCAAAGAAGAAAGCAGAAAGCATTGACCCAGCCATGCTCCTCCTCTCCCCATCTGGAGGTTACTGGGTAACTATTGTGGATCCAGAGAATAACAACTTCAGAGGCTGGCAACAAGATGATCAAAGGAAGGAGGAAACGTTAGCTAGCTAAGGGTTCCTCAGCCTTGGAAAGGGATACAACAAAGATCCGAGAATCACAAGAAAAGCTCTTTCTACCTCTCCTGGAGCAATGACTAGGGACATCAGAGGAAACTCACAAGCTCAGAACAAACAAAAAGAGCTATTTTTATACCCAGTGTGTCTCTATGCCTTGGGACTCTTCAAGAGAGGATCTGTGGCTGCTAAAAGCTCGTAAGAGTTCATAAAAAGCCTGGATTTTTCTGCTGAAAGCTCGTCTGTGGAGGCTATTATGTACAAACATACCGCTTATAGGTGAGGAGGTCCTCGATCTGCAAACCACGGGAGGCTGGGAAAGTATTCTGGAGCATTACCACTACAGTTCACCCTGTATTTACACAGGCTTCCAGGCACCTACTATTGCCTGCATCAAAGACAGGATCTTGTTATTGGGGGACACCTGGTCTGAGCTGTCACAACTGTTATCACAGAATAGTTTAGGTTGGAAGGGACCTTTAAAGGTCTTCTAGTCCAACCTGCCTGCAGTGAGCAGGGAAAGTCCTGGTACCCGTAGCTGGCTGCCTTCACAGCTCACTAGTTCCAGGATGTGGCTTGAGAGACAACATGTCCCCTCTTCTCTGTCTTTGAGGGAAACCCACAGGATTTGTAGGCAACGGTGAGATGTCACATGAAGCATGAAGATGAATTAGAGTTTAATGGGTATAGATGCTGGCAGCAGGGACTGAGGAGGGGATGGTTGCATAAGCTGGCACTGGAGACTCACTGGTCCCTGGCACAGGAGGCAGGTACATTGCTCCACACAAAAGGAATTCAAAGAGGGAAGTTGTGTAAGGTTAGCTGCCTGTCAGCCTTAAATGGCTGAATCATGAAAGTTTAAAACCTTTAAAGCAGGATAAGATCTTGGTGCAGCCACGTGCATGCTCATTCCTTCAACCTGAGGTTGGGAAAATGACGGGAAAGCACAAGTGAAAGCAGAGCAGAGTAATTAGCTAATTAGGAGAGCTGACTAATCAGCTAATTTACAAAAGGTTTTCATTATTATTCACAGAGAAAGAATCCTGGAGAGCTTTGGCATGGAGTGAGGTGTAGCCCACCAGGCAGAGGGAATGGAGGTGCTGCCTAAATCCAAGTGTGTTCAGAATTCATTGGAGTGGGTTAAACCCTCTGTGTCCTCTCAGGAAGTCTGGTTTTGCACTGCTGAAGGATGGGACCAGCCTTGCTCATGCTCCTTTAGCAAAAGAGCCACCACTGCTGCTTGCAGATTGCTCTCCTTCTGGGGAAGATGCTGGAGAGCAGAGGGTCACCTCCATCATGGCTTGAACTGGCCAAGGGAGATTTCTTTGCCCAGGACTCAACAGTTCTATTGGACCTCCTCCTGAGTGCTACCTCGGCAGCTCAGACAACTCAAGCAGCGAAATGATACTGTATAATGAATGCCTGGGGTGGAACAAAGCTGCTGCTTTCCTCCTCACTCACCCCAGTGAGAGAAATGTCAGTAAAGAGATATTTAAGTTGAGAATGGAGAGGAGGAGAACATGGATGCCTAACCTGCAGCCTCTACCCATCTCTCCCCACCTTCTCCGTTCCTTTCCCCTCTGATGTCCTTGCGTATCTCCAGCAGCAATATCGTGCTGCTGCTATTACGGCCAGGATGGATATTTGAACAGCCTTAGATCAATATTTGTGCAAAAGGAAAGCTCATGCATCAAATGGCTACAAATTAATCTCTTGTCCCATATTCACATTGGCACATGGGACCTGCAGGAGTGGCGTGTTCCTCCGGGGAAAAGTGGGACAGACATTTCATAACACATGGATAAAGAAAAAAAAAAGTAATAATAGATCCAAGCCCAGCTCGTGCACCTTTCTACATTTCTCCCTCAGGTTGGGGGGAGGAAAAATAGCTTTTCTTAATTAGCATCCTAACCTTTTCTAAACAGGTTCAAGGGTGTCTCAGCAGGCTTGGGAACTGGTGTGAAAGCAGCACTGAAGAAAAGAAGCAGAATTAGGCAGATGTAAAAGGATCTCGCCTTTTTTTTCTGGGGAGATGATTGGGGTACAAGTAATGAGAAATATGAAGAACTTCCAAGGTTGCAGATACCTGTTTTTTCCCTTATTAAAGGGAAACGTTACCTCAAAATTGCATGCTCAGGGGTGGAAAATATCTCTTGCAGCAGGAAATCACTGATCCCCAAGTCCTGACTAAGCTGTTGTGGTCTTTGCCAGCTCAACTTGGGTCTGGCCCATTGGCAGATGTTGGGCATGTCCCTACTGCATATGGCAATGAGGTTCATGACCAAGCCACTCCCTGCTCCTCACAGTCGGGCTTTCTTGCCTGGGTGACTTCAGCCAGACAAGGAAGCAGCACACGGGCAGTGTGGACGTTGTGGGAGTTCAGGGATTGAATGCAGCATCTAGCTGTACCTGGTGGAGATGTATTTTCTGAGACACAGCACCAGGCTGGATGGAAACATGTCTGCCACAGCAATATGTGTTCCCAATGAGGCAAAGCCCGGCAAGTGCAATCCACGGATGGATTAACAAGGCAGTTTGGGGCAACCTGCATGTGTCCCTTACCACTCCCCAGCTTTTTCCCCTTAGAGTTCATAGAATCATAGAATGGTTCGGGTTAGAAGGTACCTCTAAAGGTCATCCAGTCCAACCCCTTTGCAGTGAGCAGGGACACCTCCCACTAGAGCAGGTTGCTCAGAGCCCCCTCCAACTTCACTGGGAATGGTTCCAGGGATAGGGCTTTGACCACCTCTCTGGGCAACCTGGGCCAGTGTCTCACAACCCTCAGTGTAAAACATTTCTTCCTTCTCTCTAGTCTACATCTCCCTCTTTTCATTTAAAACTGTTACCCCTTGCCATATTACTACACTCCCTGATAAAAATTCTGTCCCCTTCATTCTGATGTTCTGAAAAGCCACAATGAGGTCTCCCTAGAGCCTTCTCTTCTCCAGGCTGAATACCCCAACTCTCTCAGCCTGGCCTCACAGCAGAGGGATTCCAGCCCTCCCATCATTGCTGGGGTCTCCTCTGGACCTGCTCCAACAGGTCCACGTCCTTCTAATGCTAAGGACACTAGAGTTGGACACAGTGCTCCAGGTGAGATCTTACCAGAGCAGAGAGGCAGAATTTCTTCCCTTGACATGCTGCCCACTCTGCTTTTAGTTCACTCCATACCAAACTCATAGCCAGCTCAGTACCTTTTCCTTCCCCCACCTACATGTCTATCAAAACTTAGACACACCAACAAAACAGACCAGCTTTGTCTTGGTCTATTTAGCTCATACTCCTCATGATACTAGCTAGTACCACCAGCAGCATAGTCCACAAAGCCTGAAGCATATTTCAAAACACTCTAATCTTGTCTCCCTTTGTGATTACCCTTCCCATCTCGCAGTAGAGATGGACAGACCACGACTGCCCAAGGTTCACTGCTGCATCGTAGACAGCTTTGAAAAGACTGTGATGGTTTCCCATGTTGGCTTTTCCACCCAACCTTGCTCTGACAACCTTCTAAAAGGAGCTGGAGTTTTCCCCTGCAGCTCCTGCTGAGCCAGCACAGCTTTCCACACCATCACAACTAAGTCTCCCAACTTTTGCCCCAGTTGGATGCAGCCAAATGTCTGGATCCCTGCAATTACCCGTCCTTCTTCAGCCTTGCAGCACAATGGTGGGACAGGCTCATGTTATGGCTGCTCACCACATGGAGACAGAGGAATTGCCAAATTCACCCCAGGAGGAAAACAAGCAAAGACATTTATACAAATAGTAGGGGTTTGTCTGCAAGGCTAGATACTCCATGACGCCTGCTCCTGTTTTTTCCTCACATTATTTGCCGTATTTAGCCTCCTTCCATTCTGCTCTGCCGCTGCACTGAGCAATGAGGGAATGGCACTTGCCCAGCAAGGGAATGGACAAGACAAGTCTGCTCACTGAGCAACAAAACATGGTTTTTCCTCCTGCTCAGCCTCCAGCTGGGTGTTGTTTCTGGTTTTCAGAAGAGATATTCTCCTTTTCTCCACCTCTCCTCTGAATCCAAGGAAACTATTTTGTTTGGGTGAAAAATAAAGTTTCAAAGAGAAATATTATTTTTGACTGTCCGGGGATTTTGTAGGCAGAAAGACCCCAATTAATCTACATTAAAGTGGCATTAGCTCAATATTAAAACAATAGGAGGATGACAAGGAAGAGATCAGCCTTTAATGTCCTCATTAGCCAGTGTTGCTCCTTGTGAGCTCTCCATCATGTGAAGGTAGCTGTCTGGTTGCGCTTGATTAGCACTGGGGTTAATTACAGCTAAGGAGGCAGGGAGATGGGCTGTCCCCCCACCCTTGGTGCTGTTCTCCTCCCTGCTTTGCCCATCCCTCCTGGATGGAAGTTGACTCCTGTCGCTCCTCTATTTGTAATGGTAAGACAGGTAGAACAGGACTCATTTTTCAAAACAATATATGCCAACAGTGTCTTCCCCAGAGTCCAGGGTAATTTGGGTAGTGCTCAGCTGCAGCGGGACTGCTGCCCTGGCACACCATAGATGGACCCACGTGGATGAAATCTGCCCTGAGTCCCTCACAAACTCTTCCTGCTCCCCTACAACTCTGTGTCCTCCTTTTCTTCTTGGCTTTCCCATGATTTCTGCCCCATCTCCATCCTGTGTTGCTTTTTCTCCCCCAGTCCCTCTGCTCGCAGGCAGCCTCTCAGCTTCCCAAGCCACTCCTCTGACTTTCTCCTCTTCTCCTTCTGCTGATTTTTACTGTTAAGCTTTGAGGGTTTTTTAATTTTTTTGACCTCACTGATGTCAGGTTAGATTGTCTATCAGCACAACATCAGGTTGCCAGCAGATGAAAGACAACTCGGAGGGAAGACAACAAGGAGAAAATAATGACAACACTAAAAATAAAAAAAAAACAAACAAAGAGTTGAGACCACTTCCCAGAGAGGACACAGGATTGCTCAAGACTATTCCTCCAAAAATGCCGCTGGCCTGGAAGGTAGTAGGATTCAGACACATGGCAGCAGAGATAGGAACAATTTCAGTGGGAGCAGGACATTATCTATGGAGGGGCAGGGTACATCTGCGTGAACACATGAACTATGCAAAAAAAACAAGCACACAGACAGCTTGGAGGTTAAGATGGAAACAGCTTTGATTCATGCTTTTCAAAGGACCCTCCAGCATCAGCTGGAAAGGGAATATGCTCTTCAGATGTGGGTGGGATGGGAGGACGCACATGGACCTCTGCTGGGGATTGCAAGAGGTTGGTAGGTTATGCACGGGCAACTCAAAACCCATCCTCTTTTTCCACCCCTTTCATGAGCATCCCCACTTGCTTTTGGCTGGAGACATATCCCTGGATGAGTGACAATTCTGACCTGCCTTAGTCCCAAATCAGCACAGCCTTTGTAAAGAAGACACAGGGCAAACAGCCTCCCTTGGCACAAGGGAGAGATGTGGGGTCTGAAACAGAGCTGCCAGCATTGCCACCTTCCCCAGAGAATGTACGTCCTGCCTGCAACCCAAAGGTGCAGAAACAGGCACCAGGAAGAGCTGGAGAAGGGATCTGCTCAGTGGGAACATACTGAAGAGGGAGAGTATGTGAACTAAGGTCTCTTAGTGCCTAACCACATGTTAGGGGATTGGAACTGGGCTCCCCAGTTCAAGAGAGATAAGGAACTACTGGTGAGAGACCAGCAGAGGCTATGAAGATGCTGAGGGGACTAGAGCATCTCTGTGCTGAGGAAAGGCTGAGAGCCTGGAAAAGAGAAGACTGAGAGGGGATCTGATCAATGTCAATCAATGTCTAAAGGGTGGGGGTGAAGAGGATGGGGACAGACTCTTTTCAGTAGTGCCCAGCAACATGACAAAGGGCAATGGACACAAATTGGAACCCAGGAGTTTCCATCTGAACAGGAGGAAAAACTTCTTGTCTGTGAGGGTGTCAGAGCCTGGTCCAGGTTGCCCAGAGAGGTTGTGGAGTCTCCTTCTTGGAAACCTTGACAGGCTGAAGAGGTGGGTCCATGCCAACCTCATGAGGTTCAACAAGACCAAGTGCAAGGTCTCGCATCTGGGTCGGGGCAATCCCAAGCACCGCTGCACAGTGACTGGCTTGAGAGCAGCCCTGAAGAAAAGGACTTGGGGGTACTGGTGGATGAGAAGCTCAACATAAATCGTCAGTGCACGCTTGCAGCCCAGAAAGCCAATCATATCCTGGGCTGCATCAAGAGAAGCATGGCCAGCAGGTCGAGGGAGGTGATTCTCCCCCTCTACTCCACTCTCTTAAGACCCCACCTGGAGTACTGTGTCCAATTCTGGAGCCCCTATTACAAGAAAGATATGGATACTGGAACGTGTCCAAAGAAGGGCCACAAGGATGATCAGAAGGCTGGAGCACCTCTCCTATGAAGACAGACTGAGAGAGTTGGGGTTATTCAGTCCGGAGAAGAGAAGGCTCCGAGGAGACCTTATTGTGGCCTTCCAGTATCTTAAGGGGGCCTACAAGAAAGCTGGGGAGAAACTTTTTAGGATGTCGGGTATTGGTAGGACTAAGGGGAATGGATCAAAACTAGAGGTGGGTAGATTCAGATTAGACGTTAGGAAGAAGTTCTTCCCCATGAGGGTGGTGAGACACGGGAACTGGTTGCCCAGAGAGGTGGTGGAAGCCCCATCCCTGGAAATTTTTAAGGCCAGGCTGGATGGGGCTCTGAGTAACCTGATCTAGTGGGAGGAGTCCCTGTCCATGGCAGGGGGGTTGGAACTAGATGATCTTTAAGGTTCCTTCCTACCCTGACAATTCTATGATTCTCTGGAGAGATTCCAAACCCACCTAGATGTGATCCTGGGCAACCTGTTCTGGGTGACTGCTGGAGCAGGGGGGTTGGATAAGGTGATCTCCAGAGGTCCCTTCCAAGCTCTTCCATGCTGTGATTCTGTTTAATTTGCAGACTTTTCATCTCAAGGAAGAATGACATGAGCTAGCAAGGATTCCCAGCCACGCTCACATGCAGGACAGCCAAATGCAGCATGATTCAGTTCCACAATATGCAATTCCTGAAAAGATTTGGGTTATGGGCACTGTGCTTGGGAAGGAGGGATACTCTCAAAAGCGGCATGTGGCACAGACCTGCCCATCTGCTTCCCGTGTGGCACAATCCTTGCCTCTACTGACAGCTTGCGCTGGAGCTCCTAAATGATCCATAAGGACTTTTAAAGGTCCAATAGAAACAGATTTTATTTGCAGCTTCACTCTGCAGTTTTCAGCTAATAGCTATCCTGCCACTTCACATTACAGCTCTTTCACAGAATCCCAGAATGCTGGGGGTTGGAAGGGACCTCTGGAGATCATCTTGTCCAACCCCCCTGCTAAAGCAGGGTCATACAGAGCAGGTTGCGCAGGATCATGTCCAGGAGGGTTTGGAATCTCTCCAGAGAAGGAGACTCCACAACCTCTCTGGGCAGTCTGGGCCAGGCACCCTCAGAGCAAAGAAGTTTTTCCTCCTGTTCAGGTGGAACCTCCTGGATTCCAGTTTGTGCCCATTGTCCTTTGTTGCGTTGCTGGGCACCGCTGAAAAGAGTCTGGCAGCTGAAAAGAGTCTGGCCCCATCCTCTTGACCCCCAGCCTTTAGATATTGATGAGCATTGATCAGATCCCCTCTCAGTCTGCTCTTTTCCAGGCTAAACACTCCCAGGTCTCTCAGCCTTTCCTTAGCACAGACATGCTTCAGTTCCCTCAGCATCTCCATAGCCTCCACTGGACCCCCTCCAATAGTTCCTTGTCTCCCTTGAACTGGGGATAGACCTGGACACAATACTCCACATGTGGCCTCACTAGCGCAGAGTAGAGGACCTCACTAGGAACAAACAGATAGATGGCTGGTAAAGCCAGGAAAGTTTACTATGGCTAGTAGGGGTCTTTGGACCCACAGGTTACATTTTTTTTCTCTCTGAAAGTCACCAGAAGCCCTTTCCATATCTAAAAGTTTCACACATTAGCACCACCACGTCGTTTGCCTGCAAATTCACAAGTCCCTTCTTTACAGCACACTGTGACTGCCATGAGCCCCAAAGCAGGGAAGCAGGCACTGGAGCCAGTGCCAACAGGGACACAGCCAGAACAATGTGCTGCCCTTCCCAGCATCCTAAAAAAGTGGCTGGAGGGTGGGAGAAGGCAGCTTTACGATTAAATTGCAGCAGAAGCTGCAAGGTGAGCCCCAGGACAGGGAAGGACAGTGCTGTACGCCGTGGGTTTGGCTTCCAGGAGGGTTGGGGTGCTTTAGCAGCACCCCGCAACCCAACCCAATAGCACAAGTCAGCCTATGCCCAACATATGGACAATAAAGATTTGCACTCAGTTCCTTCCTAACCCCACAAGCATCTTCTGGTGTCCCCAGCACCACCACAGGTACCGCCCTGCTCTGTTCTGCCACCGCATCCCTCCCTCCCACGTGCTTTCCCCCTCCTTCCCTTGTTCCTTTTAATTAGCAACTTTTTCTTTGTTCCCTTTAATTAAGCGGGGTGGGGGCAGGAGCAGGAGGGGGAGGCTGCTGTCAGCCAGATGAGTTATTATCGCCACACACAAGATCAAAGGCCGGGAGCTCTCGTCTGGTCCTTAATTTGGGCAGAGTCTTTTGGGCAAAAAAGTTTTCTTTGTGGTTTTTGCCACAAATGACAGTTGAGATGCCAAGGCTGGGTTGAAAGAGGAGGGCTGAAGCCCAGGAGGGCAAATGGGGAGCAGGACTTTGGCTCGTCTCCTTTCAAGACATAACTTGAAGAGGAATTTGGGTGGTGCCCTGCACTCCGCGGGTGGGCATCTCAGGCAAGTTCCCTAACGCCAGCGCGTAAAACCTGCTGGTCCAGATCTTCACCTCAGGGAGGGGGAGATGACCAGTTTTTATGTGGATGGGGCATGCTCTGCCAGAGCTTTAATGCAGTGAGCACACTAGACATAGGAAAACACAGGCAAATGTGGGAAAAGAAACTACTCAAAAGATTTAAGAGTGAGCAGACTTAGCAAAAAGTATGAGCAAAGGTATGGTACTACAATGTCATTTTTTACATGCATGATTTTCAAGCACGTGTGGGATCCTTTAATGAAAAGTGGGGTCTTTTAGAGAAGTGGCAAAACATCCCAGGATGGGGGAATACATTCTGGGGTGTCAAAGCTTCAGTGAAATTTAGCCTTAATTTAAATTTTCATTTTGATCTAATGTAACCATACTACCAGATGTGACATTTCCTTGCACATGCTGTATCACACACTAACTATCTGCACCTTACGGTTTGAGTCTCTGTAATTGGGTCCATTCGGGTCCATGGGACAGAAACAGGGTGATGCTCTAATTTGATCAAGGGTTAGGCAGTTATTATAAGCATTTCAGAACCTTTCTGTCTCACAGGCCATACTGTATTTTCTGTCCTTATCACACCTGCTTATCTGTAGTGTGTCCCAAATATTCTGTGTACCATTTTAATAATTTTTTAGTGCTTTTTTTGGTGAACTAGGTCATAACTTCTTGCTGGAAGAGAGCCCAAATGCTCTACCCCATACGGTACTGCCTTGAAAGAAGGAAATTCAAAGTATTACCAAACTGGGCCTATCTGCTAAGAAAACACACCTTCTGGCCAGTGAGTACCTAAGAGTCACTAAAATTAAGGAAAATTAATAAACTTATAATCTTAAGATTAAGGTCTATGTGATGCTGAAGCATTGCTTTATAACTGGGTATCAGAAGGCAGAGGGCTGTTAATTAACTTTCTATTGATGAAACAAAGCGCATGGAAAGGAACCTTGCTAATCTGTTTTGTGTTAATCAGTACACATTATTAATTTGCTGGGGGAACAAAAAAAAAAAAGTAAGTCATCCTCTTCCCACTTAAATGCAAGTTTAATAGTGCTGGAATGTGGTTTCACATTACCCAGGCTTCATTCTTTTGATAACATATGTAGCAGTGCATTTCCTAGTGCATTATGAAGCTTCGGCATAAATAATTTAAGCTGAACTCCAGTTGTTAAAATAAACGAGAGAAGTATCTTTGGTGATTATTTACTCTTCCTTCCTCCTCTCTCCCCTTTTTTTGAAAAGTGCAAGCACATGTGCCACAACCCAGCAAAATGTTTCAGTCTCCTCCTGCAACCGAGGGCATCCCAAAATGTTTCATCTGGCATAGAGAGGATCGGGATGCTCAGGTTTGCTGCAAGCAGCCTGGGAAAGCCAGGAGATGTTGGTGGCCAAATCTTGCTCACACTGAGTCAGAAAAACCCAAAAGCTTCAGCAGATTTAACACTTGATGAATTCTCATTTAACCAGCAGCTTTACAGGGCTCAAATTTTCAATGGGACGAGGTGCAGGTTCCAACTTGCCAGCTTAGAAAACTGGAATAATCAGTGCTGCTTCCATCCTTCTGGAAGGACAATGCTCACATAGGATGTCTGACTCACCCTGCCCGCAGCACGCCCAAGCCTGGGGTACACCCAGCACCCACAGCTGGGTCCTGCCTGGCCCTGTCTGGGGCTTTTTCCTCCTGCCATTTCACAGAGATTGGGGCAATGACATATTCCCTTTAAGGAAAGGAAATTTCCTTGAAGGTTTGCTTTCTTGCTCCCTCCTCCTGCTCAGGATGGGGCTTCATTTTATCCCTCCTAGCAAAGCATCCCTGCCCTGGCTGTGCCAGAGATGCTCGTGGTACCCAAGGACTCACACCGGGAAGAACCATCACTTTGCTTTACCCATGTCTTGCCTTGCCCTTCTCCCTCTCCTCAGCCCTGTCAGCTCCAACTAGGAGCTGGGCAGTGCTGGGTGCTCTCAGGCTGCCTACGTGCTGCCGGCACCACCAGGGTGTTGTTTCAAGGGGCTGCCCTTGGAGCCTGGCAGGTATGTGTATCTGCAGACATGGTCCAGCGGGACAGAAAGACCCTTCCCCTCTCCCCAGTGTCTGCCAGAGGACGGAGAGCNAGGAATTGATCTAAATCAAGGCAAGGTGAAGCACTTCTCTCCTCAGGCTCCATGGAGGTCCCCCTCCCAAAACCCATTGTGGAGATGCCCCTAGACCCAGTCTTCACAGAGAATGAGGGGCTCGAGGGTATGGTGGTGGTGGTGAGGAGGGGTCCTGCCACATCTCCCAGCTCCCACAAGGTGGCAGGTCTCCATAATTGTTTTATACTCTGTGATCCTGATCGCACAAGCCCACCGTCAGCAGCCCTGGTTCACCAGCTCTGCCAAGAGGAGCCCCAGCAATTCCTTTTCCAAAACAGAGATTGGTCTTTTCTGCATGTAAATGGTGGGGTTTTTTCAAAATTAATATGTCTGAATGAAGAAAAAAGAGTAACACATAAAAAATTAGGACAAGGCATGGCCAAATCATAGCTCCTTCATGTCCTGGGTGACTGTGGAATTCAGAGCTGGCACGTAGCAAAGCAGAAGGATGCTGGAGAGGTAGAAACCCAGGAGGGGTTTCTCTGAGGGAGCAGAGAGGTAGTTCAACAAGGTTCAGAAGGTGGGAAAGAGATTTAGAGATTACACCAGATCAGAAGGATAATTATTTTTGTTACATTTCCTTATCTGCATCACTCTACTGGTTAAGTGAGAAGCTGAGTGGCTGTGCTGGTTTTCTAATTTCCAAGCATGCCTGACATAAAGAACGTGTTTCTAAAGCCTTAGCAATAAATGCCAACCTTTCATCAGATCTGCTTGTTGTGTACTCAGGAGCAGCAGAGACAAACCCAGAGAGACCTGAAGATTTTGTTTGCAAGACCTGGATATTTAGTCTGCAAATGCTTCCCCTGACACTTGCGGGATCACTGCCTTCTGAGGGCTCAAGGAGCACCGGCACAAATGGAATCCCCTCATCCCAAAATGACGCAGCTCTCTGGTTAGAGTTTGGCATCTTGATTTGGCATCCCTGCTGCCAATCCCACCAGAACTCAACTTGCTGGCTCCCTGCTTGAACTGTCTCTGGAAAAGTCACTCATCCTACATAAAGCATCTCCAGCCAGCAAAGAAATGAATCCCAGCACAAGCTAACACCCTTACTCATATGCGGTTACCAAATCCCCAGCCACAAACTAGGGTGAGGAGCAGAGGAGACAGGATTTGCCTCTCTGCTCAACCTGAAAGCCTGCTGTAGATGGCCCAGATAGGTTTCTGGTTGCCCTTCCATCCCAGGAGGCTGTTCCCAAAGCAGCTGCTGCCAAGTCCTGCCCTTCGATGCCCTCTCNTCCTGCCACATCTCCCAGCTCCCACAAGGTGGCAGGTCTCCATAATTGTTTTATACTCTGTGATCCTGATCGCACAAGCCCACCGTCAGCAGCCCTGGTTCACCAGCTCTGCCAAGAGGAGCCCCAGCAATTCCTTTTCCAAAACAGAGATTGGTCTTTTCTGCATGTAAATGGTGGGGTTTTTTCAAAATTAATATGTCTGAATGAAGAAAAAAGAGTAACACATAAAAAATTAGGACAAGGCATGGCCAAATCATAGCTCCTTCATGTCCTGGGTGACTGTGGAATTCAGAGCTGGCACGTAGCAAAGCAGAAGGATGCTGGAGAGGTAGAAACCCAGGAGGGGTTTCTCTGAGGGAGCAGAGAGGTAGTTCAACAAGGTTCAGAAGGTGGGAAAGAGATTTAGAGATTACACCAGATCAGAAGGATAATTATTTTTGTTACATTTCCTTATCTGCATCACTCTACTGGTTAAGTGAGAAGCTGAGTGGCTGTGCTGGTTTTCTAATTTCCAAGCATGCCTGACATAAAGAACGTGTTTCTAAAGCCTTAGCAATAAATGCCAACCTTTCATCAGATCTGCTTGTTGTGTACTCAGGAGCAGCAGAGACAAACCCAGAGAGACCTGAAGATTTTGTTTGCAAGACCTGGATATTTAGTCTGCAAATGCTTCCCCTGACACTTGCGGGATCACTGCCTTCTGAGGGCTCAAGGAGCACCGGCACAAATGGAATCCCCTCATCCCAAAATGACGCAGCTCTCTGGTTAGAGTTTGGCATCTTGATTTGGCATCCCTGCTGCCAATCCCACCAGAACTCAACTTGCTGGCTCCCTGCTTGAACTGTCTCTGGAAAAGTCACTCATCCTACATAAAGCATCTCCAGCCAGCAAAGAAATGAATCCCAGCACAAGCTAACACCCTTACTCATATGCGGTTACCAAATCCCCAGCCACAAACTAGGGTGAGGAGCAGAGGAGACAGGATTTGCCTCTCTGCTCAACCTGAAAGCCTGCTGTAGATGGCCCAGATAGGTTTCTGGTTGCCCTTCCATCCCAGGAGGCTGTTCCCAAAGCAGCTGCTGCCAAGTCCTGCCCTTCGATGCCCTCTCACACCAGGCAAGCGGCAGCTCACCTGGGAGTCGCAGTCTCTACCTAAAGCAGAGCTAAAGCCAGGGTGTAAGGATTGGGGTAAAATCATAGAATCATTTTGGTTGGAAGAGACCTTTAAGATCATTGAGTCCAACTGTTAACCCAGCACTGCCAAGTCACCACTAAACCATGTCCCTCAGCACCACATCTACATGGCTTTTAAACTCCTCCAGGGATGGGGACTCTGGCGAGGAAGAAATTTTTCCTGATGTCCAACCTTCCTGCTGAAGCAATCCATCACTTGCTCCAGTGGTGCCAAGCCTGGCAATAGCTTAAAAGATGTCTGGGCAGTGGGGATGAAGACACCTCTCCTCCAGGCTTGCCAATGGGAGAGCCTTGCAAGCAGGCAACTGTATGTCCAGCCTCTCCCAGGGCTCCTCTCTCCCTGCTAACTAGGGAGGGAGCGCTATCCCAGTACCGCTTGCTGTTGGCAAGCAAGCTGGCAAGAGTGCATTGCCTTGCCATCAACACAAGGCTCTCTGAAGTGCCATCCTCAGCTGAGAAAACCCCTCCAGGAAGGTGATTTCCCAACAGTAAACTGCAGATCCTCCCACTAGGAGTGATGATAGGTATCAGAGGACCTCGGAGAACCTTGGCCAGAGCCCTCATCTCTTCAGCACCTGCAAGCCGTGGGTGAATGCAGTGCTTGGTAGGGATGAGCATGAACACGTAGGTGTGCAAAAGCTCTCCTCACACACAACCAACTTCCCACTCCTCCGCTAGTCACCGATGCTGCTGCTGGCTCCACGCCAATGCCACAAAGCCCAGGGACCCTTGGACACCAGGACCCTGACCTGGGGAAGGAGATCTCCCCAGGAGGAAGAGGATGCACGTGGACATGACCAGAGCTTGGACAAAGCTCTCTCTTGCCAAGACTGAACATGTGCCCACAGGTCTTGATGGACCCTCAACAGCTTTTGGGGCTCCCCATCCCTCTCCTGCTGCCACCGGAGCCAGCTGTATGCTTTCAATTTGGTATCAATACCATGCTTAATTTACAGGGCAATAAAAGTTAATTAATGCCATAGTTACAAACCCATTACAACGTAATTATTGTTTAATTGGATTATAAGTTATGCAATTTCCGAAAAAGTGCTTATTGCTTATGTAATAAAACAGAAGATATTTACAAAGTGATTAATTGCTTCAGTGCTAAGCAGCTGGCGCAGTGCAGAAATGGGGTTGGGGGTTGCTGGTCTCTCACTGGAGGAGAGCCCCAAGCCTCTCCCAGCACCAAACAGGGTTATGAGACCAGAGGAGCAGCAGGGAACCAGCTCCATCCCAGTGCTGTGAGCGATTCTGTCTGCTCCTCTCAACCCTAGTGTTGGGACACAGAATCATAGAATGGTTTGGATTGAAAAGGCCCTTTAAAGGTCATCTAGTCCAACCTCCCTGCACTGAGCAGGGACAGCTTCAATGAGAGCAGGTTGCTCAGAGCCCCGGTCAACCTCACCTGGAGCAGTTCCAGGGATGGGGCATTGACCACCTCTCTGGGCAACCTCAGCCAGAGTCTCACCACTCTCAACATAAAAAATATCTTCCCTCTAGTCTGAATCTTCCCTCTTTTAGTTTACAACCATCACCCCTTATCTCATTGCAAAAGGTCCTGCTAGTAAGACTGTCCCCATCTTTCTGATTAAGTATTTTTGAAAGGCTGTAATAAGGTCTCCCCAGAGCCTTCTCTTCTCCAGGCTGAACAACCCCAACTCTCTCAGCCTGGCCTCACAGCAGAGGGGTTCCAGCCCTCACATCATCTTTGTACCCCTCCTCTGACCCCACTCCAACAGGTCCATTTCTCTCCTGTGCTGAGGACTCCAGAGCTGGACCCAGTACTGCGTGGTGGAAAGACAACAGCAAAAAGTCCCACTGGCTCCAGCAGAGCCAGGATTTCTCCCTGGTTATCTATCTCTGTCGTGACCTTGTAAAGCATTTTTTCCCCCCAAACTCTTAATTTCCTGATTGCCTTTCCTTGCCCTTTGCTAGTGACCTGCCCAACATGCTGACCAGGGAGGAGCATCACCTCTTGCTACAGTGTGCGACACAGCCACTCGAATGTGCTGGCATGGAGAAATACCAGCAGGCCTCTGACGACATTGCTTCCAGAGAGGATGCTTTGCTCTCCCACCTTCCCCTTCCCTGTGAAAAGGGAATAGAGGTAAACAGCTTCCAAGTGGCCAAATATCAATCCGGGAGGCTGCTCACCCAGTTGCCCTTTCCCGTTGGATGAGCCTCATCAGCCGTTACACGTGTGTCTTGCCTTGTCTCCCCTGCACCCAGTGAGCTTTGGGAATGAAAAGGGCAGCCGTTGCAGACGAGCACCCGGGGCTAGCAATGACTTTAGCACAGAGCTGCTGCCCGAGCTGTATCAGAGGAGAATTTAATTTGCTCTTGAGAAAGCTGCTGGGTTTTGGTGTGCAGGAACGGGCACCCACACAGCAGAGTCAGACCCACAACCACTGGCCAGCCCTGAAAGCAAAAGAGACCAAGCATATGGATCTCCATCAGTCAGAAATGGGCCAAATTCTGCCCTGGAGGGTTGACTGCATCCTACTTGCAAGCACCAAGCAACCAAATGAGCTATGGGTCAATGTGCTCCCAGCCAGGAAGGCTCTGGGACAAGTAGGACTCCTGCACAGTCAGCTGACACCAGTGGCTTAGAGCTCTTCAGAGTGGCAGATTAAAAAATACGGAGGTTTTTAATGATTAATATTGCTGCTGGGATAATTACTGTTATTACTACTATTATTACTGTTTGGATCGAGGCTTGTCATGGTTCATTTGGGGAGGAAAAAGTCACAGCCTGCTCATGGAAAAAAAAGGTGAAACATGCTAAAGGCCATTCACTGCATTATTCAGGGCCAAGTAACCCCTTGTTTTTCCTGCAATGAAAGATTATTAGATGCCTAATAAGCATCTAGAGCATTCTTGGCTCCTGCCCCTCGAAATCCCCTGCTTCACGCACAGCCCATCTGACCCACGGAGCAAGGTCCCATCCTGCTCCCAAGGCTCCTACGGGAAAGGGAACTGCTATAAAAATGCAACAGAGCACTTTTCCAGCAGAAAATGCAGCTGCTTTGAATTCCCAGCAATTAAAAGTTTGACTGGAGGCAGGGAAGGGAGCCATCTGAATTTCTCTCACGCTTGCTTTGTTTACTTTTGTAAGATCTTTGTAACATTTTTAGGTTACTGTATTGTTATCTAAACAAGCCTCATCTCTTGAATCCTACTTCTGATTTTATGGGAAATTTTCAGCTTTGTCCTCTTAAGCAAGAAACAAAATAATAAAGAAACTTACAACCTGGAAACAGGCAAAATACTTGTCACAATGCAAAATCCAGTTCTTGATCCAGCTGCACATATCGAACTGGATGAAGCCCTCAAAAGTGGACATCTTCCCAGTTGCTTTCATGTGGTAGTTCCTCCACCACTTGAATTATCTCTTTGTGACATTTTCAGTGCTTAAAAGAGCAGCAGGGGGATTTGGAATGTTGCTTTTTTTGAATGGTATTTAAAGCTTCTTTTCATAACCCTGACCCGGTTTACCCTTTAACATAACAAATCAATCTTCCTTTAAATTGTTTAGCTTCTACTCAAACACGGGGAGTCTTATTGATGTAAATATTATGTTTTCTCACTTTATAAGCCATCACGCTCCGCGGCTGCCTTTGCCTCTCTATAGGATCACCGTACAAAGGGGGAGAGGGATGAAAATGTCCATCTCCCACTCCTGGTGGGATGCTCTCCTGGGCAGACGGACCTTGGTAGGGTGGTATCGCAAGGCTTAGTGTTGAAGAGAGGTGAAGAGGTACAAACAACACTAGTTTCAGCTAATCTCAGCCAAATGAAGCACCTGTGTTTGGTGCACCCTGTTTTGTAAAGGCTGCTCAGAACCTCTGGCTCCCCAGGTGAGGTTAAGGAGAGCTCTGCTACTGAAAACAGCTCTTTTTTCCCTCTCCACAAGGCCAGACTATCCGGTTCAGGCATGACCACATGAATAAAAACTTTCTTCCCCACTTTTCTAGCTCCAGTTTACAGGCCAGCCACCAAACCTGAGATCTGAAGCACAGAGGCATTCCTATTATCCAAGAACATCTAATAATATTTAATCCTGCTAAGTTCCCGATCACGCCAGTACCTTCTAGCAATGAGAGCTGTGGCTTAATTAACAGAGGTTAATTAAAAAGCCAGGGAGTGGGAGGAGGAGGGAGTGGCAGCTTTGCAGGAGAACCTGGTTACCTCTCCTACACTTCAGCAACCACCCCATGTGCTGTTGCAACTCTATTTTCAGGCCAGTTTCTAAACAAATCTCACTCTGCCACTGGCTTTCAGCCTACTTCCTCACAGAGCCCAAAATAAAGGATAAAGGATAGGGGTGTGGATGTAAAGCCACCAAATACCTGATCCCAGGTATGTGTTCCCTGCTGTCCCCCCGGAGTCCATGGGATGTCTGAATAGGAAGTAAGCTAAAGAGGGGAAAGCAGCAGGGCTTTTTGCAGGAGCCAAACCCAGGCTATTATGGATGTTTTATGAGCCTTATTCTTACCATTTTCTTTCTGGAGAAATGCTCTGTTGGAGCAGGGCCAGAGGAGGCCACAACAATGATCCAAGGGCTGGAACCCCTCTGCTGTGAGGCCACGCTGAGAGAGTTGGGGTTGTTCAGCCTAGAGAAGAGAAGGCTCCAGGGAGACTTTCTTGTGGCCTTTCAGTTCTTAAAAAGGCCTGTCAGAAAGATGGGGACAGACTTTTTTGCAGTCCCTGTTGTCACAGGACAAGGGGTGATGGTTTTAAAATATAAGAGGGAGATTCAGACTAGAGAGAAGGAAGAAATTTTAGCAATGAGGGTAGTGAGACACAGGCCCAGGTTGCCCAGAGAGGTGGTCAATGCCCCATCCCTGGAACCATTCCAGGTGAGGTTGGCCGGGGCTCTGAGCAACCTGCTCTAGTTGAAGCTGTCCCTGCCCACTGCAAGGGGGTTGGACTAGATGAGCTTTAGAGTCCCTTCTAACCCAAACCATTCTGTGATTCTATGAAACATCACTGATGGGCCTGCTTGGCACCCTGCCCTGTGCCACCCCCTGCCTCTCTGAGAGACAGCTTCTCCTTCCTCTCCTGGCCAGGCTGGAGAAAGCTCACATGCCAGCTCAACAGGAAGCCCTTCACTCGGTGCCATTACTTGCTGGGATACCTGAACCCACACCTGGGTTGTCCTCATCACCTGGGATCCCCCATCAGCAGTGGCTGTACGTAGGGAGTTTGGACAAACTCGAGTTGAGCTCCACTTGATGGACAAACAGCTGATAGTCCCAATTCTGTTTGCTTTAATAAGGTAATGAAAAGATGGGTTTGTGCCAGGGAACGAAGGAAAACACCATATTGCCACTCTGCCAAATCCCTGATTTTCCAAAAGGTGTCCTTTTAGCATGGCACCGCCCTTCCCAAACCCTGCAGTCCTGGTGAAGGCAGACACCTACCAAACATAGTATTTCAAAGCCCAGGTCTGCAACAGCCAAGTTACAAGCATCGTGTCAGAGAACAAGCAGTTGGCTGGCACAGTCTCAGGTTCAAACACTGATTCTGCATCACCAGCCCAAGCAGAAATTACATTCAAAGCTCAAAATACCTCATTGCATCATTCAGATATGTATTTCCCATTGAAAGGAAGCCTGAAGAGCAACACAACCTAGAAGAAGATGGCACTTAAATCATCACCTGGAAGGATTACTCACAAACACAAGTCCCTGCCCCAAAGTTAAGATGAAAGTAGATGATAGGAAATACTACTTTGCAATACATGGATCAGGGAAAAGGACAGAAGTAGATGGTGGAAAAGGGAACAGGCTGTGGAAGGTGCGGGAAGGTGGGTGAGCAGCAAGAGCAGCATGGTCTCCACTAGGTATCCAGCACTATGGCCAGTCCTGTCCTAAAGTTACCACTCTCCCATTTCCTTCCTCCTGAGCCTTTTTAAGGTAAGGAAAAAAGGAGAGGGGAAAGAAAGAAAAAAAAAAGCAGACAAATCATTTTTTCTTCACCCGCCCCAGATAACTGTTGGGTTTTTTTGGCAAAGAGAAGATAAGGAATACTGCAGTGTTTGTCATCATTAGGTTAGAGCAACTGCCAAGATGTAATAGCATTAAAGCTGAAGGCATTGTGGGTAATAGCATGCAAATTGATACAAAAGCACTAGAAAGCAAGGCCATTGCCTGAGCAATGTGAAAAGGACACTGTCAAGTACTCCTTTCAATGTGATTCTCGTACCATGCTTTTTGCGATACTACTATAGAAGTTTGCAGATCAAGCACTTTAAGTCTGCTGCTCCAGTCTCATGCAAGCTTCTTGCATCCTTTGGTAGGTACCATCATCATCAGTGACTTCACCTTAAGGACAGCCTGGGAACGAGCAGGGCCTGCTCTCTGCCATCACTTACTCCTCTGAGTTCACCCATTCTGGACCCCTGTAATGCTGAGGAGAACCGAGGTGTGAAATAGCTGGTGCGGAAGGTAAGCCATGGGGAGCAGAGCCCTGCTTCATTAGCAGCAATTCCAGCGAGCCTAGGGGCCAGTAAGAAAAAGCCAGGTGAAGCTATGGGCACATCGCTCATTCACAGCCCAAATGGCACGTACAACATCAGGCTCAGCTATCAGACCTCAAAAATTGCTCGTCTCTCACATCTCCCTCTCTCTTATCATCACCTCCTATTTATCTGACTGCTCAGAAATGAGGGCCCAGCCTCTCCAATCATACTTGACCTAGGGGAAAAAAGCCCATCTAATCTGACTGCTATCCAGACACTTGAGTGACCTGAGGACGCCTTCTGCTAAGTTCAAGGGGCTCCTCATCAAGGACTGCAGCAGCAATGAACTTTCTCCTCTTTTTTTTCTCATGCAATTAAGTACAGCTTCCTAATTGGAGTGCTGTGAGCTATTTATAGCTTTACAATGACCATTTACTACAGTAGCACTTAGGTATTAAAAAGGAAAAAACTTAGCCTAGATGGTGAGCAAACCACACACATCAAAGACTTCTCCAAAGTCTGGGCAGGCAAAGCAGAGAGAGGTAGCAAGGAGAGAGAAACTCTGTCATTCCCTTTTCTACAGCAGAGTGATAAATCTGCACATTCCAAGTTTATGAGGCACAGAGATTAGAGCATTTCTCTACCCAGTCCCAACCCTGTGTTTTATAGGCAAAGCTAGGTTTTAGGGCTAAGAACACAAGGGCAGAAAGTTCAGCTCTGACTTCTGGGGAGCACACAGAAACAAACATGTTTTCACAGATATTTTTCCCAATTCGTTCACTGGTTGATGAACACTTTTTGATATAAAACCCACGTGCCTCAGGAACTCTTCTGTTTCTCTGTGCCAATATGCTACTTGTAGGATCATAGAATGGTTTGGGATGGAAGGTACATTAAAGATCATCTAGTTCTAACCTCCCTGCCATGGGCAGGGACACCTCCCACTAGATCAAGTTGCTCAAAGCCCCATCCAACCTGGTCTTCAACACATCCAGGGATGGAGCATCCCCAGCTTCCCTGGGTGATCTGTGCCAGTGTCTCACCACCCTCATAGTGAAGAATTTTTTCCTAATTTCTAATCTAAATCTATCTTCTGCTGTAGGATAATTGATCACAGTTTGAGCTCCAAGATCTAATTGCTTTTCTGTTTCAATGAGTGAAACACCACATAAATATATTTAAGAGTGGAGACCACAGAGATCTTCAGGAACAGCATCTTTCCAACAGCATGACATAATTTTTTCCAAAAAGACTTTCCAGTCATACTATTGTGAACAAAAACCTCTTGCAAAAACCCAAGGATGTGACAGCATCAGGGGAATCTTATTTTGTTGTATGGGTTTTTTTTCCCTCCACCTCCTTTTGCCTAACAGACACTCTCAGAGGGAGACAAACTACAATCAACCTCCATCTTTGTGCCCCTGATTGCCTAGTTCTTAACTACATGGGCTGAACCTTGCATGAACAGCAACTTCCGTAAAATTAAATACTAACAACCAAAACTAGTGCTTTACCAGCAGATGCTATGAATTGGAGGTGGTGTTTGTCTTTTTTTGGTTGCTTTTTTGTTGTTTTTTTAAAAAGCAGATAGAATCAAGACAGCTGAAGAGAGGCTGATCCTAACCAACTTGACAGTGCCATTTTAATGGGATCTCACTTGGATATCTGGAGCTTGCTTGAGCAATTGGTATGCCATGAAAACACTTGTGGAGAGGGATGACTCTTGTACACATCAAGCTTCCTTTATACTAATGTTTTGATGGAAGATTGGAGAAAAGGATGGATGCAAAGTGTTGTCTGATACTTCCTATTTCAAGAGGAGAAACATCTCAGTGCTTGGAGAGCGAAGGTGCTGCAGAAGAGCCCATGATCCCCTTGCTGCTCTCCAGCATCAGACAGGGGCAGGTATTAAGGTCTGCCACATAAACTGCTTTGCAGGGACAATATATAGGGGAGGAGATCAAGGTGGACCTCTTCCCATGCTTCATGCAAAATAATACATATCCCTCCTTCAGCAGCACACCAATCACTCCTTCTCCCCCTCCAGTGTTTTGGCCATCATGTGCTGGAGACCCTATACAAGAGGACATCCAGATGATCGGAGGGGTCTCAGCTGGAGATGACCTGCCTTGCCCCCTTACTAGTCTGTGCTCCAGCAAAGGGTCCGTGTCTTCAGCTTCAAAGGTGTGCCTTCAAACTCCCTGTAACAAGAGACTCATTTTTCATGCTGAATGAGATAAAATTCCCACTGTTATCTCATTTACATCTCAATACTGGTAGGTTATAGATAGCTATTATTTATATACATGTAAGACATCCAGTCCTTATTCTGTGGAATACAGTAAGAAGAAAAATACCTATCTTCCTGTTCACCTTTTCTGGAGTGTTTCTTTTTTTTGTTTCTTCTTTTTTTTTTTATCCCTTGCTGAAGTTTGACTGCTGCTGAGAATTTGCAAATAAATAAAGGAGTGAACAGCCCCATTAAAGCTGATTGTTTCCCCCTCTTGCAAAGACTGTCTTTGTGTAGAAGATTAAAAATCCTTCTGTGTTGCAGAAGACAAAGGTATCCCTGGGCGAGAATAAGACATAAAAGAGGTTACTACATACATCTCTTGGCTGTGTGGACTGCTAATTCGCACCATTGTCATCCTTTCTTGTCCATCTTTACTCTTTCTTCCCATTATCATGAAAGGAAAAGTTACCTCTGCAGTTGCTGTAGGTAACTTTGGAAGCAACAGTTGCAATGTGAGCAGGAACATCTGCTTTCCCAGGCAGCAGTGGGGAGACGGGCTCCATGGGATCATCAATAACAGAATCGCATCTGCTCAGAGCTGGGATCATAGAATCACAGAATCATTCTGCTTGGAAGTGACCTTTAAGATCATCGAGTCCAACCGTTAACCCAGCACTGCCAGGTCACCACTAAATCGTGTCCCTCAGCACGACATTTACATGGCTTTTAAACCCTCCAGGGATGGGGACTCCACGATTTCTGTTCCAGTGCCTCACGTGCTTTTGGAGAAGAAATTTTTCCCAATATCCAAACTAAACCTCCCCTGGTACAATTTGAGACTGTTTCCTCTTGCCCTATCACCTGTTCCTTGGGAGAAGAGACCAACCCCCACCTGGTTCCAGCCTCCTTTCAGGGAATTGTCGAGAGTGACAAGGTCTCCCCTGAGCCTCCTTTACTGCAGGCTCAGCAGCCCCAGGTCCCTCAGCTACTCCTCACAAGATTTGTCCTCTAGACCTTTCCCCAGCTTCATTGCCTTTCTCTGGACACACTCCAGACTCTCAATGTTCTTCTTGGATTGAGGGGCCCAAAACTGAACACAGGATTCAAGGTGTGGCCTCACCAGCCCTGAGTCCAAGGGGACAATCCTTGTCCTAGTCCTTCTGGCCACACCGCTGCTGATCCAATCCAGGATGCTGGTGGCCTTCTTGGCCATCTGGGCACATGCTGGTTCATCTTGATCTGGCTGTTGACCAACAAGTAAGGCAGCAGGTGAGGATGCCCACTCTCATCTCACTCCATGGCCTGGTTTGGTGGCAAAAGAGCTCACCCTTGAGTTCAAAGCCCTTTGTTAAAACAAAGCCACAATTCATAACCTGGGCACCAAGAGGAGGTGCAAAAGGCGTGCCACAACAGTGTGTCTCACGGCCTGAGGTCACGAGCTTATAGCTATAGGCATATTCCCATGACAGCATCTCCACTCGGCACTAGCTGCTAAATCAGCAACCCCTGTCCCTGTTGAGGCCAAGTTCAGAAAGGCTCTACAGAAAACCCTGGAGAACACCAAAATCTCAAAAGACTTGCTCTGGAAATTCAGCAGGTTCCTCCTAAATCCATATGTGAGCAGGGCCTCCTCCTCCCAACCCTCTTGGTCAGTATTAAATCAGATGCAAGAAGGGAGCCATTTCTTGCAGTCATTCTCCATCAAAGTTCTCTCAGACCCCACCAACACTTTTACTGCTCCTCCCTCCTCACAGCACAGGGACAGTCCTGCAAGCTGATGAGAAACCATCGGGTCCTCTTTACAAAGCATCTGGTTCAGATGAAGGCCACACCACAAGGCAAACTCCAAAAGCTGGTGGGTATTTCTTTCTCTCCCCTCCAAAAGTGCTTTGTCAGGATTCATTAGAAGCACAGCAGGTTTTACTGGTACCTGCACTATCAACAAAGTGTCTGCTTTTCTTCTTTGCTGACAACCAACATTCAGTTTAAGAGATTTAAAAGACCTCCAGATTCAAAGCCTTGTAATGACTTCCCTCTTCTTTTCTTTCCTCCTCCTCTTTAATGGCTTTCACTAAAAGGGAGAGGATTACATTTTTTCTCTTGCATGTTGAGTGGAGTGAGGAAGAGATTCTGCTTTCTCATGTTCTCTCCTCTTCAACCGCTGCAGGCAAACACCTTACTTCTCCTGATATCTGGGGGTACCACCAAGAAGTGGCCACCAGAGAGGAGGGTGGCTACTTATATAGCCACCTGCTATTTAAGTAGAGTTTGGTGAACTTTGTAAGGGGAAGAAAAAAAAGATAATATTGATCTACTCAGGTACAATCAGATCCTCCTGCAGGGAACTGCAGCCTCTTCCCTTTCAGAGATGAGAAGAAGAGCTTTTCTAGGCTGGCCCCTGGAAAACACTTATTTCTCTCCTTCCAGTTGAAAGAGTGGAGTCAAAAGGACAACATTTTGTTTAAAAAAATTCCAAAGCAGGATAAAACACTAAGCAGCCAAACCCATAGTCTGCCTCTAACACAATTTCCCTGTTTTTCTGAATGATGAGATTTCTTTATTAATTGCCAACAAATGTGATGTTCTCGGGAATTTTTTGAGCATAATGGGGGAGGGAAGACGAGCTGGAGCTGCAGTCCTCCAGAGGCCCTGAGTAAGGCTGATTGATTGAAATCACTTGAATTTCCCCTATTATTAAATAGAAGAGAGCTCCTGGCTTGTCTCAGAGATGTGGGAAAGAGCTGCAAAGGAAACTGCAGCCCAGAGTGGAAGTGTTCAAGAAGAGACTTGTACAGATACTTTTTGTGTCTCCCGTTTAAGTTCTTTATTCTTGCCTACTATTACTGCAACATGCTACACGCTCTTTAAAACAGAGAGGACCACAGTGACCGCTGTAAGGGTATCCGAAGATGCTGCCTATGGGTTGTAAAGTGTGCAGGAGATGATCCCTGCAAGGGTGGGGGACATGGAGATGAGCCAAGGCTGGGGCTGCTGGAAAGGAGGCACGTTCTGGTTTCATAGAATCATTTAGGTTGGAAAAGACAGTTAAGATCATTGAGTCAAATCATAACCCTACTCTACCAAGTCTTCTGCTGACCCATGTTTGCTGTATTTGAGGCAGGAGGGCAGTCACACACATTAAGGAATGTGTAGAGAGAGAAAAATATATGAGGATAAAGGAACGTGTCACTTCTCATTTCTGATCAATTTTGAGATGCAGGTGGGCTCTAAGCCATGTCTAAACACAGTTTTCTATTCCAGCATCCAAAAAAGACCTGAAGATCCCCCAAATTATCCTTATCCAAATATGTCAGCATCCCGCACCAGGAATGAGAGCTAGCCAGAAAACAAGAATTGAATGAATTGTGAGATCTGGGGATTTGTCTTCCAAGACTTTTTAATTTAACATTTGATTCTTTCAAGAGGGAGAGGAAACATGCAGCAGCCTAAGAAACACAATCCACAGGTTTCAAGCATTCATTCCCCTAGAAGATGAAGGATTTTGCATGTTTGCTCTGCCTGATTCTCTCTCTGGCCCTGTGCATATTTAATTAATCCCAGCTCTCTATCAGGACAAGGTTTCAAACATGACCCCCATATCCTGGATGGATGCCCTGTGAGTAAGAATTTCGTACCTGAAAAAGCTCCATAAAACATGTCCAGCCAGCTTTCTTAGCTATAGGTCATCTTTTAACACCAATGATGGGCAGAAGCCTCAGCACAGATGAAAGATCTATTGAAGTTCTCTCACTGGAGACCTTTAGGCATTCAAAGGCTTTCCCAAGCCATTCCTAAGCCCATCAGGTAATGTTGGGCCTTGTTATACTTCTGGAGATTTTAGAAAACGTCTCATCAAGAAGTTGAATCAGTTTACAGGTATAAACATTGAGAGAAGATGTTTTAGAAATTACATAGGTTCGGAGATGTGTTTATGACATGACCTTTGTCAAGAGGCCTGTCAAGAGCCTGTGTATCAAACCCATCCTCTTAAATTCCGCTTCCCAACAAAACACAAACAAACAAAAAGCTCACAGCCCTTCTTCACTGCGAGCGCTGGAAGTGGGCAAGCCCTTGAGCGGCCAAGCCCCCAACTCTCTACTCAGCATCCACCAAACCCACAGCAACACTGTCATATTGTTTGCAAAAGACAGTAAGAATATAAAGACTCTTTGGTTCATTGCAATTGCCAAGGTGGCTTTGGGGACAGGTGTTTTTCCTTGCCAGCTATGTTCTGCTGCCAGATTCCCACCCTTTGACTAACTTTGGTGAACAGACACAGAAGCTGAACGTGACCATTCCTCTGCTGATCTTTTACTGCCTCTATTCTCCAGCACCCAAAAACCTGGCATGCCTCTGCTTAAATTCTCATCCTTAGTAAGGTCTCCCCTTTTTATTTTTCCTCTGCCATACATAAAAACCCATTCTTTCAATCCCCACCATCTTGGAGATGTCCCCTCAGCTCCCCCAACCCACATCTATCACAGAAACTCTTCCAGAGAACTCATCCAAGACTTGACTCACTCTAAAAAAAAAAAAAAAAAGTCCTGTAGAGATCATGCAAAACCTCACACAGGGCAGCCATGATCGTTAAAGTGTCTAATTATGTACTTTGCCATTACTAAGCCTGATTTGATTTAAGCAGCTCCCTTGGCTAGCACTCTGGGACATAACACCATGCTCTGAATCATCCCCGTCCCATCTGCTCTGGTCTTTGCCCTTCCTTTCTCACAGGTCGGATAACACAACGTGCTAAGTTAAATATTTAATGGCAGTGCTAATGGCTTTGTTAAGTGAAGCTGGGGGTGGGGGGAGAATTTCCTTGGTTTAGGATGACAGAACTAGGTTTGTGCTAATGAGCAACCTAACCTGTACATCCCAGTCCTGGGCTGGTTTTGTCCTTGTGCTGCACTCTTGGGCCGTGACTACCAGGGCTACAGGCAGATGGTGCCGGGCTCACGCCCAGCACTGAGTCACCACTGAACAAAAGCTTGCACACTGCACACGAACAGCTTTTAAAGGATGATGTGCTGCTTCTCAGATGAAGGGATTGGGTGGCCCTAACAAGCTTTCCCAAGTAAAAGCCTTCATGGGATGATGTTATGTAGCACTTGACCAAATCAAGGCAGCTGAACCCACAACAGCAAACCTGGCCTTAGAGCGAGCAGGGTTGGACCAGAAGTTCAGTGCAGCCATGCTGAAACTCCCCTTTTTTCACCTTGCTAGGATGTTCCTGACAGTTTGCAAACCCTGTTGACAGGAGATAAAAACCCCCATCAATGTTTCAGGGACAGATGGTAGTTGATGTTTATGAAAACTGCCATTTGTTTTCATGGAAACTAGTAAAAGGATAACAAGTAAACCTGGAAAAACAGCTCACCCTTTGGGGAAGAGTATATTTTATGGGCAGCTTTTGTTGCCACCACTGATCTGCAGCTGATGGAGCATGTATGGGAGATGGTACATGAGACCACCCTAAAGGTCTGTCCAACACAAGAGAGCAACTGTTGGATCCAGAGGCCATCAGCTGAAATTCAGCCTAGATTAGTGAGAAGCAGAAGAGAGATACCTCACATGACATGCTAGTTTTCCAGTTTGCTAGCAGAGGCAGATCATTACTGAGCCTCTGCTACACAGAGAATGAAATCACAGGCATGTTCATCAGGCCTGGTGGATGAGCCTGAAGAACAACTGAGGTCCATCCAGTAAGCAAAACAACGAGGAAAAACTTTGACATCAGCTTTGTATCTTACAGCTACAGAACTAGCTTCATTCTTTGCACCTGTTGCCAAGTAGCAGGTAAAAATGGACCAGCAGGTAGAGCTTCATCATTGGAAGTGTTCAAGGTGAGGCCAGATGGGGCTTTAAGCAACCTGATCTAGTGAGAGATGTCCCTGCCCATAGCAAGGGGGTTGGACTAGATGATCTTCCACTCCACACTGTTCTATGAGTCTATGAGCTTCTCATGCACTGGACTTCTCTTAGGGCACTTCCACTTCTGTCGATCTATCTCACCAGGTCTGCCTAAAAACTGCCTGTGCCCTGTGGCACAGCATCGGTTTTGGCTGGATTAACCTTAGCCTGATCCCATGAGAGCAAGGTCCACAGCACAGGCATTGTAAATCCTTGGCTATGGTGACCACAGACCAGAAGTGACATCAGTTCCTAGAGAAGACTCATAAATTTCCTCTTGAGTTTTCTTCTGCTGAGTCTTCACTTTGCTTACAAGGGACATGCAATACTTCATCTGCCATGACTGCTCCTATGGACTCACATTCTGATGTCATAAATTTGTGATTACAATGACATCACTGGCAGACCAAGTGGAAGGAGAAAGCTCCAGGGTCGAGCAAAGAACCTGCTCTCTAATGAAGAGCAGTGATACGGCACACAGGACATTTCAGCATCAAATGCCCCCAGGAAGCACTCGGAAGCAGGGAAGGATTCACATTTTCCAGCCCAGATTTATGTTTGCTATTTATTGACAAAGTGAAACCTGGTCAACATGGTGGTTTGGACACATTGCTTCCAAGAGAGCAGGCATGTGTCTGCCAATTGTGGAGCTTTGCTCTGCTTTCTGTTTTTATTTTGCCCTATTTCCATGAACTTACATTCCTCTACATGACAACTTTGTTTATAAAAGTGCTAAGAGGTTTTGGAGAGAAATAGGGCTGTGTCCAGGTGAGACCTCATTTGAGCAACCGGGTCTAGTAGGAGGTGTCCCTGCCTATGGCACGGGAGTTGGAATTAGATGATCCTTAAGGCCCCCTCCAACCCAAACCATTCTATAATTCTATGATGTTGCTATGTTACTACAACTTTTCTTCTTGATAAAGTGGTGGCTACTATTCCTTAATATATCTGTACATAATAAAAGTTATTTTCTCTTCTCTCCTT